>AP025056.1:27801469-28077950 GCA_036186865.1 Eustoma russellianum
ATATGCGAGAACAGGCATGTGACGGAATGAGCGGATCACGCCGGCCGGCGACTAGCGCCGCCGTGATCAATGACGAAATTACCTGTCCCGCTGATCAAGTTTGTGGTGATTTATTTCGCAAAGCTTGACTTCGGCGTGAGTGATGGATTGCTTCCGGCGGAATCAGACAGAAAAAACCAGCAGGCTACAATGAAAGGTGATCGGAGTTTGCAGCAGTTAGCGGCGGCGGCGGCTAAAGCCGCAGGGATGAGCGCATTCCGTGATCGCCGGAGCCGTTTCTCTATATTGTATTAGTAACTTGAATGCATATATATATATATATATATAAACGTATACAAGCATAAAAGTGTACATGTATGCATGATATCTTGCCATTACTTGCCTTATTTAGCTTATATATTATATTGGCGTACTAACGAGCCATGAAGCATTAAAGCTTACATCATATGGCAAACATTTGTTGTGTTTATGCTATTTTCAGGTGCCACCATTAATGAACTAAACTAGTTCATTAAGTGAAGTACTTGGTTTAATAAACTAAGTAGTTCATTAAAGGAAGCTACATTTGGAAAAGGCACAAAGGCAACAAGGCTAAGGAAGGAAAGTCTTCTCCTCCTCCTTTTCATTAAATATACACGCCACACATTTATATAAATATATATTTTTAGATTTTTTAAATAAAGGCACATACACATGTATTCCAAAGTACTACCGACACGTTATATATTACGTACGTACGTTAACGTCACACCACTATACTTAACTCATATTTATGAGTATATTCAAGTCTTATATCATATGATATAAGATATGGCGATGACAAATTAAATACGACACGATAAAAGGTTCTAAACCGAAATTTGTCGTATCGGGCGAAAACCAAAACTTCGCCAACGTGTTACGTACTTGCCATAAATAAATGGCCAGCCCCTATAATTCAAAAATCATCATAAATTTCGTGCCATACATGATATTTTCAGCCAAAAATACTTTCCTTGTTGGCACACACAAATTACTCCACATTAAGGCCAAAATGTGAAGATTCCAAGTTTAATTTTGTCACATGCTAATGGTACCACTTTAAACCAGCCAAGTGCTGAGATTTAAAGTATATATTATATATATTATGTATAACATAATATATATAACATGTGCAAAATTTGGAATTTAAATTAGAGAAAAATCGGGTAATCGATAAATTTCGAAAATTCGGTTTTCTACGCACACAACACATGGAACGTTTTTGGTACATCATGTGACACGCATCTAGACACTTTTTACATACGATATAAATCTTAAAGTGTGCCAGAAAATTAAATTAAGGGCTGATTGGAATATAACATGTGTGTATTAATAAATATGCATTATTTTACAAAGTTAGCAAAAATAAATTTCAGCACATTCACATCCTCATTCCAACGTCTACACCATCTGTTTTGGAGCATAATTGGAGCCTTGTTGGCATATTGATTGGTCAAGGATAAATCATACAATGTTGGGGAATTGAAGAGAAAAGCTACAAATGGTAAGAATTCAACATATATCTCTCTTACGTCACATGCTGAAAATTTCAGCATACTACACACAAGCTGGCCGATTTTTGCCATTCAATGTGACATATTTTGTCATCTTTTATTAGGTGATTGATTAGAAGAAGAAATGGAAAGGTTTTGAATATAATAAATAAATGGTGATATTTTATATATCACACATGCTGAACATTTTTCAGCATGTGTACAACCTTGTGGCCGAATTTGAAGAGCAAAATGTGTCCATGTTCATTTCTTGTTTGGTAGCAATACTTACCATAAATTGTTGATTCATTTTTATGATGAAAAATCAAAGAATATTTTGTATTATTTTGAAAGAAAAGGAAGGATGCACATGCTGAAAATTCAGCATGGCAAGAGTGCTTAATGGCCGATTTTTTCACTTGGTTAGGAAGGATTTTTCATCTTGCAATTTATGTGATGTATCTCTTGATTTATGGAAGATATTATGTGATGATGTTTGGCACATGTTTAAGTGTATATCTCAGATTTTTTCCATGTCATCATGATGACAACGTTGAGCCAATAAGGTGGTGCCAAGTAAGCGAAGACTAAATGATCATCCAATAAGAAGATGCCAAGTAAGCAAGGCCTTGTCACAATGATGTCTTACACTCTCTCAAGGACTTAAAAGATAATTTTCAAGAGGGGAAGGCAACCAAGGGGGGACGGCCTGCACCATTAAAAAGGAAAAGAAGAGAGCAAACAAAATAACAACAAGCATTGCAATTCCAAGAGTTCAAAAAGCCTAAGTCTTCTTCTCCTACATCTTCTTTCTTTCTCTCTTCTTGTAAAAGCCAATTGTTTTCATATCTTTCAATCCTGAATAGGCTTGAGATAAACCACCATTCATATATCTTTGTAAAAGATTGATCAAGGTGTGATCAATCTTCATTCTAGCAAGGTGGTGGTGTTCGTGCGAGTTGTACTTACAATACAAGGTTTGTAAAGGGTTGGAGTTAGGTGTAACTCTATCAACCCTGCGGTAAGGTGTACTGCGTGTGTGTGATTAGTGTGAACCAAGGAAGGTGTTCCTTGAAGACTGGAGTAGGTTTTTTATAACCGAACCAGTATAAAATTCTTGGTGCCATTTACTTTCTGCATTTACTGTTCAGTTACTGCACTGATTACCCTTCTTGTTCGCATTCGTAAAAATAGTTAACGAATTTCAAAAATCACGAAACCACAAGTTTCAACCCTTTGGGATAAGTATAAGTCAATCAAACATCAAAAGTTCTGAGACTAGTGCAGTCTGATTTTCAGACTTGCAAAGGTTGAGACTTTGATTGTAGTTGACCTACTTCCCAAAAGAATTTTCCAAAACTGTTTCAACCCATTTAAATATAGTATATAAGGAGTTAGTGGTTAAATTTTCAGAGCATTTGGACGTTCACAAAAATAGGAATGAATTTGTCAAAACCATCTACCGTTTCTGGCAGATTTACACAATCTGAGTACCAACGGTTTTTGAAGGGGTTAAACATTGAATTTTAATTTGAAATTTTTAGGGGACCCTCATAACATCTGAGGATAAGTTCTATCAAAATTTCATAATTTTTGGAGACCTCTAACCTGGTTTTAAAAACGTTTTAAAACTGGACCTGAAAATAGAATCTGTTTTCAGAACTTGAATTGTTCAAGTTTAAAGAAATTTTAAAAACCACACTTTCCGCACCATCTATTCAACCCCCCCCCCCCTTCTAGTGGTGCCTTGCAGATCCTACAAGTGGTATCAGAGCGCAGGAACACTCACTTCAAGGAATCCAACGATTCAGTGAGATGGCAACCACAAATCTCAAAACCGAGCAAGAAGGTATGTCGAGCCAAAGGCCTCCACTTTTCGACGGTGAGTCATTTATTCAGTGGAAACTTAGAATGAAGATTTTTCTTATGGCTATAGATATAGATCTTTGGTCAATCATTGAAGATGGTCCTTATGTCCCATCTAAGGTATCCACTGTAGACGGAGTCACATTAGAAGTCGTTAAATCTAGACAAGAATATACGAGTGATGATAAAAACAAACTTAGTATGAATGCTAGGGCTATGCAACTACTCTTAAACGGATTAAGTAAGAGTGAGTCTAGTTATGTGTCAAACTGTTCGAGTGCACAAGAAATTTGGAGGATACTAGAAATGAAACACGAAGGCACGAGTCAAGTAAAATAGTCAAAAATTAACATGCTCATGTCCACACTTGAGTCTTTTAAATTATTGCCCAATGAGTCTATTATAGATATGGATCTTCGTTTGACTAACATTTACAACTCTCTTGAGTCTCTTGGTAAGGCTTTTACTGCGCAGGAAAAGGTACAGAAAGTCCTACGAAGCCTTCCTTCTGAATGGGACCCAAAAGTGACTGCAATAGAAGAAAGCAAGGAAACTAAATCAATAAAGATGGAAGAACTAATCGGATCACTTAAAGTTTATGAAAATAAACTCACCATTCGGAAATCGGAATAATCTAAACAAGGTAAAGCTATTGCTTTTAAATCAAATGAATACGTCTCCCCCCTCCGATCCTGAGAGGATAGTGATTCCGAATCGGATAATGATGACCTAATTCTATTGGCTAAAGGATTGAGAAAATTTATGAGAAGGTCATTTAGAAACAAGAATAAGGGCACTACTACTAAGAGAAATAAGAACAAGTCAAACGAATGTCTTGCCATGTGTTGATCCCGTACGTCTTATAAGCGGGTTACTTGCTAGCGTTTTTCGCTAAGGGTACTACCTTTGTGATTGCAGATGAGCCTAGCTACGATATGATATTCATAGAAGACGATGACGAGTGGGCTGAATGGGATACATAGAGACATCTTGGGAGCTAGTTGAGACAGTTGTTATTTATTCCAGTTCTTTCATGCACTTGAGGATTTAGTTTGTTATTACTGTGACCACCCTTTGAGATATTGTTATCATTTGATGTATGAACTTGATGGTTGAGATTCGTTAGATACATGTTTCCGCTCTGATTTCTCTTACGTCAGTGATGATGTGTAATCGAGAGATGAGACGTCTTGTAGTCTTCTCAGTAAGCTACGATGGGTGCACCGGTTCGGATTCCGCTGTCCGGGTCGGGCGCTACAGGTGGTATCAGAGCCTAGGCTTCAGATCTACCTCGGAGACCTAGGTTATGACATGTAGAGTCTTAAGTTATGATTTTCACCCTAAGTTGATCTTTAGGTCTAAGTATGTGATCCTATATGTAAGCATGATCGGGATGGGTGTTTGCGAGCGCGATAAAGTTAATCAATAAACGTTGCTTTATTTAGGGCACGAACTCCACCTTCTACAACGCATATGGGCTTTCAGTATTTATTTTTGGAACTGCTGAATGCTAATAAGCGTTGATTTTGCAGAAAAATACATCCTAGAAGAGACAACCAAGGAAACGGTGGAAGTTGGAACGAGAACCCACCACCACCACCACCACCACCAGTCTTAGTGCCGCAAGCGTTAATTGATGCTATCACAGTGATAGTGCAAGGGGTTGCTCAGCAGCAGCAACAACCACATCAACCTCCTCCACCACCTCCCCAGCAAGGCATCAGATATTATATTGGGGAGATGCGGAAGATGCATGCCCCCAATTTCGAAGGAACCACTGACCCAGAGGTGGCTGGGTTCTAGCTGGACGAAGTGGAGAAATGCTTCAGGCTTGTGCAAGTGCCTAAAGAACTGAAGGTGGATGTAGCCACACCATTGCTGATCGGCAGAGCCAATGCATGGTGGAATGGCATGCTACCAAAGATGACTCTTCCCATTCAATGGAGGCAATTCGTGCAGGCATACAAGGACTACTATGTGCCTGAGACTGCCATTTTGGAGAAGATGAGGCAGTTTGACAAGTTTGAGCAAGGAAGGATGTCTGTTTCTGACTATGCGGATAGGTTCCATGCCTTGGGCAAATTCACGCCCATGGTATTGAAAAACAATCGGATGAAGATGTTGAAGTTTGAGGAAGGTTTGAATCCCCGCATACGGATGGCAATAGCGGGGTCCAGCTTAAAGACTTTTGAGGAGATGTTGAATGCATGTTACCGTGTGGAGAGTGACATGCGCAGGTCACAGCTGAAGGAGGCTCGTGAAGAGTCGAGCAAGAGGCCGAGAGAAGAGTGGAGTGGTGGTAGACCCGGACGTTGGGTCAAGATTCCTAGAAAGGGGCAAGCGGGGCCAGTTTAGAGGGCACCGTAACAGAATCAGCCTGATCGTCAGGCACTTACTGTATGTCCATAGTGCCATAAAAGACACGTGGGTGAATGTTGGAAAATAACCGGAGCGTGTTTCAAATGTGGAAAGATGGGCCATAGGATCAAGGATTGTCCTGAATGGAACCCCAAGCCTCAAACAGGACCGCGGCCGGCTCAACAGCAGAGAGGCAGGCCCAATGCGAGAGTCCACGTGATGACGGATGCTGAGGTACAGGAGGACGCCAACGTGGTGACAGGTATGACGAATGTTAAATAATAGTTACTTAAGTTGAATTTTTTAGCCTTCTAAGTTGATGGTTAAATGCGTTTTATGAAACATTTATGTGCTACACTTTTGTGTTTAGGTGTGATCCTAGTTAATAAAGTACCTGCAAACGTATTGTTTGATAGTGGAGCCAGTCACTCCTTCATCTCTAAGCGATTCGCCAAAGGACTCGACTGCTTACCCGAATGGCTTGAGAACCCATTTACAGTGCAAGCAGCCGGTGAACAAGTGCTGGTATCCCACCACCAGTACAAAGATTGTGAGTTGGAATTGGATGGAAAATTGTTTTCAGTGACACTAGTTCCAATTCCGATGAAGGATTTCGACGTTATATTGGGCATGGATTGGCTGACCAAGAATCATGCCAACATTGACTGCAAACTTAAACAAGTGACCGTTAAAGACCCCGAGATGAATGAAATAACAGTACAAGGGAACGTCAAGTTAACAAAAGCCCAAAAGAAGATTTATTTGACGGCGATTAAGGCCTTTAAAGCCTTACGGAAAGGAGCAGAGGGATTTATGGTGTATGCATTAGAGGCGAAGCAGGAGGTTCCCTCTATAGATCAAATTTCGGAATCAATGAGTTCAAGGATGTATTTCCGAATGATTTTCTGGGAGTTCCGCCATCGAGAGAAGTGGAGTTCGAAATCAACTTGATTACCGGAGCCGAGCCTATATCTAAGGCACCCTATAGAATGGCTCCAGCCGAATTTAAGGAGCTTAAGGGACAACGTCAAGAGTTGTTAGACAAGAAATTGATCCGCCCCAGTGTATCACCTTGGGGAGCTCCAGTTCTATTTGTAAAGGAGAAGGATGGCAGTATGAGGTTGTGCATTGATTACCGAGAGTTGAATAAGATCACCATCAAGAACAAATATCCCTTGCCAATGATTGAGGATTTATTTGATCAGCTAAAGGGAGCTCGCTGGTTTTCAAAGATTGACCTTCGTCAGGGGTATCATTAGCTGCTTGTGAAAGTCGGAGACGTACCTAAGACCGCTTTCTGGACTCGATACGGGCATTATGAATTTTTGGTGATGCCTTTTGGATTAACTAATGCCCCAACAGCGTTTATGGACTTGATGAATACCGTGTTTCGAGAACAGTTGGATCAATTTGTGGTGGTGTTTATCGATGACATCTTGGTCTATTCCTCCGACGAACAAGCTCATGCTGAACACTTAAGAGTGGTGTTACAAATTCTGAGGCAACAAAAGCTTTATGCCAAATTCAGCAAGTGTGAATTTTGGCTAAGAAGTGTAGCCTTTCTCGGTCATGTGATTTCGGAAGATGGGATTTCTGTGGATCCTAAAAAGATAGAAGCCATCACGGAATGGCCAAGGCCTACCAACGTGACTGAAGTGAGAAGCTTTCTAGGCTTAGCAGGCTACTATAGGAAGTTCGTTGAGAGATTCTCAACGATAGTAGTTCCATTGAGTCGACTTACGCAGAAGAAGACTAAGTTCGAATGGACTGCTGAATGCGAGCAGAGCTTTACTGAGCTCAAGAAGAGATTGACCACAGTCCCGGTGTTGGCACAACCCTCCGGCACTGACGGTTTTGTGATCTATAGTGACGCGTCCAAGAAAGGACTAGGTATGTACATCATTACAATTAATGCATCGTATATACTTATGCTAGTCTTGAATTAACTATCTGTTTATAGGTTGTGTGTTGATGCAAATGAACGAGTTATTTCGTACGCGTCAAGACAATTGAAACCATATGAGCAGAATTACCCGACGCATGACTTGGAGCTCGCAGCTGTGGTATTTGCTCTTAAGATCTGGAGGCACTATTTATATGGAGAGAAATGTGCTGTGTTCACTGATCACAAGAGCTTAAAGTACTTATTCTCGCAGAAGGAGTTAAATATGCGACAGAGAAGATGGTTGGAGTTACTTAAGGATTATGACCTAACCATCAACTATCATCCGGGTAAGGCCAACAGAGTGGCGGATGCATTGAGCAGAAAGTCTAGCCACGCAAGACAGTCTCCTTTGGAAAGAGAGATTGAAGAGTTTCACCTCGAAGTGGTGGACTCAGTGGCGAATGTTCTGACGGCTTTACCCATCAGTCCAGACTTGGTGGACAGGATCAAAGAGGCGCAATATGGAGACACAGCGCTAAGAGAAATCCATGACAAACTAGCTGCGGGACCAGTAAAGGATTTCCAATTGCGAGAAGATGGAAGTTTTTGGTTTTAGAATAGGTTGTGTGTACCCAACCATGATGAGCTTCGAAAGGAGTTGTTGCGCGAAGCTCATAACTCAAGGTTATCCATCCATCCCGACAGCACCAAGATGTATAAGGACCTCAAAAGAAACTATTGGTGGATAGAGATGAAAGGATCTATAGCAGAGTATGTTGAGAGATGTTTGGTATGTCAACAGGTTAAAGCCAAACACCAACGACCCGGTGGTTTAATGAAGCTACTAGAGATTCCAGAATGGAAGTGGGAGCACGTGACTATAGACTTCGTGATGGGACTACCCAAGACCAAAAATGGAAATGAGATGATTTGGGTAATAGTAGACCGTTTGACAAAAACAGCCCATTTCATAGCCATGCCACATGGTACCTCGTATGAGAAACTATCCAACACCTATGTGGATAATATCGTGAGCTTACATGGAGTCCCTGTCAGTATTGTGACAGACCGTGATCCCAAGTTTACTTCTAAGTTTTGGAGGGCATTCCAGAAAGATATGGGTACGGAGTTAAGAATGAGTACCACATACCACCCTCAAACGGATGGACAATCCGAGAGAACCATCCAAACCTTGGAGGATATGTTGAGAGCATGCGCCTTGGACTTCAAAGGAAACTGGGATAGCATGCTGAAGTTGATGGAGTTTTCGTACAATAATAGCTATCACAGTGCAATTGGTATGGCACCATTTGAAGCTTTATACGGACGTAAGTGTAGGTCCCCTGTTTATTGGGACGAAGTTGGGGAAAGGACCATCACTGCACCCGAGTTGGTTGAACAAACAGTTGAAAAGGTCAAAGTGATAAGAGAGAAACTGAAGGTCGCTCAAGATCGTAATAAGAGTTGGGCCGATTCTAAAAGACGACCTTTGGAGTTTGAGGAAGGCGAAAAGGTCTATCTACGAGTTTCACCCACCAAGGGAGTTTCAAGATTCGGAATGAAGGGCAAGTTAAGCCCTAGATATATTGGCCCTTACGAAGTGCTTGGTAAAGTTGGTGAAAGAGCGTACAAATTAGCTTTGCCTCCGAGTTTGTCCCAAGTCCATAACGCATTTCATGTATCTCAACTAAGGAAATACGTATCGGACCCAAGCCATATCCTGGAAGCTCAACCGTTGGATGTTAAGGAGGATATCACTTATGAAGAACATCCAATAAAGATTATGGATAGAAAAGATCAAGTCCTACGCCGACGCGTCATTCCGTATGTCAAAGTTCAGTGGAGTAACCATACGGAGCGCGAAGCCACGTGGGAGCTTGAGGAGCAAATGAAAGAGCTATATCCACACATTTTCCAATATGGTACGCCAGTTTTGAGGACGAAACTTTTTGTAAGAGGGGTAGAATGTTATGCCCCGCATCCTCCGTAGAATAATTAAGAGATACAGAAGGAATTAAATGAGATTAATGACGGTCAACCGTAATGAATTACAAATTAAATAATAAGATTAATGGGAATTAATTGAGGATTTTAATTATGGGAATTAATTAGGATTTAATTTTTGAATTAGATATTAGGAGATTATCCTTTAAGATAAATAAGATAATAGATATAATTTAGAAACTCCAAACTTTCCCTTCCCATATAAAAACTGACAAGACGTCAGTTTTCTCCTTTACGCAGGAGAAAACCGCCGCCTTGCCTTGAACGCTCTCCACTCCTTCTTCAACCCTAGATCAAGGTCATTCAAGATCTTCATTCAATCTTCATTCGTTCTTCGTTTCCTCTCCAAGTAATCAAAGGCAAGTAATCATCTTATAAGTTCTTACGTTTTTGCGAAAGTTAATGGCCTATTTTGATACTAAAATGGATCACCATGCAGTAGTTTCGTTTTGTGATTACTTGTATATGATTTATGTGGTTGGTGTCGATGATTTGGCCGTTGTTGATGAAAATCATTTTGTTGTTGTTGATTTCGTGTGATCCTGCTGTAGGATCTGCAAGGCACCACTAGAAGGGGGGGTTGAATAGGTGGTGCAGAAAGTGTGGTTTTTAAAATTTCTTTAAACTTGAACAATTCAACTTCTGAAAACAGATTCTGTTTTCAGGACCTGTTTTAAAACGTTTTTAAAACCAGGTTAGAGGTCTCCAAAAATTCTGAAATTTTGAGAGAACTTAGCCTCAGATGTTATGAGGGTCCCCTAAAAATTTCAAATTACAATTCAACCTTTAACCCCTTTAAAAACCGTTGGTAATCAGATTGTGCGAATCTGCCAGAAACGGTAGTCGGTTTTGAAAAATTTATTCCTATTTGTGTGAACGTCCAAATGCTCTGAAAATTTTACCACTAACTCCTTATATACTATATTTAAGTGGGTTGAAACAGTTTTGCAAAATTCTTTTGGGAAGTAGGTCAACTACAATCAAAGGCTTAACCTTTGCAAGTCTGAAAATCAGACTGCACTAGCCTCAGAACTTTTGATGTTTGATTGACTTATACTTATCCAAAAGGGTTGAAACTTGTGCCAAATTAACCCTAGAACGTGTGAGTATATTTCTGGAAATTTTTGTGATTTTTGAAATTTGTTAACTATTTTTACGAATGTGAACAAGAAGGGTAAACAGTGCAGTAACTTAAAGGTAAATGCAGAAAGTAAATGGCACCAAGATTTTTATACTGGTTCGGTTATAAACAACCTTACCGCAGGGTTGATAGAGTTACACCTAACTCCAACCCTTTACAAACCTTGTATTGTAAGTACAATTTGCACGAACACCACCACCTTGCTAGAGTGAAGATTGATCACACCGTGATCAATCTTTTACAAAGATATATGAATGGTGGTTTATCTCAAGCCTATTCAAGATTGAAAGATATAAAAACAATAGGCTTTTACAAGAAGAGAGAAAGAAATAAGATGTAGGAGAAGAAGAGCTAGGCTTTTTGATCTCTTTGAATTGCAATGCTTATTCTTATTTTGTTTGCTCTCTTCTTTTCCTTTTTAATGATGCAGTCGTCCCCCTATGGTGTGTCTCCCCTCTTGAAAATTATATTTTAAGTCCTTGAGAGAGTATAAGACATCATTGTGACAAGGCCTTGCTCACTTGACATCTTCTTATTGGATGATCATTTAGTCTTCGCTTACTTGGCACCTCCTTATTGGCTCAACGTTGTCATCATGATGACATAGAAAAAATCTGATAATTACATTCAACCATGTGCCAAAAATCATCACATAATACCTTCCATAAATCAAGAGATACATCACATAACTTTCAAGACAAAAAATCCTTCCTACACAAGGCAAAAATTCGGCCATTAGTAGTCTTGCCATGCTGAAAATTCAGCATGTGCAACATTTCTTTTCTTTCAAAAATAATGCCAAATATTCTTTGATTTTTCATCATAAAAATTAATCAACAATTCATGGAAAGTATTGCTACCAACTAAGAAATGAACTTGGACACAATTAAGCTTTCAAATTCGGCCATACAACTTGTACGCACGCTGAAAACTTTTCAGCATGTGTGATATGTAAAATATCACCATTTATTTATTTAAATAATGTTCAAAACCTTTCCATATCTTCTTCTAATCAATCATCTAATAAAAGATGACAAAATATGTCACATTTAAGAGCTAAAAATCGGCCAGCTTGTGTGTAGTATGCTGAAATTTTCAGCATGTGACATAAGAGAGATATACCTTGAATTCTTACCATTTGTAGCTTCTCTCTTCAATTTACCAACATTGTATGATTGATCCTTGACCAATCAAGATGCCAACAAAGCTCCACATGTGCTCCAAATCAGCTGTAGGGGCGTTAGATGATATGTATACATGTGCTGAAATTTATTTTTGCTAACTTTGTAAAATAGTACACATTTAATAATACACACATGTAATATTCCAATCAGCCCTTAATTTAATTTTCTAGAACACTTTAAGATGTATATCATATGTAAAAAGTGTCTAGATACGTGTCACATGATGTACCAAAAAAACGTTCCATGTTATATGTGTAGAAAACCGAATTTTTGATATTTATCGATTACCCGATTTTTCTCTAATTTAAATTCCAACTTTTGCACATGTTATATATTTTATGTTATACATAATATATATAATATATACTTTAAATCTCAGCACTTGGCTGGTTTAAAGTGGTACCATTAGCATGTGACAAAATTAAACTTGGAATCTTCACATTTTGGCCTTAATGTGGAGTAATTTGTGTGTGCCAACATGGAAAGTATTTTTGGCTGAAAATATCATGTATGGCACGAAATTTATGCTGATTTTTGAAGTATAGAGGCTGGCCATTTATTTATGGCAAGTACGTGACACGTTGGCGAAGTTTTGGTATTCGCCCGATACGACAATTTTTGGTTTAGAACCTTTTATCGTGTCGTATTTAATTTGTCATCACCATATCTTATATCATATGATACAAGACCTGAATATACTCATAAATATGAGTTAAGTGTAGTGGTGTGACGTTAACGTACGTACGTAAAATGTATAACGTGTGAGTAGTACGTTGGAATACATGTGTATGTGCCTTTATTTAAAAAATATGAAAATATATGTAGTGTATATATATATATGGCGTGTGTATTAAAGATGGGGAGTAGGAGAAAACTTTCCTTCCTTAGCCTTGTTGCCTTTGTGTCTTTTCCAAATGTAGCTTCCATTAATGAACTACTTAGTTTATTAAACTAAGTACTTCACTTAATGAACTAGTTTAGTTCATTAATGGTGGCACCTGAAAATAGTGTAAACACAACAAATGTTTGCCATATGATGAGCTTTAATGCTTCATGGCTTTTTAGTACGGCAACATAATATATACGCTAAATAAGGCAAGTAATGGCAAGATATCATGCATTTATGTACACGTTTATATATATATTTATATTTGAGTTACTTATTTTGAAATCACTCAAACCCCATTATCTCTACAATCTCCCTCTTTTGATGATTTTCAAAATAACTTGTGTACATGATTTAAATGCTATCTCTCCCCCTTGAATTATGCACAAATTTGAAATTTGAATTTCGAATTTCAAATCCGGCTCCCCCTTGATTTGTGCAATTAAGATCAATCAGTGTCTCTCATCAATCAGTGTCTCTCTCCCCCTTAAATCATGCTATTCTCTCCCCTTTTATTTTGAAAAGTAAATCAAAAGATTCCTGTCAAAAAGGAAAGTAAATCAAATCACGTCAATCATATCAACGGGAATCATGCCTAATTTAGAACGAAGAGATTCATATGTGGCTTGATTTAGGGCTTTTGTAAAAATGTCCGCTACTTGTGCTTCTGTGCGTACGTGATTTATGACAATATTACCATTGTTAACGTGATCACGAAGAAAGTGATAGCGTACTTCTATATGCTTAGCCTTAGAATGTAACACGGGGTTCTTAGACAAATTTATGGCACTCATACTATCACAATATATAGGAATTTTATTTACGGTAATTCCAAAGTCCGAAAGTTGTTGTTTTATCCACAACAACTGTGTGCAACAAAGGCTAAGAGACATGTACTCAGCCTCAGTAGTGGACAAAGCAACACTTGCTTGCTTTTTGGAAAACCATGAAATAAGGGAATTTCCTATAAATTGGCAAGTTCCGCTCGTGCTTTTTCTATCTATTTTGCAGCCACCATAATCTGCATCAGTGTAAGCATGTAAGTCAAATGTAGAATCCTTATCGTACCAAATTCCTAAGGTGGGCATGTGCTTAATATAACGGAATATTCTTTTTACCGCATTGAAGTGTGACACCTTAGGTTGACTTTGAAAACATGCACACATGCAAACACTATCATGATGTCAGGCCTACTAGCAGTTAAATATAGCAAATAACCTATCATAGATCGATATAATACATTATCAACGTCTTTACCATGTTCGTCTTTGTCTAATTTAGTAGTGACACTCATAGGGGTGGGGGATGGTTTCAAATTTTCAAAATTAAACTTTTTGATCATGTCATTAACATATTTTGCTTGACTTATATGAATTCCTTTATTCGTTTGTTTAATCTGCAAGCCAAGAAAATAATTAAGTTCACCAACCATAGACATTTCAAATTCAGATTTCATGCAATTTTCAAAATCTTTAACAAGTCTATGTGAGGTAGAGCCGAAAATAATATCATCTACGTAAATTTGAATAATGAGTAAATCTGATTTTTCTTGTTTCAAAAATAGTGTACTATCTATAGTACCACATTTAAAATTATTTTCTAAAAGAAAAGTAGCAAAACGATCATACCATGCTCTTGGCGCTTGCTTTAGCCCATATAGTGCCTTCTTTAGTTTGTACACGTGATCGGGATGTTTCAAATCTTCAAAACCGGGTGGTTGCTTCACGTATACTTCTTCTTGTATGAATCCGTTTAGAAATGCACTTTTCACGTCCATTTGATATAATTTAAAGTCTTTCATGCAAGCAATAGCAAGTAATAGTCGTATAGCTTCTAGTCGTGCTACGGGTGCAAATGTTTCATCGTAGTCAATTCCTTCCTCTTGATTATAGCCTTGTGCTACAAGTCTCGCTTTATTCCTAACGACCTTTCCTTCTTCATTCATTTTATTCCTAAACACCCACTTTGTGCCTATTATAGTTTTATCTTGTGGTCTTGGCACTAAAAGCATCATGCACATTTTTGGGCTCAATTTCAGAAATCATAGCATGAAATTCATTTATTTCATCCGAAGTGATTCTTCTACGTGGTCGCACACCGTGAGTGATGTCGCCTATGATGAGATCATGTGGGTGATCTCTATGCCATCTTGGTTGATTATTTTCTAAGTTATCATGCATTTCTATATGATCATGCATTTCTAGAGTCTCATTCATCTCATGCATATCAAAAGAATCATTATCTTCATTCAAAACGGGTTTCAATTCAAAATCATCGTCATATTCCTTATCTTTATCAATCTCACCAAATTCATTGAATTTAACATGAATAGATTCTATAATTTGTCTAGTGAGAGGATCATAACATCTATATGCCTTTGAATTTATAGAATATCCAAAAAAAATGCACTCAATTGATTTAGATTCAAATTTATCTAGATTATCTTTTGTATTCAAGACAAAACATTTGCATCCAAACACACGAAAATAGTCAATCTTAGGCATGCGATCATTCAAAATCTCATAAGGCATCTTGTTTATTTTCTTTCTTATAGATAGGCAATTTACAATATAGCATGCACAATTTACGGCTTCCGCCCACAGAAATCTAGGCAATTTATTTTCACAAAGCATAGTTCTAGCGATTTCTTGTAACGTACGATTCTTTCTCTCTACTACTCCATTTAGTTGTGGAGTTCTAGGTGGCGAAAACTCATGTTTAATTCCTTTTTCTTCACAAAACGAAATCATCTCTTTGTTTTTAAATTCACCGCCTCTATCGCTTCTTATCCTTTTTACATTTACACCGTATTGATTTTCAAGTTGTTTAATTAATTTAGCAATCTCAACGGCGCTATCATCCTTATGTGCAAGAAATAAAGTCCAAGTATAACGAGAAAAGTCATCAACAATTACGCATGCATAGTGACGCCCACCAAGGCTTGTAGTGCGACTAGGACCAAACAAATCTATATGCAATAGTTCTAATATTCTAGTCGTGCTTATTTCATTTTTCGGCTTAAGTGACTCACGTGTTTGTTTGCCTTTTATGCAAGATTCACACAACTGGAAGTTGTCTAAATCAAGCGTAGGCAATCCCCGTACTAGGTTCTTACGTTGAAGTTTTTCTAGTGTGAAAATGCCAATGTGTCCTAGACGTCTATGCCATAAATTCACATTGGGTTCATTTGACATAAAACACTTAACTTTAGCGTCTACTACGTCATCCATAGATAGCGTAAAAATATTGCCTTCTCGTTTTCCTTTTAAAACGGTTTCTCCATTTTTATTTTTTATGTTGGAATAAGGGTGAGTAAAACACACATTAAAGCCATTGTCAACAAATTGAGAAATGCTAAGAAGATTGTAGGATAAGTTGCTTACCAAAAATATGTTGGAGATTTGGAGTGTGTTCGGATTACCAATCGTACCTTTTCCGATGATCTTGCCTTCATTGTTGTCTCCAAAGGTCACGGATCCGCCTTTTGCGACCTTCTTTAATTTGGAGAACAAGCTCGGGTCACCCGTCATGTGCCTCGAGCAACCACTGTCAAGAAACCACTTTATTGATGTATCTTTCGATGTGTGGTCTCCCTGCAATGTGAAAAGATGATTTAGGTACCCTTTTAATTTTGGGTCCTTTCGAGTTAGTTAATCACCTCTTGGTAAAAGTACCTTTCGGTACCCATACTTGGGTGATCCTTCTCGGTCTATCAAATGGCAAGAATGTAGATGAAGGTGCGATATAATAGACATGTGGTGCATGCACTTTGGGCCTTTGCCCAAGGACTCCCTTATACTCATTAAATGAGGGACGCTTTTGATATGTCCTTGTGTGTGTGTGCGTAGTGCGTGGATGATATGAATTCCGTGTATGTATTATTCTCTTCTTTTCATATCTATAAGGTACAAAGTTATATTTCACATGATATGAAGAGATGGGGCGTGAGGAAGGGGGCGTTTTCTGCGTCATCTTAGACGCCACTTGCGGCTTAGGAGTGTCTACTTTCTTAGACACAACAAACTTGGTTGGTTTGATTGATACTTCGTTAGTATCAACGTATCCTAGTCCAGTTTTGTCACTGTCATGTTTTTGTGATAATATGATGCGATGCAGCATGTTGGACCCTGTGTCAAACTGTTTCATCATTTTCTCTAAATCGGTATTCCTTGATTTCAAATTTGAAATCTCGGATTTCATTTCATTATTTTGCGTGGTTAATGATGAAATCTCTGTCTTTAATGCAGTAATGACACAAGATGACTCTTTCTTTGAATCACTTAATTGAGCGACAAGATTCTCGTTAGAAGATTCTAACAGTTTCTTGTCTTCAATTAATCGTTTCTTTTCCTTAGCGAGAGTCTTGGTGAATTTATGCAATTCTAGATACTGACTAAAAAGATCATCATAAGAAGGTTCAGAGTCAGAGTCAGAATCAGATGATACCTCATTAGATGCTTTGGATGCAAAGCATACTTGTGCGGTCTCCTCTTCAGTCTCAGTTTCAGAATTTGATGAATCACTCCAGGTGGCGGCCTTTAGAGCACGCTTCCTTTGTTTGGGTTCTGAGACGAGTTTATTTTTGGTCCGCTCCTTTTCAGGGTATTTAGTATTTTTCTTTTCTTTATTGGGACAGTCATATGATAAGTGTCCGAGTTTGCCACATTCATAACATTTAACGTCTTTATCATTTGACTTTTTTTATTTCTCTTAGTTGTAGTGCCCTTGTTTTTGTTTCTAAATGACCTTCTCATAAATTTTCTTAGTCCTTTAGCCAATAGAATTAGGTCATCATTTTCCGATTCAGAATCACTATCATCTACGTGATCGGAGAAAGGGGAGACGTATTCATTTGATTTAAAAACAATAGCTTTACCTTGTTTAGATGATTCCGATTTCTGTATGATGAGTTTATTTTCATAAACTTTAAGTGATCCGATTAGTTCTTCCATCTTTATTGATTTAGTTTCCTTGCTCTCTTCTATCGCGGTCACTTTTGGGTCCCATTCAGAAGGAAGGCTTCGTAGGACATTCTGTACCTTTTCCTGCGTAGTAAAAGCCTTACCAAGAGACTCAAGAGAGTTGTACATGTTAGTCAAACGAAGATCCATATCTACAATAGACTCATTGGGCAATAATTTAAAAGACTCAAGTGTGGACATGAGCATGTTAATTTTTGACTCTTTTACTTGACTCGTGCCTTCGTGTTTCATTTCTAGAATCCTCCACATTTCTTGTGCACTCGAACAGTTTGACACATAACTAGACTCACTCTTACTTAATCCATTTAGAAACAATTGCATGGACTTAGCATTCATACTAAGTTTCTTTTTATCATCACTCGTATATTCTTGTCTAGTTTTAACAACTTCTAAAGTGACTCCGTCTACGGTGGATACCTTAGATGGGACATAAGGACCATCTTCAATGATTGACCACAGATCTATATCTATAGCCATAAGAAAAAGCTTCATTCTAAGTTTCCACTGAATAAACGACTCACCGTCAAAAAGTGGAGGCCTTTGGCTCGGCATACCTTCTTGCTCGGTTTTGAGATTTGTGGATGCCATCTCACTGAATTGTTGGATTCCTTGAAGTGAGTATTCCTTCTCTGATACCAATTGTAGGATCTGCAAGGCACCACTAGAAGGGGGGGTTGAATAGGTGGTGCGGAAAGTGTGGTTTTTAAAATTTCTTTAAACTTGAACAATTCAACTTCTGAAAACAGATTCTGTTTTCAGGATCTGTTTTAAAACGTTTTTAAAACCAGGTTAGAGGTCTCCAAAAATTCTGAAATTTTTAGAGAACTTAGCCTCAGATGTTATGAGGGTCCCCTAAAAATTTCAAATTACAATTCAACCTTTAACACCTTCAAAAACCGTTGGTAATCAGATTGTGCGAATCTGCCAGAAACGGTAGTCGGTTTTGAAAAATTTATTCCTATTTGTGTGAACGTCCAAATGCTCTGAAACTTTGATCACTAACTCCTTATATACTATATTTAAGTGGGTTGAAACAGTTTTGAAAAATTCTTTTGGGAAGTAGGTCAACTACAATCAAAGTCTCAACCTTTGCAAGTCTGAAAATCAGACTGCACTAGTCTCAGAACTTTTGATGTTTGATTGACTTATACTTATCCAAAAGGGTTGAAACTTGTGCCAAATTAACCCTAGAATGTGTGAGTATATTTCTGGAAATTGTCGTGATTTTTGAAATTCGTTAACTATTTTTACGAATACGAACAAGAAGGGTAAACAGTGCAGTAACTTAAAGGTAAATGCAGAAAGTAAATGGCACCAAGATTTTTATACTGGTTCGGTTATAAACAACCTACTCCAGTCTTCAAGGAACACCTTTCTTGGTTCACACTAATCACACACACGCAGTACACCTTACCGCAGGGTTGATAGAGTTACACCTAACTCCAACCCTTTACAAACCTTGTATTGTAAGTACAATTTGCACGAACACCACCACCTTGCTAGGGTGAAGATTGATCACACCTTGATCAATCTTCTACAAAGATATATGAATGGTGGTTTATCTCAAGCCTATTCAAGATTGAAAGATATAAAAACAATAGGCTTTTACAAGAAGAGAGAAAGAAAGAAGATGTAGGAGAAGAAGAGCTAGGCTTTTTGATCTCTTTGAATTGCAATGCTTGTTCTTATTTTGTTTGCTCTCTTCTTTTCCTTTTTAATGATGCAGCCGTCCCCCTATGGTGTGTCTCCCCTCTTGAAAATTATCTTTTAAGTCCTTGAGAGAGTATAAGACATCATTGTGACAAGGCCTTGCTCACTTGGCATCTTCTTATTGGATGATCATTTAGTCTTCGCTTACTTGGCACCTCCTTATTGGCTCAACGTTGTCATCATGATGACATGGAAAAAATCTGATAATTACATTCAACCATGTGCCAAAAATCATCACATAATACCTTCCATAAATCAAGAGATACATCACATAACTTTCAAGACAAAAAATCCTTCCTACACAAGGCAAAAATTCGGCCATTAGTAGTCTTGCCATGCTGAAAATTCAGCATGTGCAACATTCCTTTTCTTTCAAAAATAATGCCAAATATTCTTTGATTTTTCATCATAAAAATGAATCAACAATTCATGGTAAGTATTGCTACCAACTAAGAAATGAACTTGGACTCAATTAAGCTTTCACATTCGGCCATACAACTTGTACACATGCTGAAAAATTTTCAGCATGTGTGATATGTAAAATATCACCATTTATTTATTTAAATAATATTCAAAACCTTTCCATATCTTCTTCTAATCAGTCATCTAATAAAAGATGACAAAATATGTCACATTTAAGAGCTAAAAATCGGCCAGCTTGTGTGTAGTATGCTGAAATTTTCAGCATGTGACATAAGAGAGATATACCTTGAATTCTTACCATTTGTAGCTTCTCTCTTCAATTTACCAACATTGTATGATTGATCCTTGACCAATCAAGATGCCAACAAAGCTCCACATGTGCTCCAAATCAGCTGTAGGGGCGTTAGATGATATGTATACATGTGCTGAAATTTATTTTTGCCAACTTTGTAAAATAGTGCACATTTAATAATACACACATGTAATATTCCAATCAGCCCTTAATTTAATTTTCTAGAACACTTTAAGATGTATATCATATGTAAAAAGTGTCTAGATACGTGTCACATGATGTACCAAAAAAAACGTTCCATGTTATATGCGTAGAAAACCGAATTTTCGATATTTATCGATTACCCGATTTTTCTCTAATTTAAATTCCAACTTTTGCACATGTTATATATATTATGTTATACATAATATATATAATATATACTTTAAATCTCAGCACTTGGCTGGTTTAAAGTGGTACCATTAGCATGTGACAAAATTAAACTTGGAATCTTCACATTTTGGCCTTAATGTGGAGTAATTTGTGTGTGCCAACATGGAAAGTATTTTTGGCTGAAAATATCTTATATGGCACGAAATTTATGCTGATTTTTGAAGTATAGAGGCTGGCCATTTATTTGTGGCAAGTACGTGACACGTTGGCGAAGTTTTGGTATTCGCCCGATACGACAATTTTTTGTTTAGAACCTTTTATCGTGTCGTATTTAATTTGTCATCACCATATCTTATATCATATGATACAAGACCTGAATATACTCATAAATATGAGTTAAGTGTAGTGGTGTGACGTTAACGTACGTACGTAAAATGTATAATGTGTCAGTAGTACGTTGGAATACATATGTATGTGCCTTTATTTAAAAAATATGAAAATATATGTAGTGTATATATATATATGGCGTGTGTATTAAAGATGGGGAGGAGGAGAAAACTTTCCTTCCTTAGCCTTGTTGCCTTTGTGCCTTTTCCAAATGTAGCTTCCTTTAATGAACTACTTAGTTTATTAAACTAAGTACTTCACTTAATGAACTAGTTTAGTTCATTAATGGTGGCACCTGAAAATAGTGTAAACACAACAAATGTTTGCCATATGATGTAAGCTTTAACGCTTCATGGCTTGTTAGTACGGCAAAATAATATATAAGCTAAATAAGGCAAGTAATGGCAAGATATCATGCATTTATGTACAGTTTATATATATATTTATATTTGAGTTACTTATTTTGAAATCACTCAAACCCCCTTATCTCTACAATTAAGACTTAATTTTCGGCCACCCTTAACTTACACATGCTAAATTTTCAGCATGTGTTCCGATTGTAGCAAAGTTTAAAACATTACCTTGTGTAGCTTCCTCCATTATGTCACTAACCTTGTGTAGTCCATCCTTCACCAATCAGGATCCCAACTAAGCTCCACATAAGCTTCATCAAGGCTGAGTAGGCATGTGTAATGGCCATACCATGTGCCAAATTTCATTTTTGTAAACTTTGTAAAAATAGTGCACAATAATTATACACATATGGTATATTCCAATCAGCCCTAATTTGAATTTTCTAGAACATTTTAGTATGTATTGGATATGTAAAAAATGTCGAGATACATGTTACATGTCATGCCAAAAACGTTCCATGTGTTGTGTTCGTAGAAAACCGAATTTTCGACTTTTGTCGATTACGCGATTTTTGTCCGATTAAATTCAAATTTTTTGCACATGTTATATATATTATGTCACACATAATATACATAGAATAGCTTGAATATTCAGCTCTAAAAGCTGATTAAAAGTGGTGCCCCATGTGACGAAAATATTGAATATGAAATCTCCACAATTTGGCCTTAATTGGGGGTGATTTGTGTGTGCCAACATGGAATGATTTTATGGATGAATATACCATGTAATCCACGAAATTTGTGGCTATTTTTGAAGTATAGGGGCTGGCCATCTATATATGGAAAGTACGTGACACGTTAGCGAAGTTAGAACCTTGTAACATGTCGTAATAATTTTGTCATCACCACGACTTATATCGTATGATATAAGACCTGAATATACTCATTAATATGAGGTAAGTATAGTGGTGTGACATTGACGTACGTTCGTAATATATATAACATGTTGGTAGTACGTTAGAATATATGTGTATAGTGCCTTTTAAAAAATCTGAATATATATATATATATATATATATATATATATATATATATATAGTTAGAACCTTGTAACATGTCGTAATAATTTTGTCATCACCACGACTTATATCATATGATATAAGACCTGAATACTCATTAATATGAGGTAAGTATAGTGGTGTGACATTGACGTTCGTTTGTAATATATATAACATGTTGGTAGTACGTTAGAATATATGTGTATAGTGCCTTTTTGAAAAAATCTGAATATATATATATATATATATATATATATATATATATGAAAAACGTGTGGTTTAAGAGTAGAAGGAGACTTTCCATTTCCATGTTTGTTGCCTTTATGCCTTCTCTAAATATTTCTCTATTTAATGAACTACTTAGTTTATTTAACTAAGTACTTCACTTAATGAACCAGTTTAGTTCATTAATGGTGGCACCTGAAAATGGTTCAAACACAACAAATGTTTGCCATTTGATGTAAGCTTTAAAGCTTCATGGCTCGTTAGTACGGCAACATTATACATAAAATATATAAGACAAGTTTGTTGCCAAAACGTTCAAGTCATAAAATGTGTTATGTATTTCTTTAGCACACATTATTTAAATCATGCATTTTTGTGAATCACTCAAACCCTTTTTCTCAGAAATCTCCCTCTTTTGATGATTTACAAAATAATCTTAGTACATGATTTAAATTTAATCGCTCTCCCTCCAATCGTGCACAAATTCAAATTTTGAATTTCAAGTTTCGAATTTTGAATTTTCTCCCCCTTGATTTTTGCAATCAATTGCTCTCGCTCCCCCTTAAATCATGCACTCTCTCTCCCTTTATTTTGGAAAGAAAATCAAAACTACATGTAAATATGGAAAGAAATATCAAATCAAATCAGCAGAAATCATGCCTAATTTAGGACGGAGATTTTCATACGTGGCTTGATGTAGTGCCTTAGTGAATATGTCGGCTACTTGTGCCTCAGTGCGTACATGATCTATAACAATATCACCATTGTTCACGTGATCACGAAGAAAGTGATATCGTACTTCTATGTGCTTTGCCTTAGAGTGTAGTACGGGGTTCTTAGACAAGTTTATAGCACTCATACTATCATAATAGATTGGAATACGATTTACCGTGATACCAAAATCAGAAATTTGTTGTTTTAACCATAGTAGTTGTGTGCAGCAAAGACTAAGTGACATGTATTCAGCTTCAGTAGTAGATAAGGCTATACTTGCTTGCTTTTTCGAGAACCATGAAATTAGTGAATTTCCTATAAATTGACAAATACCACTTGTGCTTTTTCTATCTATTTTACATCCAGCATAATCCGCATCGGTATAAGCATGCAAGTCAAATTCACAATCTTTATCATACCAATTTCCTAAAGTGGAGGTGTGCTTAATATATCGAAATATTCTTTTCACAGCATTAAAATGAGACACTTTGGGTTGACTTTGATAACGTGCACACATACACACACTAAACATGATATCAGGTCTACTTGTAGTAAGATAAATCAAAGAACCAATCATAGGCCTATATAAAGCATTATCAAAGTCTTTTCCACGTTCATCGTTATCTAGCTTAGTGGTGACAATCATAGGGCTGGGGGACGGTTTTAGATTCTCAAAATTGAACTTTTGATCATGTCGTTCACATATTTCGCTTGACTTATGTGTATACCTTTACTCATTTGTTTAATTTGAAATCCGATAAAGTAATTCAATTCACCAACCATAGACATTTCAAACTCGGGTTTCATGCAAGTTTCAAATTCTTCAACAAGTTTATGAGACGTAGATCCAAAAATGATGTCATCAACATAAATTTTAATGATTAGTAAATCTGATTTATCTTGTTTTAAGAATAGGGTGATATCTATGGTGCCTCTTCTAAATCCATTTTCTAAAAAAAAAGTAGCAAAACGATCATACCAAGCCCTATGTGCTATGTTTAAACCATATAGTGCCTTCTTTAGTTTGTACACTTGATTAGGGTATTTCAAATCTTCAAAACCGGGTGGTTGTTTCACGTATACTTCTTCTTGTATAAAAGCATTTAAAAATGCACTTTTTATGTCCATTTGATGGAGTTTAAAACCTTTTATGCAAGCAATAGCAAGTAAAAGTCATATAGCTTCTAAACGTGATACGGGTGCGAATGTTTCGTCATAGTCTATTCCATCTTCTTGATTATATCCTTGTGTTACAAGTCTCGCCTTGTTTCTAACAAATTTACCTTCTTCATTCATTTTATTTCTAAACACCCACTTTGTGCCTATTATAGTCTTATCTTGTGGTCATGTCACTAAATCCCATACATCATTTCTTACGAATTGATTTAGTTCATCATGCATAGGATTAATCCAAGAAGAATCACTCAAAGCGTCAAAACGTTTTTAGGTTCAATTTCGGATATCATAGCATGAAATTAGTTTATTTCATCCGGATTTATTCTTTTACATGGTCGAACACCACGAGTAATGTCGCCTATAATGACATCGTGTGGGTGATCCCTATGCCATCTTGGTTGATTATTCTCTAAGTTCTCATGCATTTCTAGTGTGTTCAATTCATCATGCACAACATCATCCTCTACATCATCTAATATGGGCTTTAGTTCAAAATCATCATCATATTCTTTATCTTTTTCAACCTCACCAAATTCATTAAAATTCACATGAATGGATTCTAAAATTTGTCTAGTGATGGGATCATAACATCTATATGCTTTTGAATTCACAGAATACCCAACACAAATGCATTCAATTGATTATAAATTATCTTTCGTATTCAAAAACAAAACATTTGCAACCAAACACACAAAAGTAATCAATTTTAGGCATGCGATTATTTACTATCTCATAAGAAGTTTTATTTATTTTCTTTCTAATTGACAAATGATTAACTATATAGCATGCACAATTTATGGCTTCTGCCCACAAAAATCTAGGCAATTTATTTTCACAAAATATGGTTCTAGCGATTTCTTGTAGTGTCATATTCTTTCTTTCTACTACTCCATTTAGTTGTGGAGTTCTAGGTGGCGGAAATTCGCGTTTGATTCCTTTTTCTTCGCAAAATGCAATCATGTCCTTGTTTTTAAATTCACCGCCTCTATCGCTTCTAATCTTTTTCACATTTGAACCATATTCATTTTCAAGTTGTTTTATTAGTTTCGCAATCTCAATGGCACTATCATCTTTATTTGCAAGAAATAAAGTCCAAGTATATGGTGTGCATTTGTGATATGTTCTAGTGTCAGTGTGCATAGTGTGTGATCTAGATGCATGGAATGAATGTCGTGTATGTGTAAATGGTTTCTTCTCATATCTATGCGGCACATAATTATATCTTGTATGATATTAAGAAGAAGCATGACGAGATGAAGGGAGAGGGGGCCTAGAGGCGCCATATGTGTCTTAGGTGTTTCTATTTTCTTAGACAAAATAAATTTGGTTGGTTTAATTGATGTTTTGTTTTTCTCAATGTACCCTAATCCGGTTTTATCACTATCATGCTTTTGTGATAAAATGATGTGATCTAGCATATTAGTTCCTGTGTCAATTGTTTCATCATTTTCTGTAATACCGTATTCCTTGATTTCAAATTTGAAATCTCAGATTTCATTTCATTATTATGTGTAGTTAATGATGAGATCTCTAATTTTAATGCATTGATGATGCATGACGACTCTTTTTTTTAATCGTTTAATTGAGACATAAGATTCGTGTTAGAAGATTCTAACAACTTCTTGTCTTCAATTAATCGTTTCTTTTCTTTTGCGAGAGTCTTGGTGAATTTGTGCAATTCTAAATATTGACTAAAAAGATCATCATATGAAGGTTCAGAATCAGAGTCAGAATCAAAAGATACCTCGTTTGATGCTTTGGATACAACGCATACTTGTGCTGTCTCCTCTTCTGTATCAGTCTCAAAGTCGGATGTGCCACTCTAAGTAGATGCCTTAAGAGTTCGTCTCCTTTGTTTAGGTTTTGAGACGAGTCTAGTTTTGGTCCGATCCTTGTCAAGGTGTTTGTTTGTTTGTCCTTGTTAAGGTAGTCATAAGATAAATGTCCAAGTTTCCTGCATTCATAGCACTTCACGTCCTTGTCATTTGTATTATTTTTATTTCTTTTAGTGGAAGTAGCCTTATGTCTGTTTTTAAATGACTTTCTCATGAATTTTTTCAAACCTTTAACCAATAGTATCAAGTCATCATTTTCTGATTCGGAATCACTATCATCTACGTGATCGGAAGAAGTAGAGACGTATTCATTTGATTTAAAAGAAATAGTCTTACCTTGTTTTGACGCTGATTCCGATTTCCTTAAAGTAAGTTTGTTTATGTATACCTTTAGCACTCCAATTAATTCCTCCATTTTTATTGATTTGGTTTCTTTACATTCCTCTATTGCTGTGGCTTTAGGGTCCCATTCGGATGGAAGACTTTGTAATACCTTTTGGACCTTTTCATGCGTAGAGAAAGCTTTGCGAAGAGACTCAAGAGAATTATAGATGTTAGTCCAGCGTAGATCTATATCAACAATAGACTCATTTGGCAATAATTTGAAAGACTCAAGTGTGGACACAAGCATATTAATCTTGGACTCTTTTACTTGGCTAGTCCCTTCATGTTTCATCTCAAGAATTCTCCACATCTCTTGAGCACTAGAGCAATTAGATACGTAACTAGATTCACTTTTACTTAGCCCGTTTAAGAGTAATTGCATGGCCCTAGCATTCAAGCTTAGTCTCTTTTTGTCATCTTTAGTATATTCTTGTTTCGGTTTTACAACCTCTAGTGTGACACCATCTACAGTAGATAATTTTGAAAGAACAAATGGACCGTCTTCTATAATAGACCATAGATCAATATCAATAGACATAAGAAAAAGTTTCATTCTTAGTTTCCACTGAATAAAGGACTCACCATCAAAAAGAGGAGGCCTTTGACTAGACATACCTTCTTGTTCGGTTTTAAAGCTAGAGGTTGCCATCTCACTTAGATTGTTGGATTTTCTTTTTGTGTGTGTGCCTGCACTCTGATACCACTTTTAGGACCTGCAAGGCACCACTAGAAGGGGGGTTGAATAGTGGGTGCGAAAAATTTGGTTTTTAAAATGTTTTGATCCAAAAACCCAACTTCTAAAAACAGTTTCTGTTTTCAGGCCCTATTTTGCAATGTTTGAAAAACTAGGTTACAAACCTTCAAAAACTCTGAAATTCGAAGAGATTGTATTCTCAGATGTTCTGAGTATCTCCTAAAAATTTCATATCAAAATTCAACTTTTAACCTTTTGAAAAATCGTTTGTGGTTAGATTGCAGAAATCTGCCAGAAACGATAGTCTGATTTGAAAATTTTATTCCAATTAAATCGTGGCTCCAAGTGGTATGAAACTTTAATGACAAACCCCTTACTATATTTATTTAATTGGGTTGAAATATTTTTGAAAAATTTATGTGGGAAGTATGTCAAATACGTTCAAGTTCTCAACCTTTGCAAGTCTAAAAATCAGATTGCACTAGTCTCAAAACTTTTAATGTTTGAATGACTTATACTTGTCCAAAAGGGTTGAAACTTGTGACAAATGAAACTTAGAAAATGTGCCTATGTTTCTGCAAAATTTTACAATTTTTTCAATTCTTTTTGCTATTTTTAAGATTGCGATGAAATAGATACAAAGTGCACGAAACTGAAAGTACTGTGCAGAAAAGTAAAGAACACAAGGAATTTTATACTGGTTCGGTTAAATCAACCTACTCCAGTCTTCGAGGACACCTTCCTTGGTTATCACTAAACAAAATAACACCTTACACACAAGGTTGATGGAGTTACACACAAACTCCAACCTTTTACAAACGTACAAGCAATCACAGCTTTCACGAACACCACCACCGAACGAATGAAGGATTGATCACACCTTGATCAACCTTTACAACAATGAGCGTGTATGGTGGTCTAACTTGTATTGCATTTTTTCCACTTTAGAACTTGTGAGACTTGTCTTGCATTTTTTGTTTGCTCTTATCTTCTTTTTATTGTGCTTTGGCCGGCCACTCTAGGGCTTTTCTTTACCATGGAAATGCTCTTTTAAGTCCTTGGAAGAATTCCTTGCATAGATGTGACATCAACTTGCTTACTTGGCAACACTTGATTGGACGATTGTATTGGCCTTGCTTACCTGGCACTCCTCGATTGGATGACATTTGTCATCACTCGATGACTGTACAAATCTGAGAATTACACTTAAAACATGTGCCAAATTAGTACTAAAAACCTTGCCAAATATCACATAATTAATCCCACATAATTTGCAAAGAAAATGTGTCACCATTAACTCCAAGAATTCGGCCAGCTCTTTGATTCACATGATGAAATTTTCAGCATGTGCAATATTCTCAACATGTTAAAATTATTTCATACTAGTCTTACATCAATCCCTTGAAAATTGAGAAGCAAATATGTTACCATTAAGACTCAATTTTCAGCCACCCTTAACTTACACATGCTGAATTTTCAGCATGTGTTCCGATTGCAGCAAAGTTTAAAACATTATCTTGTGTAGCTTCCTCCATTATGTCACTAATCTTGTGTAGTCCATTCTTCACCAATCAAGATCCCAACTAAGCTCCACATAAGCTTCATCAAGGCTGAGTAGGCGTGTGTAATGGCAATACCATGTGCTGAATTTCATTTTTGTAAACTTTGCAAATTCCAATCAGTCCTAATTTGAATTTTCATGAACACTTTAGTATGTATTGAATATGTAAAAGGTGTCGAGATACTTATTACATGTCATGCCAAAAACGTTCCATGTGTTGTATTTGTAGAAAACCGAATTTTTGAATTTTGTCGATTACGCGATTTTTGTCCGATTAAATTCAAATTTTTTGCACATGTCATATATATTATGTCACACATAATATACATAGAATAACTTGAACATTCAGCTCTAAAATCTGATTAAAAGAGGCATCCGATGTGACAAAAATATTTAATTTGAAATCTCCACAATTTGGCCTTAATTGCGGGTGATTTTTGTATGCCAACATGGAATAATTTTATAGCTGAATATACCATGTAAGCCACGAAATTTGTTGCCATTTTTGAAGTGTAGGGGCTGGCTATCTATATATGGCAAGTACGTGACACGTTAGCAAAGTTACGGTTGTCACTTGATACGACAATTTTTGGTTTAAAACCTTGTAACATGTCGTAATAATTTGTCATCACCATGACTTATCATATGATATAAGTCCTGAATATACTCATTAATATGAGGTAAGTATAGTGGTGTGACGTTAACGTACGTTCGTAATATATATAACGTGTCGGTAGTACATTGGAATATATGTGTATAGTGCCTTTTTAAATAAATCTGAATATATATATAAATGAAAAACGTGTGGTTTAAGAGTAGAAGGAGACTTTCCATTTCCATGTTTGATACCTTTATGCCTTCTCCAAATATTTCTCCATTTAATGAACTACTTAGTTTATTTAACTAAGTACTTCACTTAATGAACTAGTTTAGTTCATTAATGGTGGCACCTGAAAATAGTTCAAACACAAAAAAAATTTTCCATTTGTTGTATGCTTTAAAGCTTCATGGCTTGTTGGTACAGCAACATTATATATAAAGTATATAAGGCAAGTTTGTTGCAAAAAGTGTCAAGTCATAAAAACTGTGATGCATTTCTTTAGCACATGTTATTTGAATCATGTATTTTTGTGAATCACTCAAACCCTTTTTCTCAACAATAAAATATCCTAATCATGTGTATAAGTTAAAGAAGGCACTATATGGTTTAAAACAAGCACCTAGGGCTTGGTACGATCGTTTTGCTACTTTTCTTTTAGAAAATGGATTTAAAAGAGGAACCATAGATAGTACTATATTCTTGAAACAAGAAAAATCGGATTTGATTATTATTCAAATTTATGTTGATGATATTGTGTTTGGATCTACATGTCATAAGTTAGTAGAAGAATTTGAAACTTGCATGAAATCCGGTTTGAAATGTCTATGGTAGGTGAGTTAAATTACTTTCTTGGCTTGAAAATTAAGCAAACTAATAAAGGCATACATATAAGTAAAGTTAAATACGTAAATGACATGATTAAAAAGTTTAATTTCGAAAACTTGAAACCATCTACCACCCCTATGAGTGTAGCCACTAAACTTGATAAAGTTGAAAATGGACAAGAATTTGATAATGGATTGTGTAGGTCCATGATCGGTTCTTTGCTTTATCTTACTGCCAGTAGACTCGATATCATGTTTAGTGTTTGTATGTGTGCTTGTTTTCACAGTAACCCTAAAGTGTCACACTATAATGCTGTCAAAAGGATATTTCGGTACATTAAGCACACTCCCACATTAGGAATTTGGTATGATAAAAACTGTAAATTTAACTTGCATGCCTATACTGATGCGGATTATGGCAAATGTAAAATAGATAGAAAAAGCACAAGTGGTACATGTCAATTCATCGGCAATTCATTAATATCCTGGTTTTTGAAAAAGCAATCTAGTGTAGCATTATGCCATTGAAGCAGAATACATGGCACTTAGTCTTTGTTGCACACAACTATTATGGCTAAAACATCAACTACCAGATTTTGGTATAGTTGTAAATCGCATCCCTACATACTGTGATAGTCTGAGTGCTATTAACTTGTCTAAGAACCATGTTTTACATTCTAAGACAAAACATATAGACGTAAGTATCAATTTATTCGTGATCATGTAAACAGTGGTGATATCGTTATAAAACATGTTCGTACTAAAGCACAAGTAGCTGAACAAAAGAACTGAATCAAGCCATATATGGAAATCTACGTTCGAAACTAGGCATGATTCTGTTGATATGTTATAAAATGCTATTTCTTTCCATTCTTACTAATGCTTTTGATGAGATTTACAAAATAAAGGGGGGAGACAAAAGTATGATTTAAGGGGGAGAGAGGGAGATAAAGTTAAGGGGGAACACGATACGATATTATGAAATTCAAAATTTTCAATTTAAGCATAATTGTAGGGGGAGCGATCATATTTAAATCATGGATAAAGGTTATTTTTGCAAATCATCAAAAGGGAGAGATTGTTGAGAAATCGGGGTTTGAATGATTTTAAAATGCATGATTTAAATGTTACGTGTTTACGAAATGCATGAATTAAGTGTTACTTAATATACGTATGTGATAAAAATGCTTTACATGTTTATATATAACGTTTTCGTACTAACATTCTATGAAGCGTTAAAGCTTACATCATATGACAAACATCTGCTGTCTTTATACTATTTTCAGTTGTCATGATTAATGAACTAAACTAGTTCATTAAATGAAGTGCTTAAGGAGATGAACTAACTAGTTCATTAAATGAAGACATATTTGGAAAGAGTTATTTAGAAACAAATTTGGAATGGAAATTTTTCTTTCCACACCCATACACACGGCATATATATATACATATATATATATTATATATATATAAAATAATTTGGCCATATGGTTTAGACAATAGGTGGATTCGACTGATGCCTGCGCTCTGGCGATCATTTTGAAGGCGGCAGCATCATGCCGGCGCTGCTACGACATTGTCATCGATCACCTGTTGTTTGTCTATTTCCAAATCACAATTTGCTTTTCACATCGATTTGGTTTGGTATCCTTTGGAGATTCGTGATCGCCCTAGGCGGCTGCTATCTGCAGCGATCTTTTCGGCGGCAATGGAGCAGCAACGATCTTACGCATCACTTTTGAAGCCGACATCTATAATCTTTCCTCCTCGTGAAATCACTAAATTTAAAGGGGTTCCTGCTATCAAATTCTCACAAGAGGAGGTAACTACATTATTGGATTCTTTTAAGCATTGTTTGGTAGGTACGTTTTGGTATGAGCGTCCTAGATTGGATGCAATTCGCAAATGTTTTGAGCGCATTGGATTTTTGGCAGCCGTCAAAATTACGCTACTTGATCCCATGCATATCTTGATGAATTTTGATGCAGAGATAGATTACTATCAATGTTTTTCTCGCCGTACATGGACAATGCTGGGATATCATATGCGCGTGACTAAATGGACGTATGATTTTGATCCAACGATTGACATGCTTATTGTTCCAATTTGGATTTCACTGCCTGGGCTGCCACTTTATCTTCACAAGCAAGAGGCTTTGTTTGAAATAGCACGTATGATAGGAACACCATTGAAGGCGGATTCCGCTACCACTAATTTCCTCCTACCGTCAATGGCTAGAGTGTGCATAGAACATGATGTCTCACAAGAGAGGTCACCACGATTATATATTCAAAGTGCAGATTATCATTTTTTCCAAGAGGTTGAATATGAGAACTTGCCGCATATTGTTCTCGGTGTCGTTTGCTGGGCCATGCCGTGTCTACATGGACAAAGGGGACGCTGCCAGAATCTACGCCAGCAGAAACCCCCCCCCCCCCCCCCGCTTCAACAATGCCGACCAAGCCGGTATCAAAGCTGCCTCAACGATGGACTCCAAAAAAACAGTGGTAGATACAGCAAAAGTTCATATCATGATGCCGGTTGACCAACTAAAAATTTCCAACCTAGGGGAAATTGAATCCGATGATGATATGAGTCCTCCTACACCCATGGTAGCTATTGTTGATGATATGGCCTCGAAGGAGCAGTGGCCTGAGGTATCATATGAGCATGATCTAACTAGGCTACACTGCTCTTCTACACCCCTTAATCTGGCGATTACAGAAGATAGCGATCCAAGCATGCATCTGACACAGAGTTGCATGATGATGCAGCGGTATATGCCTCTGAGCTTCATATAGCGGTTTTAGAGGTGGCACGAGTGTTATCGGATACACCACCACTGGCAGATGGCGGACCTGACGTGACTCACCCAGACATACCTACTGCAGTGGATCATTTAATGCAGGTTCGTACAAGGCGGCGCAGACGTAAGAAGGGAGAGATGCCATCGTTGCCGCCGTCTTCGATTGTTACTAGGGGTGCCATGTGCTGTTCATGCTCTACTTCCCTAGATCCAACTCAATGAAGATCCTTCTTTAGAATGTAAGAGGTATAAACACCTCCAGTACACATTTACTTACACTTACACGTCAACATGATATTCATTTGTTAGTAGTTATTGAGCCTAAGCTCCAACCTACTCATTTAGAGTTTTTCGTTTATATCTTGGTTTTTCAAATGCCACATGTTTTGCTGATGCAAATATTTTGTTTTTTGGAGAGATACATCTCTGGAGGCCCTAGAGACGCGGATGGGAGTGCAATATGTCAATTAATTTCCGCAGGTTATCTGCTGGTAGAACGTTTTGGCTTACGGCTGTCTATGCTAGACATACAATGGCGGACAGAAAGCCACTGTGGGCTGATTTGATGCGGTTTCACTCTTCGGTTACCCAGCCATGGCTTGTAAGCGGAGATATCAATACTTTCTTATCGTTAGATGAACATAAAGGAGTTGCGTCTCCATCGTTGCGTACGCTCACTGATTTTAGGCAGTGGGTAGAACACTGCGAGTTAATGGATTTGCCTTTTCAGTGATCCAAATTTACTTGGTCTGATGGTAGAGGATTGGGTAAGGTCTGGAGACGATTGGATCGATTCTTAAGTTCTGCAGGCTTTGCAGATTTATTTGATGACCTTAAGGTGCAGTATTTACATCGGACAACAACTGATCTTTCCCCATTACTGCTACTGTGTCAGATGGCATCATCTTCGGGACCAAAATCTTTTAAATATCTTAAGGCATAGACTACGCATGTGGCATTTGATGCTTTTGTTCGTGCTCATTGGCGTTCTTACCCCACCATGGGAGGAATGTATGGCCTCTATGATAAGTTACATCGACTGACGGCTGACTTGAGGCAATAGAATAGCATAGTGTTTGGAAATATATTTACAGATTTGATGGCGGCGGAAGAGGAAACGAGACATGCAGAAATTTTATATGATGTGGATCCAACAGACCAAAATCGTCAGTCGTATCGTCATGCAAAAGCACGGCTGCTGCAGCAGCAATATCGTGCGTGTCTCTTTTGGAAGAAAAAAGCGAATGTTAAATGGTTAAAGGAGGTGATGCAAATACATTGTATTTCCGTAGTGTTGTTAAAATGAGGCGACGGCGGCAGACTGTTTCTCTTATTCACAGGCCGGATTGTACGGTCTGTGAGTCTGAACTAGATGTCCAAGCTGAGGCAATCCATTTCTATAGTGTGTTGTTTACTGACGAGCCCACGGTGAACCATGATATATTATTGCAGCACATACCTACTATTCTAACGACACAAGATAACAATCAGTTGATAGCATTGCCTACCATTGATGAGGTGCGTCAGGCGGTATGGCAGCTTAGCCCGTCTAGTGCTTTGGGACCCAATGCTTATCCAGGTCCTTTTTATCGTCATTTTTGGGATGACATTGGACATGATGTGTTATTAGCTGTCCAAGAGTTCTTCTTGGGTTTTCCTATGCCTGCTAAAATGGCCTCTTTGTTTATTTATTTGATTCCTAAGATTCCCAATCCACATACATTTGCATATTTTTGGCTCATTTGTCTAACAAATTTCATGTCTAAAGTGATGACCTGCATCATACCTACTCGATTGAATGTACTACTGCCTCGGCTAATCTCCCCTGAGCATGCGGGTTTATTGCAGGGACGTGGTAATTCGGAACATGTTCTGTTAGCAAATGAGATGGTTCATATACTAGATCGCAGATGTCGCGGTGGTCAGGTGATGATTAAATTAGACATGACCAAAGATTTTGATCTGGTATCCTGGTAGTACTTAGAAAAGTTGCTTTTGAAATTTGGTTTTATGGCCTGGTTTGTGCGCATTATTATGAATAATTTATCCTTCACGCGCTGCTCCATATTGGTCAATAGGAAACCCAGTGGCTCTTTTAGGCCGTCCAGAGGAGTAAATCAAGAAGACCCGTTATTACCATTGTGGTCACATGGGAAATCTGGAAAGAATATGCAGTGATCCAATTTGAAGATAGGGCTTTCTCTCTTATCTGGCTGCGTGAGCGGATTCGACATGATGCACTTCAGTGGTTGGTTCTAAATTTGCTTCACCAATACAGTCTTTAATTGAGGCATCATATTCACCACCTATGCGTCATCAACGATTTCGAGTTCTACGTTGGAAATTGCCGCCCACTGGTAGATTGAAACTTAATTTTGATGCGGCGGCTGGTGGAGCGGTTTTACGAGATGCGACTGGGAGCTTGGTTCAGACGCTCTCTTTTTCCTTGCCGTTGTTGTCACCGTTGCATGCTGAACTACAAGCTCTTCTTTTTTCTATTCTTTACTTTGCCATAGCGGGTCATATCTTATTGGAGGTGGAAACTGATTGTTTGCAGTTGCAGCAGCTTATTGCAGGTCATGCAGTTTTCACTGCTAGATTGGCAGGGACTATGCGCGGTTGCGTAGTCTGCTCTCTTCTATGGGAGCATCGGTTTCATACATTCCGCGTGAGTGTAACTGCGTTGCACATTTCCTGGCACATCATGCTCTTGGACAAAGGCCGACGCTTGTCTATGCTCATATGTGGGAGTTGCCACCGACAGCTATAGGCAGTTTGCAGACTGATGTTCATACAACTACTCTACAACACTAAAAACGTCCTTCAATTTGTGCGCCTGCATCACTTTGATGTGGGCGGTTGGGTGAGTTGGTGCTTTTTATGCCTCTTCTTGTTTATATATTTTTCTTACATGACTATGGACTGCGTTATTTTGCTGAGGCACGAACGCTTGCTCAATAACAAACATCACGCTGTTTCTTGTCCATGGGCTTGTATGATACCATTGTTGCCTGAACCAGTGTTGGTGTCGGGCAGCCTGGATACATCCTTCTACTCATATCTCCGTTCTAATATTTGCTATGGCAATTTATGGATGCAAATAGGTATGACTGCTGTTTTGGTTATTATTCTAAGGTACATATGTTGGCTCTGGCAAGAGATCAAGCGTTGGGAGGTTGATGCAAATTCATCCACTATTACATCCTCGCGGTGGTCTTTTCTTCCGGCACATGATTGTCATAGATTTCCTTGTTTTTGTTGTATTTCTCGTTTACATTGTATTTTGTGATTCTTATATGTTTTTCTTAAATTACATTGTTTAGTTTGGGAGAGTCTCCCCCCATAGGTACCACTGAAATGTAACCACGGTATTCCTCCGCCACAAGTGAGGGTCTATATTAATAAAATCCCCAGACGGTACCGCCCGTCCTTCACCTAAATTATGCATATATATTTATATACATATATATATACAGAATTTTTTCCCCGACAAACTATATACTTACATTCCGACGTTCCACCGACACATCATACACGTATGTTGGCATCACACCACCATATACATGCCATATTTATGAGTATATATAGGTCTCATATCATATATTACAAGTGATAGTGCTATCAAAATTATAACGACATGTCACGAAGTCATAAACCAAAAATTGTTGTATCGGGTGACTACCGAACATTCACCGACATGTCACGTACTTACCATATAAAGATGACCAGCCTATATACACTCAAAATACTCAGAAAATTCGTGCTCCACATGTCAAAATCAGCCCCAAAGTCATACTATGTCTAGACACATCAATCACCTACAATTTAGCCTTAATTTGTGGAAAATTCAGACTCATTTTGTTAAAACACATGGCATTTTTAACATCATCAATAGGAGCTGAAACCACACTTTATTTTATGTATATTATGTGTGACATAATATATATTACATATCCAAGCAGATTGAGATTAATCGGAGAAAAATCGTGTAATTGACGAAAGTCAAAAATTTGGTTTTCTACACTTACGCATGCATAGAACGTTTTTGTCTTGATGTAGCATGTATCTAGACACTTTTTACACATCCAAGACATATCAGAGCATTCTAGAAAAATTAATTAAAGGTTGATTGCAATTTACCATGTGTGTGAAGATTATGCTTCATTATTTGACAAAGTTTATCAAAAGAGAATTCAGCACATGGTGCAGGTGGTATACATCCCTATTACACCTCCTTTGGAGCCTAGGTGCAGCTTTTTGGGCACTTTGATTGGTGGAGGATAAGCCACATATGATTGGTGACATTGAAGAGGGTAAGACACACATGGAAACATTTAAAAATCAAACAAGTGCTGAAAATTCAGCACATGGACTAATGCTGGCCGATTTTTGGCTTGAATGTCTTCCAATTTTCTTCTAAAAATGTGGAGGAATCCTATCATGATTAATTGAAACGTAACTTATGTGTAATTGAGCATGTGTTTCAGATTTTAAGTTGAATTTCCAGCTCATTTTATGGAGTGCCTAGGTGGATTAAAGATGGTCAATCATGAAGTGACAAATAGGCAAAGACAAGTCGTTCGTCCAATTATATTTCGCCAAATAAGCAAGGGTGTGTCATCATTTTCTACAAAGCAATCTTCTAAGGGTATTGAAGACAATTTTCAAAGAAGAACACTACCCTAGGGGCGGCCACACCATCTGTAAAAGGAGGCAAGATGATTCAAGCAAAGCTAAGCTAAAGTTCATATTCTTTCAAGCTCAAGCAAGACTATTCTCTTCTTCTCTTATTCTTTTCTCTTGCTCTTGGCCTCAAGGCTATCATTTTTATATTCCATATACTATATATGCTTTGTTCATACCACCCACATACGTTCATCTCTTGTACAAGGTTGATCAAAGTGTGATCAAACCTTCATTTGTTCGGTGGTGGTGTTTGCGTTGTTGTTCTTATTTGTTTGATGGTAAAAAGGTAGAGTTGGTGTTTAACTCAAGTCACTCTTGTGTCAAGATGCTATTTGCGATTAGTGAATACCGAGGAAGGTGCCCTCAAAGACTGGAGTAGGGTGATTTCACCAAACAAGTATAAAAATCTCGGTGTTATTTACTTTCAGCATTTTTACTTTCATTTTTCAGTTTTCTACATCATTTTCATACTCATGAAAAAAAATAGAAAGCGTTTTACAAAAATCACAAAATTTTATGACAACATAGCCACATGTCTTAGCTTTCATTTGGAACAAGTTTCATCACATTTGGATAAGTATAAGTTAGTCAAATATTCGTTGTTCTGAGACTAATGCAATCTTATTCTCAGATCTGCAGAGGTTGAGAACATCAACGTGGTTGACATACTTACCAAGAGAATTTTGAAAAAATGTTTTAACCCATTAAAGTACACATATTAAGGGTCATACCATAAACTTTTCAGGTCATTTAGAGTTGTCAATTAATATGAATATGTTTTTCATTTCGGAGCACAGTTTTTGGCAGATTGACACAATCTGTGCAAAAATAGTTTTTCAAAGGGTTACACTTAGAATTTTAATTTGAAATTTTTGTGACACAGTAACAACATCTGAGAGCACATTATCATCAAATTCATATTGGAGATCTACAACCTGGTCAACTAGTTCATTCAAATCAGGATCTGAAAACGGAAACTGCTTTCAGAAGTGAGTTATTTGGTCTAAAAAGTTTTAAAAACTAAATTTTCCGCACCTACTATTCGATCCTCCTTTTTAGTGGTGCTATACATGTCCTACAAGATATACTCAATGTAATATATCACTTGAGTTTGATGGAGGTTAAGGTTAACAAAAATTCTAACATTAAAGTTTCATAATTGAATTGTATATCCTAATACATATACCTTATGTGTGTCAATAGTGTGTATGTAGAGTGAATCTAACTGCATCTAACTGCGTCGAGACATTGTGTCAATCGTTGTTGCAGTCAAACTAATTATGATTATTTTAGTTTAATATTTGACATTACTATGTGACATCAGTATTGTACTAAAGTAATCATGATAGGTTTGATAAGGATAAAGGTTATAACAATTCAACCATGATAGGTCTGATAAGGACAAAGTTCATAATAATTCAACCGGCAAAATAGATCGAAATAATGTGTATGTATATATATCTTATGCGAACAACTTTGACTTACCCTATTTTTCAGTCAAACTTGGCTCTTGCTCACAACGTCAACGGGTGACCATCCACCTGTTTCGGCCCCATGTGGTACTATCGGCTTGTAATAATGTTAAAAAAAATTTACCTTTCTTCTCTTGAAGTATAGCTTTTTTCCTTTTATCCTCTCATGCATCAAAATGCATGGACACCCCTCTCAATCTTTAGATTAAAAGGTTAAATCAGAATCATTTATCCAAATTAACCAAAATATTGGCATATTCCGTTAACTCTGACGGAAGTTTCTTTTAATAATTTTTTAATTTTTTAATTAAACATTATCAACAAAATAACAATTTTACTGTTGTTTAAAGTTAAAAAAAAAAAAGAAGAAGAAACCCAAAATTCCATCTCCAAGCAGCAGCCTCACCCTCAACCTTGCTCGCCCCACCCGACCAATCCCATTTACAGTTTTACACTGATTGGCTCTCCACTCGGCCTCCCCTCCCCGTTTCCCCACGCTAGCCATCCTCACCCCCCATCTCTCCTTAGCATAAACCTTTCTGCTTCCATAACTGATGAAGTCAAAACTATTACTCTAAAAAATGGCAAATGTAATCGACCTGGTATGTTACAGTAACGTCATTTGACCCTTACAGTAGTGCAAGTCTCAGGTCAGCATCAATCAGTCTCACTCAGAGGCGTCAATGGTTGGTAATCTCAGCCACAAGCATCACCTATGTCTCAACTATCACCTTGGCAGCAGCGTCCACCTCGGCAACATTCAGCAGGTCAGCCACGCACCCAATGACCAAGTAGACCTTTACCACGCAAGCAGATTCTCCATGCAACCCGATATGCGGCACCACTTGGTAGCCATGCATATGTAGGTCATAATACGTGGCATCATCCCACATCTCCTGGACATGCCTTGGCCTGCCACAACATACAAAAGGAAATACCTGCCTTGTGTAGGGGGTACAATATAGTTGAGTTTGAAAACATTCTTAACTAACAGTAAAGAGAGACAACCTTTTCTAAATATTCCAGCAAAAACCTCTACATATGTTTATACCAGTAATAGGCTTGATCATCGAAGGGTTTTTCTTAGAGTAAAACTCGGAGGCCTCTAATGTTTTTCACTTGTCTAGAGTTTTGGCAATGTGCCCTACAAATTTTGGATCATCCTTGATCAAGGTGAAGATCTGACTCTGTCATTTGGCGCTAGGAGGGTCAGTCAGGCCTCATGTCCATTTTTATTATTAAAGCCCACATAGAGTCACTCAAAAATAGGTAAAACCACTGATTATGATCTTGAGAAATCTTCTCACTTTCGAAGACATAGAGAGTCTAGTTGCCCATTGGAGCAGACCTTCAACTAGTATATTGTGTACCCCAAGGAGCAAGGAGTAATCCAGCAAGACCATATGTAGGCTCTAGATATGTTGCTCAAAACATGTGTGTTTTTGAAGCCTTAGTTGAACAGATTAAGAGCAAGACCCCAGAGGCCACTCAGGCGGTTAAAGACTTTCCTCACGACAATCATGGGAGGCAAAAGTCTCAAGAATGTTTTCTTCTCCGTCGATGGACGATTATATGGTGGATGTAATGGGCAAAGGCATGAAACCAATACTAACCCTTTTGTCACCCATTAATAAACCTTTGAAAATTAAATCACGCGCTTCAAGTACATGCATCAGACATCACTGCCTCATTAAGACCAAGGTGGTTGCAAGGATAAGTCATCTTCGGACCACCATGAGTATGTAGGGGTAGTGCATGGAAGTCTCTTTTTAGATGATATCATGGAATATATGGTCGTGGATAACTCCAATATGCCAAAAATATACAACTACGCGAGCCTCCTGTAAGGTCCGTAACAAACACTCTGGAGAGGGGGGTGGATGAATAGAGTGTTGGGTAATTTGCTGAATTTTCTCTGTTTAGCTCACTCCAACTCGAATACTATTCCAAAAAAACAAAGAAAAAGATGAGAGCTAATGTGTTTATGACACACGATTTAGATTGGTTTGAATCTAATTGTAACCACTCCACTACCACTTTGTTTCCAAAGTGGATTTCAACATCAAATTTTCTTCTTACCTTTAATAAGAACAACAGCAACAATACTCAAACTAACAACTAGTGCAAGAAACAATTACAGCAAGATCAACTTATTGCACCAAACCAATTTGTGCAAAAACAACAACAGCAGCTATAAGTAAGAACAAGTCATTACTTCTTCACAACTCCAACAAAGTTCTGTTAAAGAACTTTCACCAAGTGGGTTTTAAGAAGTAGTGGGGTTACACCATCTAACAAGTCTAAATCACAAGCAAGAGATCAAATATGTAAAGTTTCTTTTGTGTTATACTTCTACTCTCACAATTAAAACAATAAAAAACAAGCAATAAGAGTTTAATAAACTTTAAGCACTTTTGCACATTTGAGAGTTTTTTACAATAATGAGGGATGAAGCTTTGCGATGATAAAAGTGTGTAAATGCCTTATGTGAGCTTCTTCAATATATAGAGAGCGTGAGCAACGTTTTTGCAGCCACCCTCAAGTCTTCAACTCAATCAAATGTCTTAAAAACATTCAAATAGTCTTTAGCCACCCTATAGTTAGATTTGATGCTTCATACCCTAGATTATCTGAGACATGTTTATAATAGTCAAGGAAGTATTAAGGATGTCAGGGGGAAGTCCACAAGAAATTTGAGTAAGATTGGAGAGAGAAAACACTTTAAATCTTCTTTGGATTTTGTTCCAATAGTTATAAAAATCTGAATTCTGTATGACATCGATCGATCTATGTTTCATGCTTTAGAGATTTATGTCTACATCGATGGATCAATGTCTTCAGGTTGAGATATCGATGTCTTCCAGTGAGGTTCCATTTTTTCACCTTACATATATCGATTGATCGGTGTCTCTTCATTGAGATGTCGATGTCTTCCAGTGAGGTTTCAGCTTTGCACCTTGCATACATCAATCAATCGATGCCTCTTCTTTGAGAGATTGACGTCTTTAGTGAGGTTTCAGTTTTTTCCTTTATATACATCAAACGATCGATGTCTCTTCTTTAAGAGACTGAAGTATACATCGATCGATCAATGTTACCATAGCGCCCTGCATCCCGGCCCATCTGGATACAGTGCACCCGCCGTACTTCACTAAGGAGAGTACTAGGCATCGATCCATAACATGTCGTGGCCCATGATAAATGCATGGACTTTCGTTCTTACATGTCAACAAGTAAGCGAAACCGTGGCAAAATTTAAAACCTCAAATTAAAAACGTCTATGAAATCATCCTTTGTTTTACAACCCAAGTCAAAAGTACCAAAATTCTCAAAAGTAAATGTTTCCCATCACGATTACATAACAAGTCATCGGTCACAACCAGCACGTCAAGTCTCCTAATTCGTCCATCTTTCGCTGCGCTCACGGGTAGGGGACCCTAGGTTCATCCTCAATCCATTCTACCTTGGTCCCTGCAGTCTCTGGGAGGAAAAATAGGGGGTGAGTGACAAAGTCACCAGCAAGTATACTATAAATAATCGAGGATTAAATGGAAAGTACATACAAGAACAAAACCCCAAAAATTTTGGTTTAGAAACATACCTAACCTCCATCCAATACCCGTTAGTGATCAACACTTAATGCATCAAGATCATGACTTAAACAAGATCATTACTTAAAGAACATAACAATAAAAGACTGTAACTCGCATAAGTTCGTAACACATCAAGGATCATCACCTAGTAAGATCATAACTTAGGAGCTACCAAGTTATAACAATTTAGTCCAAGTATCATGTGCCACTACACGATGACTCAATAAAGGTGACATGCATGCATATGTACGTGTGATGCATAATGATAGAATGATGATATGATCTTTCGTGCCTTTCTTTCAAAACATCATCGTCAAGAAATCAATAGAGTGTTGAGATCTATCTTCCCGGATCTAAGGTGGTCACGTCTCTCCTTCGAATCTATTACTCCCGGATTTAGAACGGTAACATCATCACTTATCGGGTCTATTCTCTCCGGGCCCAAACAGTCCATATCAGGTCTATTCTCTCCGGGCCTGAACGGTCCATATCATCAGATCAATTAACCCCGAACCTGGGCGGGTCCTTACTGGCCAGGAAACATACACACACGGTACTGGTGGGAAGTGTTCTTTTTAAAACAGAATCTTTTCTTTAAAAATGCTTTTCATCTTCCTTTCGCATAAAAATCAGTTCCACAAATCATGTAAATAACGGTGATGCAATGCATGACATGTAATATGCAAATCATGATATAATGTGTTACATATACACGTACGTACCACTTGTTCGTTATGCTGGAAAAATTTCCAGCATTATCTTTCCTTATATTCGGCCTCACTCCACATGGTTAGGCCCACTATCATGAGTGCTTGTCATACATATGCTTAAAAATGTCATTTCTATAATAGAAACCTTGTAACGGTGTAAAATGTGTAAGACACTTAGTCTAATTAACTACGAAACAAGGCTGCTAAAATTTAGGCAACTCGGCGCCCCTTTCTTTTGTTTCTCCTATAAGCCCATTAAAATCCTTTTTAATTTGGGCCGGCTTTGGAAAACTATCATAAAACTTCCATTAATTGGTGTTTGAAGGCCCAAGCCGTATATCTAAGCCTAAGTCCATTAGAACAAGGCCTTATATCAAGTTCCTCAATTCTGCCCAAAATTTCAGACTAGTGACGCCCACTTAATTGTGGAGTTTCTCCTTCAATTAGTTATCCTAAGATAAATAGCTTTCATAAAAAGGTTCACATATGTCCTAAGTAGTTGACATAAAAGTTTCGCGGATTTATAATATCGCTAGAGGAGTCATATATTCTTTTTTCCAAAAACCATTACATGCTGAATTTTGGATTAACCAATTTTACTATAAGTTTTAGTGTGACCACACCGTAAATCCTTTTTCAAAAATTCCAGCACTCAAGATTAGAAAACACATAGGGCTAGTACCCTACCAAAAATCAGCCCAAATGCATATTCCTACAGTCTATTTCCTGGTTACTCATTATGTCATATAAAATCTGTTTAGCGCAGAAATTTCCAGCATGACCATTTCTAATAAAAATTTCGTTAAATATAATCTGTAACTCATTTTAATACAATTCCAACTCTCATACTTAATATACACATAGGGCTAGTGTCATACCAAAAATCAACTAGTTTGAATTTCCCTAAGGTCTCATTTCAGGTCTCACAAAACGGCCTAAAATTTGCCCTGCTCCAGTGGATTTAAAATTTTGTCACATTTCATTCCTAAATAGCCCTTACTTGCATTGTTTGACATAAATACTTCATTAAACTTCAATCTCACCTTTTTCATGGGAAATTTACAGATTCAACACATTTCAAGCGCCATATACAAATCTTTTCAAAACAGCTTTTATGCCACATACATCACTATTTGGCCATGCACAACTTGTTCCCACTAAATCCAACCTTAGCAAGACTTGGTGCACACGCACCCTGACCCTCAGACAGCCCATTTTCGTACATGCAAGGCAAAATCACATTTCCACCGTAGCCCCCATCCATGGAAAAGAAAGGATCTTTAGCATGTTCATCTTGGATTATCACATAGTAGTGTTTAAAATCAACAAAGAATCCACCTTTGGAGAAAAACTCACACATACACGCCACTTAACCCCTAGGCCGAAGGTTTCATGCATCAAAGCTTAGCATTTCACATCTAAGATTAAATCTTAAGGTTATCTAGTCATTCATACAAGCACTTTCACATTCAAGCCACAACAAGTATAGTGTACTTGCCTTTTCAACTTACTCCGGTTGAAAGATGTATGGAAAAGTGGAAACCTTTCTCCTCTTTATGCATATACCCCACGGTTTTGGGAAGAAAAAGAGGTAAATGGTTAGTTTTCATTCTTAAGTAGAAGATACACTTAGTAAGGGTTAGATGGACTTACCAAAATGAAGCTTGAGTAGTGTTCAAGCCTATCAAGACTAGGATCCACAAAAGCTTGAGACTCTTGAGCCTAGTGACCATTGAAGGTCACAGTTTAGGGCAAGAAGGATAAGTGAGCTTCAAGCTAAGTAAAAGGTAAAATTTTCCTTGAAAGTTGAGTATGTACTTACCTAATTCCTCTTGAGCTTGGATGAATCCTAGGTCTCCTTGGTATACCCATGGCCATGTGGTTTAAGGAAAAAAGAAGAGAAGAATGTTTCTTGCTCTTAGTGTACTTTGAGTGTTGGGAAGACGGGAGGTTACTCTCTTGTGTTTTTGGAGTGATTCTTCCTTCTTAGCTATGTTGTTGCCGTTGGAGGGCAAAGGGAAGGGGTGAAAGACTTACTATAGTAAGGTTAAGGAATTAACCTTACTTACTTTATTTAATTTTAGTTACTTTAACCTTGGTTACTTTTTAGTTAATCAAGGTTACTTTATCACTAACCTTGACTACTTTATTCTAATCATAGTTACTTTTGAACTAAACTTAGTTACTTTATCTAACCATAGTTACTTTAACCTTGGGTTGGATGAAAATTAACCATGGTGGAGTAAACACCTCCCTTGGTTGGCTACCCCCCTCCCATCCGGCGGTTGGGGTCTTTAATGACTCCAACAATGCCTTAATTAAGGTAACTTCCCCCCTTTTTCTTATTTATTTTATTTTCCCCTTCTTTCTTTTAAAATGGTTAATTAGGAAAAATGTTTGAGCCCTCTTTGGGCTAAGGGCCGAAAATGAGGTGTTGGGTTGAAACCAAATTTTTTTGCTACTACCCAAACTTGTTGAATTACTTGTTGGCTTACTTAAAAGATAGCCCTTAAAATCCTAGGAGATTCCATTAAGGCCTTTCTTAATGTTGTGGCTGAAATCTCACAAGTCTTTGGGAGTGAATTGGGCTTCTACTCATGGTCCAATATTCATGCTTGAAATTATATTTTTACATATTGCTTTCTGTAACGTAATCTAAAATAATAATCATCGACTCAATAAATTGTAATTGCAGACATATCTTGTCAAATATTCTCTCAAACGGGTCTCAAGTACAATGGGTTCCTAATTGGTTACAACATCCTCCCCCTCTTATTACAAGTTTCGTCCTCGAAACTTAAGAATGCTAGTCAAAGAGGTGAGGGTACAAGTTCTTCATGCTTTCTTCCACTTCCCAGGTAGCTTCATCAACGGAATGGTTCTTCCATTGCACCTTGACCATAGGTATCGATCCTCTCCTTAACACCTTTTCCTTACGATCAACTATCCTTTCCGGTTCTTCTACGTATGTCGCATCGGCTTCGATTTTCAAGGGTTGTTCCTCTATAACATGGCTAGGCTCGTGCACATACCGACGAAGTTGAGATACATGAAACAAATCATGTAATTGAGATAGTGAGGGCAGTAGTGCGAGTCGATAAGCAACTTCCCCGATTCTTTCAAGAACCTCACAGTGTCCAATAAATCTTGGGCTTAATTTCTCTTTGATACCGAATCTTTTAACTCCTTTTGTCGGCGACACCTTTAAAAACACTTTTTCCCTGACTTGAAATTCTAATGGTTGCCGCTTCTCATCTGCCCAAACTTTGCTTCTATCTTGGGCCGCTTGTAACTTTTGCCTTATGATTCTTATTTTCTCTCGAGTCTGCTCCACTAGGTCGGGTCTAGTAAGAATCCTATCTCCGATTTCATCGCAGTAGAGCGGAGATAGGCACTTTCTTCCATAAAGTGCTTCATACGCAGCCAACCCTATGGATCGATGGTAACTATTGTTATTAGAAAATTCTACTAGTTTGAGACTCCGATCCCAGCTTCCCCCAAAGTCAAGTACGCAAGATCGCAGCATGTCTTACAATGTCTGAATGGTCCTTTCCGATTGTCCATCAGTTTGGAGATGAAATGCCGAGCTCATGCGGATCTCAGTGCCCATTGCTTTCTGAAAAGCTGTCCAAAATCGTGATGTGAAGCGAAGGTCGCGGTCACAAACAATGCTTAGGGGTACTCCATGAAGACTCACAATTTGTTCAACATACATCGAAGCCAATTTCTCCATTAGAGCCTTGATCGTCATAGCCATGAAGTGGGCGGACTTTGTTAGGCGATCGACGACTACCCAAATGGTATCGTATCCGCTCTTTGTTCTAGGTAGGTCTGTAACAAAATCCATAGTAATATGGTCCCACTTCCATTCGGGAACTTCAAGAGGTTGTAGAAACCCAACGGGTTTCTGATGTTCCGCTTTCACCTTCTGGCAAACGAGGCACTTCTCTACGAATTCTGTAATATGTCTTTTCATGCCATGCCACCAGAATCGTTGCTTCAAATCTTGATACATCTTATTGGCTCAGGGTGAATAGATAATCGAGAGTTGTGTGCCTATTATAGTCTTATCTTGTGGTCCTGTCACTAAATCCCAAACATCATTTCTTACGAATTGATTTAGTTCATCATGCATAGCATTAATCCAAGAAGAATCACTCAAAGCATCAAAACGTTTTTAGGTTCAATTTCGGATATCATAGCATGAAATTGGTTTATTTCATCCGGATTTATTCTTTTACATGGTTGAACACCATGAGTAATGTCGACTATAATGACATCGTGTGGGTGATCCCTATGCCATCTTGGTTGATTATTCTCTAAATTCTCATGCATTTCTAGTGTGTTCAATTCATCATTCACAACATCATCCTCTACATCATCTAATATGGGCTTTAGTTCAAAATCATCATCATATTCTTTATCTTTTTCAACCTCACCAAATTCATTAAAATTCACATGAATGGATTCTAAAATTTATCTAGTGATGGGATCATAACATCTATATGCTTTTGAATTCACAGAATACCCAACACAAATGCATTCAATTGATTATAAATTATCTTTCGTATTCAAAACAAAACATTTGCAACCAAACACACGAAAGTAATCAATTTTAGGCATGCGATTATTTACTATCTCATAAGAAGTTTTATTTATTTTCTTTCTAATTGACAAATGATTAACTATATAGCATGCACAATTTATGGCTTCTGCCCACAAAAATCGAGGCAATTTATTTACACAAAATATGGTTCTAGACATTTCTTGTAGCGTCATATTCTTTCTTTCTACTACTCCGTTTAGTTGTGGAGTTCTAGGTGGCAAAAATCCGCGTTTGATTCCTTTTTCTTCGCAAAATGCAATCATGTCCTTGTTTTTAAATTCACCGCCTCTATCGCTTTCAACCTTTTTCATATTTAAACCATATTCATTTTCAAGTTGTTTTATTAGTTTCGCAATCTCAATGGCACTATCATCTTTATTTGCAAGAAATAAAATCCAAGTATAGCTAGAAAAATCATCAACGATAAGACATGCATAATGACGTCCATCGAGACTCTTAGTACGGCTAGGACCAAAAAAATCAATGTGTAGTAATTCTAAAACTCTAGACGTACTAATTTCATTTTTGCGTTTAAGTGACTCGCGTGTTTGTTTGCCTTTAATACAAGATTCACACAACTGAAAGTTGTCTAAATCAAGTTTAGGCAATCCTCGTATTAGGTTCTTTCGTTGAAATTTTTCAAGTGTAGAAATGTCAATGTGTCCTAAACATCTATGCCACAAATTAACGTTAGGTTCATTTGATATAAAACACTTAACCTTAGCGTCTAACATGTCATCCATAGAAAGCGTAAAAATATTTCCTTCTCTTTTTCCTGTTAATACTGTTTCTCTATTTTTATTTATTATGTTGCAATATGGATGAGTGACACACATATCAAAACCGTTGTTAATGAACTATGAGATGCTAAGTAGATTATAAGATAGATTACTTACCAGGAAGACGTTGGAGATTTGAAGGGTACTTGGGCTACCGATTGTACCTTTTCCGATGATTCTTCCTTCATTGTTGTCTCCAAAGGTCAAGGATCTGCCTTTTGTGACCTTCTTCAACTTTGAAAACAAGCTCGGGTCACCCGTCATGTGTCTCAAGAAACCACTGTCAAGGAACCACTTGATAGATGTGTCTTTTGATGGATGGGTTCCTTGCAATGTAAAACAATGATTTAGGTACCCTTTTAATTTGGGTCCTTACAAGTTAGTTATTCACCTCTTTGTAAAAGTATCTTTCGGTACCGATACTTGGGTGATCCTTCTCGGTCTAGCAAATGGTAAGAATGTAGATGAAGGAGCAACATAATAGACATGTGGTGAGAAAGCATTAGGCCTTTGGCCGAGAATCCCCTTATACGCATCATATGGTGTGCATTTGTGATATGTTCTAGTGTCAGTGTGCATAGTGTGTGATCTAGATGCATGGAATGAATGTCGTGTATGTGTACATGGTTTCTTCTCATATCTATACGGCACATAATTATATCTTGTATGATATTAAGAAGAAGCATGACGAGATGAAGGGAGAGGGGGCCTAGAGGCGCCATATGTGTCTTAGGTGTTTCTATTTTCTTAGACAAAATAAATTTGGTTGGTTTAATTGATGTTTCGTTTCTCTCAATGTACCCTAATCCGGTTTTATCACTATCATGCTTTTGTGATAAAATGATGTGATCTAGCATGTTAGTTCATGTGTCAATTGTTTCATCATTTTCTGTAATACCGTATTCCTTAATTTCAAATTTGAAATCTCGGATTTCATTTCATTATCATGTGTAGTTAATGATGAGATCTCTAATTTTAATGCATTGATGATGCATGACGACTCTTTTTTTAATCGTTTAATTGAGACATAAGATTCGTGTTAGAAGATTCTAACAACTCCTTGTCTTCAATTAATCGTTTCTTTTCTTTAGCGAGAGTCTTGGTGAATTTGTGCAATTCTAAATATTGACTAAAAAGATCATCATATGAAGGTTCAGAATTAGAGTCGGAATCAGAAGATACCTCGTTTGATGCTTTGGATACAACGCATACTTGTGTTGTCTTCTCTTCTGTATCAGTCTCAGAGTCGGATGTGTCACTCTAAGTAGAGGCCTTAAGAGCTCTTCTCCTTTGTTTAGGTTTTGAGACGAGTCTAGTTTTGGTCCGATCCTTGTCAAGGTGTTTGTTTGTTTGTCCTTGTCAAGTCATAAGATAAATGTCCCAGTTTCCCGCATTCATAGCACTTCACGTCCTTGTCATTTGTATTATTTTTATTTCTTTTAGTGAAAGTAGCCTTATGTTTGTTTTTAAATGACTTTCTCATGAATTTTCTCAAACCTTTAGCCAATACTATCAATTCGTCATTGTCTGATTCGGAATCACTATCATCTACATGATCGGAAGAAGTAGAGATGTATTCATTTGATTTAAAAGAAATAGTCTTACCTTGTTTTGACGCTGATTCCGATCTCCTTAAAGTAAGTTTGTTTACCTATACCTTTAGCGCTCTAATTAGTTCCTCCAATTTTATTGATTTGGTTTCTTTACATTCCTCTATTGCTGTGACTTTAGGGTCCCATTCGGATGGAAGACTTCGTAATACCTTTTGGACCTTTTCCTGCGTAGAGAAAGCTTTGCCAAGAGACTCAAGAGAATTATAGATGTTAGTCAAGCGTAGATCTATATCAACAATAGACTCATTTGGCAATAATTTGAAACACTCAAGTGTGGACATAAGCATATTAATCTTGGACTCTTTTACTTGGCTAGTCCTTTCATGTTTCATCTCAAGAATTCTCCACATCTCTTGAGCACTTGAGCAATTAGATACGTAACTAGATTCACTTTTACTTAGCCCGTTTAAGAGTAATTGCATGGCCCTAGCATTCAAGCTTAGTCTCTTTTAGTCATCTTTAGTATATTCTTGTTTCGGTTTTACAACCTCTAGTGTGACACCATCTACAGTAGATAATTTTGAAGGAACAAATGGACCGTCTTCTATAATAGACCATAGATAAATATCAATAGACATAAGAAAAAGTTTCATTCTTAGTTTCCACTGAATAAAGGACTCACCATCAAAAAGAGGAGGCCTTTGACTAGACATACCTTCTTGTTCGGTTTTGAAGCTAGTGGTTGCCATCTCACTTAGATTGTTGGATTTTCTTGTTGTGTGTGTGACTGCACTCTGATACCACTTTTAGGACCTGCAAGGCATCACTAGAAGGGGGGTTGAATAGTGGGTGCGAAAAATTTGGTTTTTAAAATGTTTTGATCCAAAAACCCAACTTTTGAAAACAATTTCTGTTTTCAGGCCCTATTTTGCAACGTTTGAAAAACTAGGCTATAAACCTTAAAAAACTCTGAAATTCAAAGAGATTGTATTCTCAGATGTTCTAAGTATCTCCTAAAAATTTCATATCAAAATTCAACTTTTAACCTTTTGAAAAATCGTTTGTGGTTAGATTGCGGAAATCTGCTAGAAACGATAGTCTGATTTGAAAATTTTATTCCAATTACATCGTGGCTCCATGTGGTCTGAAACTTTAATGACAAACCCCTTACTATATTTATTTAATTGGGTTGAAATATTTTTGAAAAATTTATGTGGGAAGTATGTCAAATACGTTCAAGTTCTCAACCTTTGCAAGTCTAAAAATCAGATTGCACTAGTCTCAAAACTTTTAACGTTTGAATAATTATACTTGTCCCAAAGGGTTGAAACTTGCGACAAATGAAACTTAGAAAATGTGCCTATGTTTCTGCAAAATTTTACAATTTTTGCAATTCTTTTGCTATTTTTAAGATTGCGATGAAATAGATACAAAGTGCAGGAAACTGAAAGTACTGTGCAGAAAAGTAAAGAACACAAGGAATTTTAAACTGGTTCGGTTAAATCAACCTACTACAGTCTTCGAGGACACCTTCCTTGGTTATCACTAAACAAAATAACACCTTACCCCACAAGGTTGATGGAGTTACACACAAACTCCAACCCTTTACAAACGATACAAGCAATCACACCTTTCACAAACACCACCACCGAACGAATGAAGGATTGATCACACCTTGATCAACCTTTACAACAATGAGCGTGTATGGTGGTTTAACTTGTATTGCATTTTTTGCACTTTAGAACTTGTGAGACTTGTCTTGCATTTTTTGTTTGCTCTTATCTTTTTTTATTGTGCTTTGGCCAGCCACTCTATGGCTTTTCTTTACCTTGGAAATGCTCTTTTAAGTCCTTGGAAGAATGCCTTGCATAGATGTGACATCAACTTGCCTACTTGGCAACACTTGATTGGACGATTGTATTGGACTTGCTTACCTGGCACTCCTCGATTGGATGACATTTGTCATCACTTGATGATTGTACAAATCTGAGAATTACACTTAAAACTTGTGCCAAATTAGTACTAAAAACCTTGCCAAATATCACATAATTAATCCCACATAATTTGCAAAGAAAATTTGTCACCATTAACTCCAAGAATTCGGCCAGCTCTTTGATTCACATGATGAAATTTTCAGCATGTGCAATATTCTCAACATGTTAAAATTATTTCATACTAGTATTACATCAATCCCTTGAAAATGGAGAAGCAAATATGTTACCATTAAGACTCAATTTTCGGCCACCCTTAACTTACACATGCTGAATTTTCAGCATGTGTTCCGGTTGCAGCAAAGTTTAAAACATTATCTTGTGTAGCTTCCTCCATTATGTCACTAATCTTGTGTAGTCCATTATTTACCAATCAAGATCCCAACTAAGCTCCACATAAGCTTCATCAAGGCTGAGTAGGCATGTGTAATGGCAATACCATGTGCTGAATTTCATTTTTGTGAACTTTGTAAATTAGTGCACAATAATTATACGTATATGGTATTTTCCAATCAGTCCTAATTTGAATTTTCATGAACACTTTAGTATGTATTGAATATGTAAAAAGTGTCGAGATACTTATTACATGTCATGCCAAAAACGTTCCATGTGTTGTATTTGTAGAAAACCGAATTTTCGAATTTTGTCGATTACGCGATTTTTGTCCGATTAAATTCAAATTTTTTGTACATGTTATATATATTATCTCACACATAATATACATAGAATAACTTGAATATTCAGCTCTAAAATCTGATTAAAAGTGGCACCCGATGTGACGAAAATATTTAATTTGAAATCTCCACAATTTGGCCTTAATTGTGGGTGATTTTTGTATGCCAACATGGAATAATTTTATGGCTGAATATACCATGTAAGCCACGAAATTTGTGGCCATTTTTGAAGTGTAGGGGCTGGTCATCTATATATGGCAAGTACGTGACACGTTAGCAAAGTTACGGTTGTCACTTGATATGACAATTTTTGGTTTAAAACCTTGTAACATGTCGTAATAATTTGTCATCACCATGACTTATATCATATGATATAAGTCCTGAATATACTCATTAATATGAGGTAAGTATAGTGGTGTAACGTTAACATACGTTCGTAATATATATAACGTGTCGGTAGTACGTTGGAATATATGTGTATAGTGCCTTTTTAAATAAATCTGAATGTATATATATATATAATAAATCTGAATATATATATATATATATATATATATATATATGAAAAACGTGTGGTTTAAGAGTAGAAGGAGACTTTCCATTTCCATGTTTGATACCTTTATGCCTTCTCCAAATATTTCTCCATTTAATGAACTACTTAGTTTATTTAACCAAGTACTTCACTTAATGAACTACTTAGTTTGTTGCAAAAAGTGTCAAGTCATAAAAAGTGTTATGCATTTCTTTAGCACATGTTATTTGAATCATGTATTTTTGTGAATCACTCAAACCCTTTTTCTCAACAATAAAATATCCTAATCATGTGTATAAGTTAAAGAAGGCACTATATGGTTTAAAACAAGCACCTAGGGCTTGGTACGATCATTTTGCTACTTTTCTTTTAGAAAATGGATTTAAAAGAGGAACCATAGATAGTACTATATTCTTGAAACAAGAAAAATCGGATTTGATTATTATTCAAATTTATGTTGATGATATTGTGTTTGGATCTACATGTCATAAGTTAGTAGAAGAATTTGAAACTTGCATGAAATCCGGTTTGAAATGTCTATGGTAGGTGAGTTAAATTACTTTCTTGGCTTGAAAATTAAGCAAACTAATAAAGGCATACATATAAGTAAAGTTAAATACGTAAATGACATGATTAAAAAGTTTAATTTCGAAAACTTGAAACCATCTACCACCCCTATGAGTGTAGCCACTAAACTTGATAAAGTTGAAAATGGACAAGACTTTGATAATGGATTGTATAGGTCCATGATTGGTTCTTTGCTTTATCTTACTGCAAGTAGACTCGATGTCATGTTTAGTGTTTGTATGTGTGCTCGTTTTCACAGTAACCCTAAAGTGTCGCACTAAAATGCTGTCAAAAGGATATTTTGGTACATTAAGCACACTCCCACATTAGGAATTTAGTATGATAAAAACTGTGAATTTAATTTGCATGCCTATATTGCTGCGGATTATGGCAAATGTAAAATACATAGAAAAAGCACAAGTGGTACATGTCAATTCATCGGCAATTCATTAATATCCTGGTTTGTGAAAAAACAATCTAGTGTAGCATTATGCCACTGAAGGAGAATACATGGCACTTAGTCTTTGTTGCACACAACTATTATGGCTAAAACAACAACTAACAGATTTTGGTATAGTTGTAAATCGCATCCCTATATACTGTGATAGTCTGAGTGCTATTAACTTGTCTAAGAACCATGTTTTACATTCTAAGACAAAACATATAGACGTAAGTATCAATTTATTCGTGATCATGTAAACAGTGGTGATATCGTTATAAAACATGTTCGTACTAAAGCACAAGTAGCTGAACAAAAGAACTGAATCAAGCCATTTATGGAAATCTACGTTCGAAACTGGGCATGATTCTGTTGATATGTTATAAAATGCTATTTCTTTCCATTCTTACTAATGCTTTTGATGAGATTTACAAAATAAAGGGGGGGAGACAAAAGTATGATTTAAGGGGGAGAGAAGGATGATTTAAGGGGGAGAGAGGGAGATAAAGTTAAGGGGGAACACGATACGATATTATGAAATTCAAAATTTTCAATTTAAGCATAATTGTAGGGGGATCGATCACATTTAAATCATGGATAAAGGTTATTTTTGCAAATCATCAAGAGGGAGAGATTGTTGAGAAATCGGGGTTTGAATAATTTTAAAATGCATGATTTAAATGTTACGTGTTTACGAAATGCATGAATTAAGTGTTACTTAATATACGTATGTGATAAAAATGCTTTACATGTTTATATATAACGTTTTCGTACTAACGTTCCATGAAGCGTTAAAGCTTACATCATATGACAAACATCTGCTGTCTTTATACTATTTTCAGTTCTCATTATTAATGAACTAAACTAGTTCATTAAATGAATTTCTTAAGGAGATGAACTAACTAGTTCATTAAATGAAAACATATTTGGAAAGAGTTATTTAGAAACAAATTTGGAATGGAAATTTTTCTTTCCACACCTATACACACGACATATATATATATATACACATATATATATATATATTATATATATATAAAATAATTCGGCCATATGGTTTAGACAATAGGTGGATTCTACTGATGAAATAGCACGTATGATAGGAACACCATTGAAGGCGGATTCCGCTACCACTAATTTTCTCCTACCGTCAATGGCTAGAGTGTGCATAGAACTTGATGTCTCACAAGAGAGGCCACCACGATTATATATTCAAAGTGCAGATTATCATTTTTTCCAAGAGGTTGAATATGAGAACTTGCCGCATATTGTTCTCGGTGTCGTTTGCTGGGCCATGCTGTGTCTACATGGACAAAGGGGACGCTGCCAGAATCTACGCCAGCAGAAAAACCCTCCGCTTCAACAATGCCGACCAAGCCAGTATCAAAGCTGCCTCAACGATGGACTCCAAAAAAACGGTGGTAGATACAGCAAAAGTTCATATCATGACGCCGGTTGACCAACTAAAAATTTCCAACCCAGGGGAAATTGAATCCGATGATGATCTGAGTCCTCCTACACCCAGAATAGCTATTGTTGATGATATGGCCTCGAAGGAGCAGTGGCCTGAGGTATCATATGAGCATGATCTAACTAGGCTACACTGCTCTTCTACACCCCTTAATCTGGCGATTACAGAAGATAGCGATCCAAGCATGCATCATGCATCTGACACAGAGTTGCATGATGATGCAGCGGTAGATGCCTCTGAGCTTCATATAGCGGTTTTAGAGGTGGAACGAGTGTTATCGGATAAACCACCACTGGCAGATGGCGGACCTGACGTGACTCACCCAGACATACCTACTGCAGTGGATCATTTAATGCAGGTTCGTACAAGGCGGCGCAGACGTAAGAAGGGAGAGATGCCATTGTTGCCGCCATCTTCAATTGTTACTAGGGGTGCCATGTGCTGTTCAGGCGCTACTTCCCTAGATCCAACTCAATGAAGATCCTTCTTTAGAATGTAAGAGGTATAAACACCTCCAGTACACATTTACTTACACTTGCACGTCAACATGATATTCATTTGTTAGTAGTTATTGAGCCTAAGCTCCATGCTACTCGTTTAGAGTTTTTTCGTTTATATCTTGGTTTTTCAAATGCCGCATGTTCTGCTGATGCAAATATTTGGTTGTTTGGAGAGATACATCTCTGGAGGCCCTAGAGACGCGGATGGGAGTGCAAAATATGTCAATTAATTTCCGCAGGTTATCTGCTGGTAGAACTTTTTGGCTTACAGCTGCCTATGCTAAACATACAATGGCGGACGAAAAGCCACTGTGCGCTGATTTGATGCGGTTTCACTCTTCGGTTACCCAGCCATGGCTTGTAAGCGGAGATATCAATACTTTCTTATTGTTAGATGAACATAAAGGAGTTGCGTCTCCATCGTTGCGTACGCTCACTGATTTTAGGCAGTGGGTAGAACACTGCGAGTTAATGGATTTGCCTTTTCAGTGATCCAAATTTACTTGGTCTGATGGTAGAGGATTGGGTAAGGTCTGGAGACGATTGGATCGATTCTTAAGTTCTGCAGGCTTTGCAGATTTATTTGATGACCTTAAGGTGCAGCATGTACATCGGGAAACAACTGATCATTCCCCATTACTGCTACTGTGTCAGATGGCATCATCTTCGGGACCGAAATCTTTTAAATATCTTAAGGCATAGACTACGCATGTGGATTTTGATGCTTTTGTTCGTGCTCATTTGCGTTCTTACCCCACCATGGGAGGAATGTATGGCCTCTATGATAAGTTACATCAACTGACGGCTGACTTGAGGCAATGGAATAGCACAGTGTTTGGAAATATATTTACAGATTTGATAGCGGCGGAAGAGGAAACGAGACATGCAGAAATTTTATATGATGCGGATCCAACCAAAATCGTCAGTCGTATCGTCATGCAAAAGCACGGCTGTTGCAACAGCAATATCGTGCGTGTCTCTTTTGGAAGAAAAAAGCGAATGTTAAATGATTAAAGGAAGTGATGCAAATACATCGTATTTCCGTAGTGTTGTTAAAATGAGGCGACGGCGGCAGACTGTTTCTCTTATTCACAGGCCGGATGGTACGGTCTGTGAGTCTGAACTAGATGTCCAAGCTGAGGCAATCCATTTCTATAGTGCGTTGTTTATTGACGAGCCCACGGTGAACCATGATATATTATTGCAGCACATACATACTATTCTAAAGACACAAGATAACAAATAGTTGATAACGTTGCCTACCATTGATGAGGTGCGTCAGGCGGTATGGCAGCTTAGCCCGTCTAGTGCTCTGGGACCCAATGCTTATCCAGGTCCTTTTTATCGTCATTTTTGGGATGACATTGGACATGATGTGTTATTAGCTGTCCAAGAGTTCTTCTTGGGTTTTCCTATGCCTGCTAAAATGGCCTCTTCGTTTATCTATTTGATTCCTAAGATTCCCAATCCACATACATTTGCATATTTTTGGCTCATTTGTCTGACAAATTTCATGTCTAAAGTGATGACTTGCATCATACCTACTCGATTGAATGTACTACTGGCTCGACTAATCTCCCCTGAGCATGCGGGTTTATTACAGGGACGTGGTAATTCGGAACATGTTCTGTTAGCAAAGGAGATGGTTCATATACTAGATTGCAGATGTCGCGGTGGTCAGGTGATGATTAAATTAGACATGACCAAAGATTTTGATCGGGTATCCTGGTAGTACTTAGAAAAGTTGCTTTTGAAATTTGGTTTTATGGCCTGGTTTGTGCGCATTATTATGAATAATTTATCCTCCACGCGCTGCTCCATATTGGTCAATGGGAAACCCAGTGGCTCTTTTAGGCCGTCCAGAGGAGTAAAGCAAGAAGACCCGTTAATACCATTGTGGTCACATGGGAAATCTGGAAAGAATATGCAGTGATCCAATTTGGAGATAGGGCTTTCTCTCTTATCTGGCTGTGTGAGCTGATTCGACATGATGTTTATATATGGCGCACTTCAGTGGTTGGTTCTAAATTTGCTTCACCAATACAGTCTTTAATTGAGGCATCATATTCACCACCTATGCGTCATCAACGATTTTCGAGTTCTACGTTGGAAATTGCCGCCCACTGGTAGATTGAAACTTAATGTTGATGCGGCAGCTGGTGGAGCGGTTTTACGAGATGCGACTGGGAGCTTGGTTCAGACGCTCTCTTTTTCCTTGCCGTTGTTGTCACCGTTGCATGCTGTACTACAAGCTCTTCTTTTTTCTATTCTTTACTTTGCCATAGCGGGTCATATCTTATTGGAGGTGGAAACTGATTGTTTGCAATTGCAGCAGCTTATTGCAGGTAATGCAGTTTTCACTGCTAGATTGGGCAGGGACTATGCGCGGTTGCGTAGTCTGCTCTCTTCTATGGGAGCATCGGTTTCATACATTCTGCGTGAGTGTAACTGCGTTGCACATTTCCTGGCACATCATGCTCTTGGACAAAGGCCGACGCTTGTCTATGCTCATATTTGGGAGTTGCCACCGACAGCTAGAGGCAGTTTGCAGACTGATGTTCATACAACTACTCTACAACACTAAGAACGTCCTTCAATTTGCGCGCCTGCATCACTTTGATGTGGGCGGTTGGGTGAGTTGGTGCTTTTTATGTCTCTTCTTATTTATATATTTTTCTTACATGACTATGGACTGCGTTATTTTGCTGAGGCACGGACGCTTGCTCAATAACAAAAATCACGTTGTTGCTTGTCCATGGGCTTGTATGATACCATTGTTGCCTGAACCAGTGTTGGTGTCGGGCAGCCTGGATACATCCTTCTACTCATATCTCCGTTCTAATATTTGCTATGGCAATTTATGGATGCAAATAGGTATGACTGCTGTTTTGGTTATTATTCTAAGGTACATATGTTGGCTCTGGAAAGAGATCAAGCGTTGGGAGGTTGATGCAAATGGATCCACTATTACATCCTCGCGGTGGTCTTTTCTTCCGGCACATGATTGTCATAGATTTCCTTGTTTTTGTTGTATTTCTTGTTTACATTGTATTTTGCGATTCTTATATGTTTTTCTTAAATTACATTGTTTAGTTTGGGAGAGTATCCCCCCATAGGTACCACTGAAATGTAACCACGGTATTCCTCCGCCACAAGTGAGGGTCTATATTAATAAAATCCCCGGACGGTACTGCCCGTCCTTCACCTAAATTATGTATATATATTTATATACATATATATATACAGAATGTTTTCCCCGACAAACTATATACTTACATTCCGACGTTCCACCGACACATCATACACGTACGTTGACATCACACCACCATATACATGCCATATTTATGAGTATATATAGGTCTCATATCATATATTACAAGTGATAGTGCTATCAAAATTATAACGACATGTCACGAAGTAATAAACCAAAAATTGTTGTATCGGGTGACTACCGAACCTTCACCGACATGTCACGTACTTACCAAATAAAGATGACCAGCCTATATATACTCAAGATACTCAGAAAATTCGTGCTCCACGTGTCAAAATCAGCCCCAAAGTCATACTATGTCTAGACACATCAATCACCTACAATTTAGCCTTAATTTGTGGAAAATTCAAACTCATTTTGTTAAAACACATGGCATTTTTAACATCAGCCATAAGAGCTGAAACCATACTTTATTTTACGTATATTATGTGTGACATAATATATATTACATATCTAAGTAGATTGAGATTAATCGGAGAAAAATCGTGTAATCGACGAAAGTGAAAAATTTGGTTTTCTACACTTACGCATGCATAGAACGTTTTTGTCTTGATGTAGTATGTATCTAGACACTTTTTACACATCCAAGACATATCAGATCATTCTAGAAAAATTAATTAAAGGTTAATTGCAATTTACCATGTGTGTGAAGATTATGCTTCATTATTTGACAAAGTTTATCAAAAGAGAATTCAGCACATGGTGCAGGTGGTATACATGCCTATTACAGCTCCTTTGGAGCCTAGGTGCAGCTTTTTGGGTACTTTGATTGGTGGAGGATAAGCCACATATGATTGGTGACATTGAAGAGGGCAAGACACACATGGAAACATTTAAAAATCAAACAAGTGCTGAAAATTCAGCACATGGACTAATGCTGGCCGATTTTTGGCTTGAATGTCTTCAAATTTTCTTCTAAAAATGTGGAGGAATCCTATCATGATTAATTGAAACGTAAATTATGTGTAATTGAGCATGTGTTTCAGATTTTAAGTTGAATTTCCAGCTCATTTTATGGAGTGCCTAGGTGGATTAAAGATGGTCAATCATGAAGTGACAAATAGGCGAAGACAAGTCGTTCGTCCAATTATATTTCGCCAAATAAGCAAGGGTGTGTCACCATTTTATACAAAGCAATCTTCTAAGGGTATTGAAGACAATTTTCAAGGAAGAACACTACCCTAGGGCCGGCCACACCATCTGTAAAAGGAGGCAAGATGATTCAAGCAAAGCTAAGCTAAAGTTCATATTCTTTCAAGATCAAGCAAGACTATTCTCTTTTCTCTTATTCTTTTCCCTTGCTCTTGGCCTCAAGGCTATCATTTTTATATTCCATATACTATATATGCTTTGTTCATACCACCCACATACGTTCATCTCTTGTACAAGGTTGATCAAGGTGTGATCAAACCTTCATTTGTTCGGTGGTGGTGTTTGTGTTGTTGTTCTTATTTGTTTGATTGTAAAAAGGTAGAGTTGGTGTTTAACTCAAGTCACTCTTGTGTCAAGATGCTATTTGCGATTAGTGAATACCGCGGAAGGTTCCCTCGAAGACTGGAGTAGGGTGATTTCACCAAACAAGTATAAAAATCTCGGTGTTATTTACTTTCAGCACTTTTACTTTCATTTTTCAGTTTTCTACATCGTTTTCATACTCATGAAAAAAATAGAAAACATTTTACAAAAAGCACAAAATTTTGTGACAACATAGCCACATGTCTTAGCTTTCATTTGGAACAAGTTTCATCACATTTGGATAAGTATAAGTTAGTCAAATATTCGTTGTTCTGAGACTAATGCAATCTTATTCTCAGATCTGCAGAGGTTGAGAATGTCAACGTGGTTGACATACTTACCAAGAGAATTTTGAAAAACTGTTTTAACCCATTAAAGTACACATATTAAGGGTCATACCATAAACTTTTCAGGTCATTTAGAGTTGTCAATTAATATGAATATGTTTTCCATTTCGGAGCACAGTTTTTAGCAGATTGACACAATCTGTGCAAAAACAGTTTTTCAAGGGGTTACACTTAGAATTTTAATTCGAAATTTTTGTGACACAGTAACAACATCTGAGAGCACATTATCATCAAATTCATAATTTTTGAAGATCTACAACCTGGTCAACTAGTTCATTCAAATCAGGATCTGAAAACAGAAACTGCTTTCAGAAGTGAGTTATTTGGTCTAAAAAGTTTTAAAAACTAAATTTTCCGCACTTACTATTCGATCCTCCTTTTTAGTGGTGCTATACAGGTCCTACAAGATATACTCAATGTAATATATCACTTGAGTTTGATGGAGGTTAAGGTTAACAAAAATTCTAACATTAAAGTTTCATAATTGAATTGTATATCCTAATACATATACCTTATGTGTGTCAATAGTGTGTATTTAGAGTGAATCTAACTGCATCTAACTGCGTCGAGACATTGTGTCAATCGTTGTTCCAGTCAAACTAATTATGATTATTTTAGTTTAATATTTGACATTACTATGTGACATCAGTATTTTACTAAAGTAATCATGATAGGTTTGATAAGGATAAAGGTTATAACAATTCAACCATGATAGGTCTGATAAGGACAAAGTTCATAACAATTCAACCGGCAAAACAGATCGAAATAATGTGTATGTATATATATGTTATGCGAACACCTTTGACTTACCCTATTTTTCAGTCAAACTTGGCTCTTGCTCACAACGTCAACGGGTGACCATCCACCTGTTTCGGTCCCATGGGGTACTATCGGCTTGTAATAATGTTAAAAAAAAATTTACCTTTCTTCTCTTGAAGTATAGCTTTTTTCCTTTTATCCTCTCATGCATCAAAATGCATGGAAACCCCTCTCAATCTTTAGAATAAAAGGTTAAATCAGAATTATTTATCCAAATTAACCAAAAAATTGGCATATTCTGTTAACTCTGACGGAAGTTTCTATTAATAATTTTTTAATTTTTTAATTAAACATTATCAACAAAATAACAATTTTACCGTTGTTTAAAGTTAAAAAAAAGAAGAAACCGAAAATTCCATCTCCAAGCAGCAGCCTCACCCTCAACCTCGCTCGCCCCACCCGACCAATCCCATTTACAGTTTTACACTGATTGGCTCTCCACTCGGCCTCCCCTCCCCGTTTCCCCACGCTAGCCATCCTCACCCCCATCTCTCCTTAGCATATACCTTTCTGCTTCCATAACTGATGAAGACAAAACTATTACTCTAAAAATGGCAAATGTAATCGACCTGGTCTGTTACAGTAACGTCATCTGACCCTTACAGTAGTGCAAGTCTCAGGTCAGCATCAGTCAGTCTCACTCAGAGGCGTCAATGGTTGGTAATCTCAGCCACAAGCATCACCTCCGTCTCAACTATCACCTCGGCAGCAGCGTCCACCTCGGCAACATTCAGCAGGTCAGCCACACACCCAATGACCAAGTAGACCTTTACCACGCAAGCAGATTCTCCATGCAACCCGATATGCGGCACCACCTGGCAGCCATGCATATTTAGGTCATAATACGTGGCATCATCCCGCATCTCCTGGACATGCCTTGGCCTGCCACAACATACAAAAGGAAAAACCTGTCTTGTGTAGGGGGTACAATATAGTTGAGTTTGAAAACATTCTTAACTAACAGTAAAGAGAGACAGCCTTTTCTAAATATTCCAGCAAGAACCTCTACATATGTTTATACCAGTAATAGGCTTGATCATCAGAGGGTTTTTCTTAGAGTAAAACTCGGAGGCCTCTAATATTTTTCACTTGTCTAGAGTTTTGGCAATGTGCCCTACAAATTTTGGATCATCTTTGATCAAGGTGAAGATCTGACTCTATCATTTGGCACTAGGAGGGTCAGTCAGGCCTCATGTCCATTTTTATTATTAAAGTCCACATAGAGTCACTCAAAAATTGGTAAAACCACTGATTATAATCATGATAAATCTTCTCACTTTCGAAGACATAGAGAGTCTAGTTGCCCATTGGAGCAGACCTTTAACGAGTAGATTGTGTACCCCAAGGAGAAAGGAGTAATCCAGCAAGACCATATGCAGGCTCTAGATATGTTGCTCAAAACATGTGTGTTTTTCAAGCCTTAGTTGAACATATTAAGAGCAAGACCCCAGAGGCCACTCAGGCGGTTAAAGACTTTCCTCACGACAATCATGGGAGGCAAAAGTCTCAAGAATGTTTTCTTCTCGGTCGACGGACGATTATATGGTGGATGTAATGGGCAAAGGCATGAAACCAATACTAACCCTTTTGTCACCCATTAATAAACTTTTGAAAATTAAATCACGCGCTTCAAGTACATGCATCAGACATCACTGCATCATTAAGACCAAGGTGGTTGCAAGGATAAGTCATCTTCGGACCACAATGAGTATGTAGGGGTAGTGCATGGAAGTCTTTTTTTAGATGATATCATGGAATATATGGTCGTGGATAACTCCAATATGCCAAAAATATACAACTACGCGAGCCTCCTGTAAGGTCCGTAACAAACACTCGAGAGAGGGGGAGGATGAATAGAGTGTTGGGCAATTTGCTGAATTTTCTCTGTTTAGCTCACTCCAACTCAAATACTATTCCAAAATAACAAAGAAAAAGATGAGAGCTAATGTGTTTATGACACACGATTTAGAGTGGTTTGAATCGTGGTTTGAATCTAATTGTAACTACTCCACTACCACTTTGTTTCCAAAGTGGATTTCAACATCAAATTTTCTTCTTACCTTTAATAAGAACAACAGCAACAATACTCAAACTAACAACTAGTGCAAGAAACAATTACAGCAAGATCAACTTATTGCACAAAAGCAATTTGTGCAAAAGCAACAACAGCAGCTATAAGTAAGAACAAGTCATTACTTCTTCACAACTCCAACAAAGTTCTGTTAAAGAACCTTCACCAAGTGGGTTTTAAGAAGTAGTGGGTTTACACCATCTAACAAGTCTAAATCACAAGCAAGAGATCAAATATGTATAGTTTCTTTTGTGTTATACTTCTACTCTCACAATTAAAACAATGAAAAACAAGCAATAAGAGTTTAATAAACTTTAAGCACTTTTGCACATTTGAGAGCTTTTTACAATAATGAGGGATGAAGCTTTGCGATGATAAAAGTGTGTAAATGCCTTATGTGAGCTTCTTCAATATATAGAGAGCGTGAGCAACGTTTTTGCAGCCACCCTCAAGTTTTCAACTCAGTCAAATGTCTTAAAAACGTTCAAATAGTGTTTAGCCACCCTATAGTTAGATTTGATGCTTCATACCCAAGATTATCTGAGACATGTTTATAATAGTCAGGGAAGTATTATGGATGTCAGGGGGAAGTCCACAAGAAATTTGAGTAAGATTGGAGAGAGAAAACACTTTAAATCTTCTTTGGATTTCGTTCCAATAGTTATAAAAATTTGAATTCTGTATGACATCGATCGATCTATGTTTCATGCTTTAGAGATTGATGTCTACATCGATGGATCAATGTCTTCAGGTTGAGAGAACGATGTCTTCCAGTGAGGTTCCATTTTTTCACCTTACATATATCGATTGATCGGTGTCTCTTCATTGAGAGGTCGATGTCTTCCAGTGAGGTTTCAGCTTTGCACCTTGCATACATCAATCAATCGATGCCTCTTCTTTGAGAGATTGACGTCTTTAGTGTGGTTTTAGTTTTTTCCTTTATATACATCAAACGATCGATGTCTCTTCTTTAAGAGACTGAAGTATACATCGATCGATCAATGTTACCGTAGCGCCCTGCATCCCCGCTGCACCCGACGTACTTCACTAAGGAGAGTACTAGGCGTCGATCCATAACATGTCGCGGCCCATGATAAATGCATGGACTTTCGTTCTTACATGTCAACAAGTAAGCGAAACCGTGGCAAAATTTAAAACCTCAAATTAAAAACGTCTATGAAATCATCCTTTGTCTTACAACCCAAGTCAAAAGTACCGAAATTCTCAAAAGTAAATGTTTCCCATCACGATTACATAACAAGTCATCGGTCACAACCAGCACGTCAAGTCTCCTAATTCGTCCATCTTTTGCTGCGCTCACGGGTAGGGGGACCCTAGGTTCATCCTCAATCCATTCTACCTTGGTCCCTGCAGTCTCTGGGAGGAAAAATAGGGGGTGAGTGACAAAGTCACCAGCAAGTATACTATAAATAATCGAGGATTAAATGGAAAGTACAAACAAGAACCAAACCCCAAAAATTTTGGTTTAGAAACATACCTAACCTCCATCGAATACCCATTAGTGATCAACACTTAATGCATCAAGATCATGACTTAAACAAGATCGTTACTTAAAGAACATAACAATAAAAGACTGCAACTCTTATAAGTTCGTAACACATCAAGGATCATCACCTAGTAAGATCATAACTTAGGAGCTACCAAGTTATAACAATTTAGTCCAAGTATCATGTGCCACTACACGATGACTCAATAAAGGTGACATGCATGCATATGTACGTGTGATGCATCATGATAGAATGATGATATGATCTTTCGTGCCTTTCTTTCAAAACATCATCGTCAAGAAATCAATAGAGTGTTGAGATCTATATTCCCGGATCTGAGGTGGTCACATCTCCCCTTCGAATCTATTACTCCAGGATTCGGAACGGTAACATCATCACTTATCGGGTCTATTCTCTCCGGACCCGAACAGTCCATATCAGGTCTATTCTCTCCGGGCCTGAACGGTCCATATCATCAGATCAATAAACCCCGGATCTGGGCGGGTCCTTACTAGCCAGGAAACATACACACACGGTACTGGTGGGAAGTGTTCTTTTTAAAACAGAATCTTTTCTTTAAAAATGCTTTTCATCTTCTTTTCGCATAAAAATCAGTTCCATAAATCATGTAAATAACGATGATGCAATGCATGACATGTAATATGCAAATCATGATATAATGCGTTACATATACACGTACGTACCACTTGTTCGTTATGCTGTAAGAATTTCCAGCATTATCTTTCCTTATATTCGGCCTCACTCCCACATGGTTAGGCCCACTATCATGAGTGCTTGTCATACATATGCATAAAAATGTCATTTCTATAATAGAAACCTCGTAACGATGTAAAATATGTAAGGCACTTAGTCTAATTAACTACGAAACAAGGCTGCTGACATTTAGGCAACTCAGCGCCCCTTTCTTTTGTTTCTCCTGTAATCCCATTAAACTCCTTTTTAATTTGGGCCGGCTTTGGAAAACTATCATAAAATTTCCATTAATTGGTGATTGAAGGCCCAAGCCGTATATCTAAGCCTAAGTTCATTAGAACAAGGACTTATATCAAGTTCCTCAATTCTGCCCAAAATTTCAGATTAGTGACGCCCACTTAATTGTGGTTTTTATCCTTCAATTAGTTATCCTAAGATAAATGGCTTTCGTAAAAAGGTTCACATATGTCCTAAGTAGTTGACATAAAAGTTTTGCGGATTTATAATATCGCTAGTGGAGTCATATATTCTTTTTTCCCAAAACCATTACATGCTGAATTCTGGATTGACCGATTTTACTATAAGTTTTAGTGTGACCATAACGTAAATCCTTTATCAAAAATTCCAGCTCTCAAGCTTAGAAAACACATAGTTCTAGTACCCTACAAAACATCAGCCCAAATGCATATTCCTACAGTCCATTTCCTGGTCACTCATTATGTCATATAAAATCTGTTTAGCCCAGAAATTTCCAGCATGACCAGTTCTAATAAAAATTTTGTTTAAAATAATCCGTAACTCATTTTAATGAAATTCCAACTCTCATACTTAATATACACATAGGGATAGTGTCATACCAAAAACCAACTAGTTTGAGTGTCCCTAAGGTCTCATTTCAGGTCTCACAAGACGGCCTAAAAACTGTCCTGCTCCAGTGGATTTAAAATTTTGTCACATTTCATTCCTAAATTGACCTTACTTGCATTGTTTGACATAAATACTTCATTAAACTTCAATCTCACCTTTTTCATGGGAAATTTACAGATTCAACACATTTCAAGCGCCATGTACAAATCTTTTCAAAACAGCTTGTATGCCACATACATCACTATTTGGCATTGCACAACTTGTTCCCACTAAAGCCAACCTTAGCAAGACTTGGTGCACACGCACCATGACCCCCAAACAGCCCATTTTGGTACATGCAAGGCAAAATCACATTTCCACAAGGAACATATTAAGCTTCACACACAAAAGCATAAATCTTGTTCCCACCTTACCCCATAACTTATCACTTCTCGCTATACTACCCTTATTTCTTTTACTCCTTCCCACCGTAGCCCCCATCCATGGAAAAGAAAGGATCTTTAGCATGTTCATCTTGGATTATCACAAAGTAGTGCTTAAAATCAACAAAGAATCCACCTTTGGAGAAAAACTCACACATACACGCCACTTAACCCCTAGGCCGAAGGTTTCATGCATCAAAGCCTAGCATTTCACATCTAAGATTAAATCTTAAGGTTATCTAGTCATTCATACAAGCACTTTCACATTCAAGCCACAACAAGTATAGTGTACTTGCCTTTTCAACTTACTCCGGTTGAAAGATGTATGGAAAAGTGGAAACCTTTCTCCTCTTTATGCATATACCCCACGGTTTTGGGAAGAAAAAGAGGTAAATGGTTAGTTTTCATTCTTAAGTAGAAGATACACTTAGTAAGGGTTAGATGGACTTACCAAAATGAAGCTTGAGTAGTGTTCAAGCCTCTCAAGACTAGGATCCACAAAAGCTTGAGACTCTTGAGCCTAGTGACCATTGAAGGTCACAGTTTAGGGCAAGAAGGATAAGTGAGCTTCAAGCTAAGTAAAAGGTAAAATTTTCCTTGAAAGTTGAGTATGTACTTACCTAATTCCTCTTGAGCTTGGATGAATCCTAGGTCTCCTTGGTATACCCTTGGCCATGTGGTTTAAGGAAAAAAGAAGAGAAGAATGTTTCTTGCTCTTAGTGTACTTTGAGTGTTGGGAAGACGGGAGGTTACTCTCTTGTGTTTTTGGAGGGATTCTTCCTTCTTAGCTATGTTGTTGTCGTTGGAGGGCAAAGGGAAGGGGTGAAAGACTTACTATAGTAAGGTTAAGGAATTAACCTTAATTACTTTATTTAATTTTAGTTACTTTAACCTTGGTTACTTTTTAGTTAATCAAGGTTGCTTTATCACTAACCTTGATTATTTTATTCTAATCATAGTTACTTTTGAACTAACCTTAGTTACTTTATCTAACCATAGTTACTTTAACCTTGGGGTGCATACAAATTAACCATGGTGGAGTAAACACCTCCCTTGGTTGGCTACCCCCTCCCATCCGGCAGTTGGGGTCTTTAATGACCCCAACAATGCCTTAATTAAGGTAATTTACCCCCTTTTTCTTATTTATTTTATTTTCCCCCTTCTTTCTTTTAAAATGGTTAAGCCGAAAATGAGGTGTTGGGTTGAAACCAAATTTGTTTGCTACTACCCAAACTTGTTGAATTACTTGTTGGCTTACTTAAAAGATAGCCCTTAAAATCTTAGGAGATTCCATGAAAGCCTTTCTTAATCTTGTGGCCGAAATCTCACAAGTCTTTGGGAGTGAATTGGGCTTCTCCTCATGGTCCAATATTCTTGCTCGAAATTATATATTTACTTATTGCTTTCCGTTACGTAATCTAAAATAATAATCATCGACTCAATAAATTGTAATTGCAGACATATCTTGTCAAATATTCTCTCAAACGGGTCTCAAGTACAATGGGTTCCTAATTGGTTACAACAGTTACGTTAAGAGATCGATGTTGGACAGTGAACTTTCGACTTGAATAGTCCCTACAGAGATCGATCGATGTCTCTTCTTTGAGAGAATGATGTTTACATCGACTGATCTATGTGAGTGACCTATCTCACAGTGTGTTTTGTTGAGAAAAAAAGATCTGAATGATGAAAATCAATGATTTAAATGTTACATGCTTATGAAAAGCATGAATAAATTTTACTTGACATATTTATGTGATAAAAATGCTTTACATGTTTATCTATAATGTTACCGTACTAACAATCCATGAAGTGTTAAATTTTAAATCATATGGCAAACATTTGTTGCCTTTGTATTATTTTCAGGTGCCATGATAAATGAATTAAACTAGTTCATTAAGTGAAGTATTTAAGTTAATGAACTAACTAATTCATTAAATGAAGACATATTTGGAGAGAGCTATATGGAAACAAACTTGAAATGGAAAGTATCTCATAATCATAGTATGCTGCAATGGAAAGGAGAATTCGAATAGACTTAAGCATAGCTACTGGTGAAAAGGTTTCATCATAGTCTATACCATGAGTTTGCTTGAAACCTTTAGCCACAAGCCTTGCTTTGTAGGTTTGCCCATTTCCATCGATGTCAGGATTTGCGAATTACACTGATTGATAAGTCTCATATACTTTTAAATTTCCGCAATAAAGCCGATTATTTGAGATGCTTTTATCGTCGTTCATGGCATATATCTGGTTGTCACATGCGGATAACCAAATGGACAGTAGATTTTGATCCGGCAGCAGATGTCCCCATAGTCCCGGTTTGGATTGCTTTGTCGTCTCTTCCGATTCATCTGCACCATCGTGCAGCCTTATTTGAAGTGGTAAGGCCGATTGGAACTCCTTTGAAATTAGATGTTGCAACTGCGGACGACCTAAGACCGTCAGTGGCCCGTGTCTGTGTTGAGGTTGACGTCTCTCAAGATTTGCCGCAGAAAATATATTTACAGGCTAAAGGTAGGATGATCTTACAATCAATAGTTTATGAAGACCTTCCTTTATTCTGCACAACATGCCAGCGGCTTGGTCATTCATCACGTGCGTGCCCTCCAAAGGATAGCAGCAACGTACCTCACCCCCCACCGCCTCCCCTGCCGCCGCCACCTCCACTGCGGACACACTCCGCGCGGCAGTGCTGGACGCCAGTCAAGAAGAAGCCATCAGCATCTTCTCTGCCAAACCCAGCTGTACCAGTTGAGCATGATGATCAAACTAACCAAACAGATATCGGGGATATCCCTCCTACGGGCACAGCCCTCCCTCGTGCTACATCTGCCCAGTCTGAGGAGGAATTTTGTGATACTGGGGATCAGCACCTACCCATGGAAACAAACCCCGTAGAAACGGGTCACTCGTCAGACACAGATTTGCCAATTGATGATCATGTTGAGGATATTCCTAATGTCCCGGAGGACATTGCACGTCGAATGCAGCTCATACCGCCTTCGCCTGATGAGGAGGTCTTGATATCACGTTTGGAAGAGCATGTGGCTGAGACTGAATTCATCCCAGTTGTTCCACGTCGTAAGCGCAGGGCACGTAAAGATTTGCCTCCTCTACCACCCTCCACGATCTTAACACGTAGTGCGTCGCACACCGTACAGGGAAGTTCCTCCTCTCTTTCTCAATGAATGCCATCGTTTGGAACATCCGAGGCATGCGTGCCTTGTTACCTAGATTAAAACAAATGATTTTTGAGCATCGTCTACACTTACTGGCTTTGCTTGAACCCAAACATGCTCCCTTACGTATACATAGATTTATGTTGCAGCTTGGTTTTACAAATTCTTATGCTTCACAATCGGAACGTATTTGGTTTATCTGGCGTGATGCTAAGTTTCGTTTACTTGCTACTCAAGATCAGGAACAAGTGGTACATTTTACTCTCCAGTCCATTTCTCTACAATGGACCTTTGTATTTTCAGTGGTTTATGCAAAACATAAGCCTATTCAGCGACGCCCACTTTGGCATTCTTTATGTGACTTTGCTGCTTCATGTCAATTGCCCTGGATGGTCGGTGGTGATTTTAACACTTTTCGAACCATCGAGGATCATAGCGGTCGGTCCGCTCCGTCTTTAGCAGTATTACAAGAATTTAATGACTGTATAGAATTGTGCTCCAAGGTTCTAGATTTACCTGGGCAGACGGGAGAGGTCTTGGCTGTATACGTCGCAGATTGGACTGGCTTTTTATAAATTCTGCTTTTCAGGATGGGTTTGCGGATATTCAGTTATTGCACCTGCCGAGGGTTACCGCCGACCATATGCCATTGCTATTTTTGTGTCGCCAGAGTGTGGCATATAGCAAACGTTCATTTAGATTTTTGGACGTCTGGCTGCATCATTCAGACTTTCACTCTTATATGCAGCAGGCATGGTTATCATATCCCACTACTAGAGGCATGTATGGATTCTATAACAAATTGTTTTCATTTAAAAAGGATATCCAACGGTGGAATAAAGACATCTTTGGCAACATTTTTAGCAATCTAAAACATGCAGAGACTCAACTTAATCATGCAGAGGCAGCCTTGGATGCGCATCAAACTGAGGAAACAAGAGCCGAATATCATAGATCCAAGACCGAGTATTTACGAGCGTCCACATCTGAATTACACTTCTGGAAGCAAAAAGCTTGACTTAAATGGCTTAAAGAAGGTGATGCAAATACATAGTACTTTCATTCTATTGTCAAAGGGAAGCGAGCACACCTGCGCATTCAAACCATTCGCAATGCAGAGGGCCATCTCTTAACGAATCCGAGTGACGTCATGACAGCAGCAGTCTCTTTCTATACTGATTTATTTGCTCAAGCACCAACGCAGAATCATTCTGCTATACTTTCGCACATTCCTCGGCTGATAACAGAAGATGACAATATTATGTTGACGCGGCTTCCTTCTGAGACCGAAGTTAAGGAGGTAGTGTGGCATTTGGACCCTCACAGTGCTGCCGGTCCGGATGGGTTCCATGGTATGTTTTATCGTACATGCTGGTCTGTCATACATTCTGATGTTGTTAAGGCTGTGCAGGAGTTTTTTCTTGGTATTCCACAGCCGCTTGTCATGGCTAGTGCATTAATTACTCTGATACCCAAGATGCAGTCCCCCCAGACTTTCAGTGATTTTCGACCTATCTGTCTTACAAATTTTCTGAGTAAAGTTTGCACCCGCATTATAGCCACACGCTTGGGGCTGCTTCTCCCAAAGTTAATTTCTCCAGAGCAAACAGGTTTCCTGCCGGGATATGATATTTCAACCCAAGTTTTATTGGCAAGAGAAATGGTGCATATGTTGGATAGTGGTGCGTCCCATTTATGCTTGAAATTGGATATGATGAAAGCATTTGATCGAGTCATTTGGGATTATCTGGAGCATCTTCTGCTACAGTTTGGTTTCTCAGGATTTTTCTCTCGGATTATCCTCAATCATCTACGCGCTACTATGTTATCGGTTTTGATCAATGGAGAGCCATCGCCTCAATTCCGCCCACATAGAGGTGTCAAGCAGGGAGATCCTTTATCTCCATTGCTCTTCATTCTGGCATCGGAGGGTTTCAGCAGAGGGTTAACATCACTGGTGGCTGCGGGCCACATACTACCATTTCGTCTAGGCCGTATTCCTTTCGCAATATCACATTTAGCTTACGCATACGATCTCCTTATTTTCCTGCAAGAAACTCAGCGTAATATACGACATTTTCATAATTTCTTAACGGAGTATGAAACTGCTTCTGGTCAAAAGGTTAATTTTCAAAAGAGTAGTCTCATCCCATTGGCACGCCTTTCAGCCTAACAAGTTCGAACCTTACAGGAAATACTTGGCATGCGACTCTCGTCTTTACTGTTTCGATATCTAGGTTCCTATCTTCACAAGGGGATTAATCGATCGCGATTTTGCTCTACTCTGTTATAGCATTTTGATTATCGTTTAAATGGTTGGCATTCCCGTCTCCTCTCATCAGCGGGTCGTTTAGTATTATTGCGTTCAGTACTTTCTGCGCTCCCTCTCCATGCCATGGCTGCAAGAGGATTACCAAAGTCTGTCATTAAAATGATACACAGAAAGATGGCCACTTTTTATTGGGGTAAACGACATCATTGGGTGGCATGGTCAAAAATCACTCTGCCTGTTGAGGAAGGAGGCTTGGGGCTACGGGATCTTAACGCGCTGCAGCAGGCACATCACTGAAGAATTTGGTGGCTATATCAGAAACATGACACTTTGTGGAGTCGTTATATGCATGTCAAATATGGACAGCGAGGGGATTTTCGGCCACGACTACCAGATTCGCCGGTTTGGAAACTTATCTGTCGTATTCATGATGTATGTATTTCGCAAACGGTAGCCGCGGATACCCATCTTACATGGAAGCCAACACCCTTGGGTGAATTCACTCTAAAATCTTCCTATGATGTTTGTCGCCCATCTAGACCAACATTACTCTCAGCTAAGTTCATCTGGTTCAAGCAACATTCGCCTGCCATAAAAGTACTGCTTTGGCGCTTATTTCACTTAGCCCTGCCATTTGAAGATTACATTGGCAATTATTCTGCTGCACGCCCCACGCAGTTCCCCTTTTGCAAGCAACACTCGGTAACGGTTGACCATGTTTTCCTGTATTGTCAGCCAATAGGTCTATTATGTACTTTCTTCGCGGCGGAGTTGCACGGTGTTTACCTCACTACACTGCCACTGCGCCAATATCTCTTATCATGGTGGTACCGCTCCTCCTATTCTTCCATACTTGGGGTTGTATCCTAGTACATAATATATGGCAACGCTATGCTAGTTTAGTGTATGGGGACACGACATCTTTTTCTTTATCGGCACTGCGGGCTACAGTCCATTTTGACATAGATATGTGGATTCATACATTACATGGATCCAAACTCGCAGCAGGGCCACCCCCATCGTTGACCTGGATTCCAAAGGTTCGACTTCCACGTCTAAAAGTGATCAGATGGCACACTCCTCCGTCAGGACGATTTAAACTTAATGTTGATGCAGCTGTTGGACGCAAATATGCTGCTGGCGGAGTCATCATGCGTGACTCCAACGGCGTCTGTGTGCGCGCCTTAGCATTCCGCTTACCCCCCTGTACACCGCTGATGGCTGAAATTCAGGCTACCCTATTTGGATTTCTCTATTTTCTTCCATTATATCGGACGGTTGTCGTAGAGACAGACTTTGCACAAATGCTGATGCGCCTACGTCAACAACAGCCTATCTTTGGAAACTATCATCTCAGACTCTTACACATGTTGATTAATCATCATAATTTGGACATCACGCATATATATCGCGAGGCCAACATGCCGGCACATTACCTTGCTCAGCACGCAATGACGTCCCCGCTCACATGCATCTTCACTAGCACCAGTCTGCCACCCATGGTTCGAGCCTCAATCGCTTTGGATCTCACGTCAGCATCCTTGCGTACGCGTTGATTTCTACATCTTCCAAATGGATTGGAGCACTTTCATATCCTCTGCCTGTACTCATGTGAGTACAGGCAGCCTTGGTATGTTTCTCTCGCTCCTTCATATCATCTCCTTTTGTCTTCTGCCTATTGATGCACACTTTATTTTCTCTTCCACATGGAACGCAATTTGCGATGGCTTGATGATTTTCATTGCATATGGCGAGTGTCACCACTATAAAGTCTTCCACACGGATTGGCATACGCTTGCATTCGCTGCCTGTGCTATTATAAGTGCAGGCAGCCTCGGTGAGACCCGCATCTTATCGTTTAGTCACACTCGTACATATTTTCTAATTCTGCTTGACGCACTTTTCTGTCTTGTTGCTGCATGGGCGATTACACATCTGCGCAATTTTAACGCTGCTGCTTCCTTGGTCTTCCACATAGATTGGCTCTCATTAGATTCCTCTGCCTGTACTTCAGACAGTACAAGCAGATCCGGTATGCATTCTATTCACTGGGTTGGCTCCATTTTCTTATGTATTCTCTACATGTTTCACGCATTCTCTTATTTACATGCTGCATGGACAGCCACAACAATCCGGATGGCTGCTCGCACGCATGAGGTTGATGTATGTACTGAGGATGGCGTTCGGAAGCTTCTATGGCACCATCATCATCTGCTCCAAATGGTACAAATCATGCTGGCTCATTCAATCTCAAGTAGCGGACCTATCAACGCATTCAGTGCACTCCCAACTCGGACAACCACAGAAATCCCGTCATTGTACTCAGTCTTATGCAGCTTTGATATCAATGACAGCCGTATAAATATGTACGCTTTTTCCTTCGCCAATGTTTTATCCATAAGGGTGGTTTTACTTGGCAAGGTTTTAATGCGACATATCATATACGACTGGAGATATGCCATCATTAGTTTGTTAATTCACTTATTCGCATACTCTGACACTTGTAAGATGGTTTTCCTCCACCAAAAGTGAGGCCTTTTCTTAATAAAAGTTCCTTTATAAATAAATATATATATATATATATATATATATATAATATCCAATTTTTTTAAAAAGGCATTACATACTTATATTCCGACGTACCACCAACACGTCACATATACCATAAATGTATGTCGATGTCACACCACTATAAACACCTCATATTTATGAGTATATACAGGTCTTATATCATATATTACAAGTCATGGTGACATAATTATAACGACATGTTACAAGGTCATAAACCGAAAATTGTCGTATTGGGTGACTACCGGAACTTCACCGACATGTCTTGTACTTAACAAAGAAATATGGTCAGCATATATACATCAAAATGATTCAAAAATTTCATGATCCATATGTTACAATCAGCCACAAAGTCATATCATGCTTACACACACAAATCACCCGCAATTTAGCCTAGATTTGTGGAGAATTCAAACTCAATTTCATTTAGGCACATGGCACGTTTATACTCAGATATTGGAGCTGAATATACACATCATTTTATGTATATTGTGTGTGACATAATAGATGTTGTAACCCAATAGGAAATCCTTTTGTACCTATGATCTATTTAAGAGAATATGTGACAAGATAAGATTGCAATTATAATTTATTGAGCCGATGACTATTATTATTATGGATTACGTTACAGGAAGTAATATATGTATATGTTATTAGAGCATGAATGTTGGACCATGAGGAGAGGCCTAATTCACCCCAAGAGCTTGGAAGGTTTCGGCCCCAAGGTTAGGGAAGGCCTTAATTGAATTTCTTAGGATTTTAAGGGGACATTTTCTAAGAAAGCTAACAAGCCCTTAAAACAAGTGGGTAATAGTAAGATAATTGGCTACAACCCAACATTTTTTTTCCTTTCTTTCGGCCTTAGCCCAAAGAGGGCTCAAGCATATTTTTTTTAATTAACCATTTTAAAGGAACAAAAGAAAAGAAAATAAAACCAAATAGTATAAAAGGGGGGGGAACTACCTAATTAAGGCATGTTGGGGTCATTAAAGACCCCAACCACCGGGTAATGGGGCAATGTTCAACCAAGGGGGAGGCTTTTCTACAACCTAGTTACACTAACCATGATTAAAGAAAGTAACTAAGGTTAGTTTTAAAAGTAATCATGGTTAGACTAAAGTAACTAAGGTTAAGAATAAAGTAACCTTGGTTTATTAAAGTAACCCTAGTTACTCCCCTTAACCTTACCATAGTAACTGTAACCCTCTTGCAACCCCTCCCCCAACGGCTAAACATAGCCAAAAGAAGAATAATTCCCTCCAACAACACTTAAGAAATCTCTAGGCTTTTCAAAACACTCCAAAGAACTTTCAGTGCAAGAGAAGTGCATTCTCTTCCTCTTTCCTTAAACCACACGGCCAAGAGCATACAAGCAGGCCTAAGATTCATACAAGCTCAAGAGGAAATTAGGTAAGTAAATACTCAACCATTCAAAGGGAATTTTTACATTTCACTTAGCTTGAAAACTCACTTATCTTTTGCCCTAAACCGTGACCTTCAATGGTCACTAGGCTCAAGAATCTCATGCTTTTGAGGATCCTAGACTTGAGAGGGTCAAATACTACTCAAGCTTCATTTTGGTAAGTTCATATAACCCTTACTAAATATATCTTTTATTTGAAGAAAAGTAACGAACTATTGACCTCTTCTTCTCCCCAAAACCGTGGGATGCATGCATAGAAGGGAAGAAAGGTTCCAACTTTCCATACATTTTCAAGGAAGAGTAAGCAAGAAGGCAAGTACACTATACTCTTTGTGTCTTGAATGTTAGACTGTTTGCATGAATGGATAGATGAACTTAAGATTTTATCTTAGTTGTGATGTGTTAAGTTTTGATGCCTAACTTTCGGCCTAGGGGCCAAATAGTGTGTAGGTGTGTGTTTTTGCTTAAAGATGAAATCTTCGTTGTCTTTATGCACCATTATGTGTTAATCCAAGTTGAACATGTTAAAGATCTTTTTTTCCATGGAAAGGGCACACGGTGGAGAGGGTTAGGGAAGTAAGGGTGATTTGCATGAAAATGACAACTTGAGCACTAGAGTGGAGACAAGGTTATGCTCTTGTTGTGTGTGTTGGACCGTGCACCTGCAATAAACACCACTAGAGGGGGGGTGAATAGTGGTTAGCGGAAATTACACTACAACCCTTTGTTAAAAACCCCTTTGAAAACAGAATCTGAGACCACCTCAGATTCAGAATCCGTTTTTTAAAAATTCACAAATAATTGTAAACAACTCCAAAAATTATGAAACTTTCCATAATTAAACTTCAATGAGTTAACAAGACTCTGTCCAAAAATCAGACAAAAATAAGATTGTTTGACCCTTCAAACAAATAAAAAGATCCAGATGGTCATTCTGGACAGAATTGGACAGAATGTTACTGATTTTGCAAAACATGTTTCTCTTTGAATACTCAACCAAAAAGGTTTATCATTATATCAAAACACTCCTTAAGATGTGTAGATGAAGTTTCCAAAAGGCCCTGACCTTAAACAATTTTTGAAAAATATAGAATTTAAGTTTTCTCAAAACTGGTCAGATTACAGCCAGAATGGAGCAGTTATCTTGCAAACACTCAAAAACTAACTTTCCCTTGCTCAAATCAAGTGATTCTTCTTGAAAATGAAATCTAACAGTATGAAGTATAACTCCACCAAAAATCAAGAATTTTGAAAATGTTTAGATATTTTTTCAAATTGCGTGAAGTTGGGTGAAAACTGCAGTAAAAAACGGGCAGAAAACAGAAATAAAGAAACAAGAGAAGAACACCAAGAATTTATCCTGGTTTGGTCAATGTGACCTACTCCAGTCCAAAGGAACACCTTTCCTTGGATTTCACTATGAAATGAGCACCTTACAACAAGAGCCAAGCTTGATCCTTGGGTTATACACTAACCCTACTCAAGACTTGGATAATCACCTTCTAAGCAACACTTAGTTGCAAATCCTCTAACACCTATTGAAGTAGCCTTATAAAGATGGATAATCAACCTTACAAATGAAGCTCAAGAGGCTTGTAGCACAACAAAAATATCAAGAACACCTTTGCTACAACAACAAGAACAAGAAGATGAATATGAAAGCTATAGAATGCTTGTGAGCTTCAAGTGTGTTTCATCTTCTTCACCATTGCCTCTATTTATATTGTGATTTGAGCCCTGAAGATAAGAATGCCAATGTGTCATCATCTTCATCATCAAATCCAAATGTCTTCTCAACATTTTTTTGGCTTTGTACACTTGGCAAAATAAAACAACATAATTGGTCCACCTTGGCATCACATTGTTGGCCGTAATTTACACTTTGGATAGTGTCACTTATCCTTTGAAAAATGTAGACAATAAGAGAAGATAAATGCACCAAGAATACCTCAATTTCTACCTTGAGAATAGGCATGTGGGAGAAGACCATTTCAAAAACAAAAATTCAGCACCAATTTGAGATGAAGTAGCCGTTGGCTACTTTTGGATTTTCCAAAAATAATTTTTTTTTTCCTTAATTAAAATAAGGAAAGTTAATACCACCAAATTATCCTCAACTCCAAGCAACATAATAGGGCATGTGAGAGCTCCATTTGACTTCCAAAAATCTGTTGAAAATACCCAAGAAAAGCACATAACCGTTGGGTATAATTCTTGAAATATCCAAGTTGGCATTTTTGCCAACTAGCTCCTTTTTGGTTGGTCCACTTGTCTCCAACTCATAAAATGAATTCCACATCATATCCACCTTATTAATCATGTTTTTGCAAATATATATAAGTGTAGCAACTCAGTTTTTTGAAGAAGAAATAAATAGATAACACTTGACAAGATTATGTCAACGTGTAACACCGAAATTCCTCAATATTTCTTCTTATATATCAAGAAAATTTCCACACCTTTGACACCTTTAATATCTCTGAATAATGATTATAAATATCCTCTTATAACATATATAAGAGGGTCTTCAAGAAAAAATAGAATGTGACATCTCAAATCGTCACATATCCAGCTATAGTCAATAATATCATCGTTTGAGAGAATAAGATATAAGATCACCATATAATATTCAAACTAATAATAACAAAACTCCAGAATGAAGATAATAATATGCCCAAGAGATTCCTTGAGTGAAAATACCAAAAATACCCTTGGGGGTAAAATGACCAAAATACCCCTGGTGTGAGAAAACTCCAGAAATGTCTCGGATGGTCATAAATAATCATGATATCAACTTTGTCATGATAAATAGTATAAGAATATGCTCTTGAAATATTTCCACCATATCATGTTCCTACAAAATTCAAAATACCAATTTTGCCCTTTTTGGTAAGTTGTAGAAACTTCCAAGGCATGTTAGTCACAAGACAATTATAATCACCAAAAACACATGATAATCATATAATAAACATGTATAAATCATATACAAATTAAAACAACCATTTTATCACATTTTAGAAAAATGTTTCTAAAAACCCTAGACATCGATCGATCGAAGTGCCTCAGCTTCAGAGATCGATGTCTCACAGAAAGGTTCAGGTTTTGTCTCTGACCTATATCGATCGATCGAAGTGAGAGTTCGATGTACATCGATCGATCGATGTGTCTCAGGTTTAGAGATCGATGTCTCACAGAAAGGTCTTAAACTTTTCTGCCTTACATAGATCGATCGATGTGAGAGATCTATGTACATAGATCGATCGATGTGCAACAACCTGAGAGATCGATGTCAACTTTTTCAACTTTTAATAACATATAACACCATGTGTGACATTTTTAAGTATTCACCACTTAAAATCATGACTTTGAAAATTATCCAAACATATTTCTCAACATTCTCCCCCTTTTGAATGATTTTCAAAATAACCTAACATGATTTTAATGTCACAACTTATAACCAAAAGTTTAAAAAGCTTTCAACTTTTAAATAGTATGTTGCTCCCCCATAACTCCTACTCTCCCCCTTAACATATGCTCCAAAACTTACCAATCAAAACTTAGCATATGATTAACATGACTTACCAACTAAAATCCATGACTTACCAACTAAAATCATGTACTTATTTTATCTCCCCCTTTATTTTGCAAATCATGCAAAAGATAGAACTACGCAATGGTATCGTAAGTCATCATTCCTAATTTGGCTCGTAAGTTTTCAAAAGTGGCTTGATTAAGGGGTTTGGTGAAGATGTCAACAATTTGATGATCAGTTCTTATATAATTTATCACTATATCCTCATTTTGAATATGATCTCGAAGAAAGTGGTATCGCACCTCAATGTGTTTGGCCTTAGGATGAAGCACCGGATTCTGGGAAAGATTTATTGCACTTGTGCTATCGCAGAAAATTGGAATCTTTTTCATTTTAATGCCAAAATCACTAAGTTGCTGTTTAAGCCAAAGTATTTGGGTAGTACATAAACTCAAAGCAATATACTCGGCTTCACTGGTAGAAAGGGCTACACTAGCTTGCTTTTTAGAAAAACCAAGAGACCAAGTTGGTTCCTATGAATTGACAAGTACCGCTAGTGGATTTTCTATCTAACTTGCAACCACCATAATCAGCATCACTATATGCGTGTAATTCTAACTTAGCGTTTCTATCATACCACAGTCCTAAGTGAGGTGTATGCTTAAGATATCTAAAGATCTTTTCACTGCATTGTAATGTAATACCTTAGGACAAGATTGAAATCTAGCACACATACACACACTAAACATAATATCAGGTCTTGATGCAGTTAAGTATAATAATGATCCAATCATAGACCTATAGAGTGTGTCATCAAAAGGTTTACCATTTTCATCCTTATCAAGTTTGGTACTAACACTCATGGGGGTAGTTGTAGGTTTCAACTCTTCAAAGCCAAACTTCTTAATCATATCATTGACATACTTAAGTTGGCTAATGTGAATTCCTTGAGGGGTTTGTTTAATTTGAAGTCCTAATAAATAATTCAACTCTCCTACCATTGACATTTCAAATTCTGACTTCATACACTCTTCAAAGTCTTTTACTAAGGTAGGGTTGGTTGAACCAAAGATTATATCATCTACGTATATTTGAACTATTAACAAATCATTACTTTTTCTTCTTAGGAATAATGTGTTGTCAATGGTCCCCCTTTGATAATTATTTGCAATAAGAAAGTTTGCAAATCTATCATACCAAGCTCTTGGAGCTTGTTTTAAACCATATAAAGCTTTCTTAAGCTTGTAAACATGGTTAGGATTCTTTGGATCTTCGAATCCAGGGGGTTGTTTGACAAACACCTCTTCTTGAATGTATCCATTCAAGAAAGCACTCTTGACATCCATTTGGAAGAGTTTAATGTTACTTAGACTTGCAATCGCAACTAATAATATAATTGCTTCTAGTTGTGCAACGGGTGCAAAGGTTTCTTCATAATCTATACCTTCCGGTTGATTATAACCTTGTGCGACTAGTCTAGCCTTATTTCTTGTAATGTTTCCTTGTTCGTCCATCTTATTCCTAAACACCCATTTAGTTCCTATGATAGACTTATCTTCAGGTTTAGGTACTAAGTCCCACACATTGTTCCTTGTGAATTGGTTCAATTCCTCATGCATAGCTTCTATCCATGATATGTCACCTAAGGCTTCCTTTACATTCTTAGGTTCTAATTGTGAGATTAAGCTATGTCCTTCAAGTTGACTTATATTTCTACGTGTTGTAACCCCAACACTTGGATCCCCAATGATTAATTCTCTAGGGTGCCACCAATTCCTAGATCGACTAGGTTCACCCTCATCTTGTTCAAATGTTTCATTAGTATGAACATTATCATATGTAACTGGATCATTAGTTACATTATCTTCCAATTGCAAAGTTTCTTCATTTATATCACCTAAGGGTTCATGCATGTCTTGTTAAGGGGGAGTTGGTTCTAGATGATCAAGTACAGGCTCAAGTAATATATCATCATAAAACATATTTTCAACATTTGTTTCTTGTTTATGTTGATGTTTATCACTAACTTCAAAGCATGCATTTTCATTGAATTTAACATGTATGGATTCAATTATTTTTCTAAATGCAGGATTATAACACCTATATACTCTTGAGTTAGTTGAATACCCAGCAAATATGCATTCAATAGACTTTTGTTTAAATTTATCTAGATTATCCTTAGTGTTCAACACAAAACATTTACATCCAAATACTCTAAGATAATCTATTTTAGGTAGTCTATTGTTTAGCAATTCATATGGCATTTTATTTAATTTCTTTCTAATCGTAAGCCTATTTATAATATAGCATGCACAACTAACGGCTTCAGCCCATAAATATTTAGGTAATTTATTTTCACAAAGCATTGTCCTAGAAACTGCTTGAATCGTTATATTTTTACGTTCAACGACTCCATTGAGTTGTGGTGTTCTAGGTGGTGAGAATTCATGTTTGATTCCATATAGTTCGCAAAATTTGATTACGTCTTTGTTTTTAAATTCTCCACCTCTATCACTTCTAATCCTTTTAAAATTTTCTTCATAAATGTTTTCAAGTTGCTTAATAAGGGTTTCGATTGCTAATGGAGCATCGTCTTTGTGTGTTAAGAACAATGTACATGTGTAGCGTGAGTAATCATCTACTATGACACACACATAGTAGAGTCCACCTAGACTTCTTGTCCTACTTGGACCAAATAAGTCTAAGTGAAGCAATTCTAGTACATGTGTGGCGCCCCGCACCCCGGCCACGCCGGAGTCGGTGCACCTACCGTACTTCACTAAGGAGAGTACTAGGCGTCGTCTCATACGTATCATGATCCATGGTATAATGCATGGTTTTTTGCGCTTACACGCAGATAAGTATGCGAAACCGTGGCAGAATTTAAAACTTTAAATTAAAAACATCCACTTGATCATTCTTTGTTTTACAACCCAAATCAAAGTATCGAAACTTTCAAAAGTAGATGTTTCCCATCACAACTACATAATCAGTCATCAGTCATAATCGTCAAGTCACGTCTCCTAATCTGCCCATCCTTCGCTGCACTCACGGGTAGGGGCTCTAGGTTCATCCTCAATCCATTTTACCTTATTCCCTGCAGCCTCTGGGAGGAAAAATAGGGGGTGAGTGACAAAGTCATCAGCAAGTACACCATAAACAATCATGCATTAACTGAAAAGTACATACAAGAACCGAACCCCCAAAATTCGGTTTAGAACATACCTGACCTTCCATTAAATACTCGTGAGAAGTCAACAAAAGATATATACAAGGTCATAGCTTAGCAGAGGTTGAAACTTAACAGAGATCATAGCTTATGAAAGGATCGTCATTCAATAAAGATCATGACATACAAAAGGTCACCACTCAATAAAGATCATAACCTATGAGCTACCAATTCATAACAACTTGACCTAAATGTCCTGAATAAGATCATTGCTTACGTATCAACAGTAGTGAAATCGTAACTTAGGTAACGAGAGATAGGAGAACCATAACCTATGTAACATTACCTTTAGCATTTGGCTAGCATCTCATCCCTTCAATCAATAGTCGCTAAGGCAATAAAATCATAACTTAGTCACGAAGCAATTAATGACACAACCTAGTGCAAATAGACTCAACATCATGCTCATGACCATATGCAATGCGTATGAATGTGCAAGAGTAGCGCATAATGCCCTCCATCCCATGCCGTTGTGATCAACACGTAATGCATCAAGATCATAACTTAAGCAAGATTGTTACTTAAAGTGCATAACAATAAAAGACTGTACCTCGCATCAATTCATAACATAACAAGAGTCATCACTTAGGGAAGTCATACTTAGGGTCTACGAGGTCATCACAACTTAGTCTAAGTATCATGTGTCACTACACAATGACTTAATGAATGTAACATGCATGCATACGTGCGTGTGATGCATCGAGATAAAATGGAATATGATCTTTCATGCTTTTCTTTAAAATCATTGTCATCGCAAAACAGTAGAGTGTTCAGATCTATCTTCCCGGATCTGAGGCGGTAACTTCTCCCCTTCGAATCTATTACTCCCGGATTCGGAACGGTAACGTCATCATACTTGCCGGGTCTATTTTTTTCCGGCCCACACGGTCATCATACTTGCCGGGTCTATTCTTTTCCAGGCCCGCACGGTCATCATCATCATTCTCATCATCATGTCTATTATTTTCCGGGCCTGCACGGTCATTCTGTTAGATCACTTAACCCGGATATGCTCAGGTTCATACTGGCCAAGTTCATACTCACACACGGTACCGGTGGGGAATCATTCTTTTCAAAAATCATCTTTTGAAAACGCTTTTCATCTCTCTTTCTCCTAAAAGACATGCTGTAAATCATGTACGTGACGATGATGCAAATGTATGACATGCATTATGTGACTCGTGAACAAATACATCATAACATGCATGCATGGACTTGTCTTTTAAACTGAAAAAACTGTCCAGCAATCACATTATGTTCATACAGCCTCGTGCTCATATTCATAAACTCATGCCATACATATGCATAATGAAGGCTTAGACACATGCTATTAAAATTTCGTAACATTCCGAAATGTCTAACTACCTCAAAACATCATACTATCATCAAAGGTACTGCTAAAATCAGCAGTACAGTACCGCCTTACCTCAGTTTCGTGGGTCATAAAACTTTATTCATTTTGATCCATCACCTGGAAAACATATCTAATTCACCAAGGAACAGTATTCATGCGGCTAAACATCACGTTCGAGCCTAAATGATCAAGATCGAAGCCTTACGACTTAAGACATTAAACTGCCATATTTCTAGTTTTGTACCACTAACTTCAACTCAGTTGTTAACCATAAAAATGGTGGTTTTAGGCTGGTTTATTTACATGAACATGCACATCTATGCCCTAAGTAATTACCATAAAATTTCCAAGGCAATTCAATAAGTTTAAAGGGGTCATCTAATTACTTTCTCAAATTGGTACATGCAAAGACTGGATTGACCAGTTGTCTCACGAAATAAATTTTGACCAAACCACAACTCCTTTTACAAAAATTCCAACTCACAGATGTCATAAACACATAAAACTATCATCCCACCAAAAATCAGCTCATTTTCATATTCCTAAGGTGTATTTTCAAGCCACACAACTTACTACTCAAAACCGTTCTGTTCCAACTACTCTGTTTGAGCAGTTTCACCAAAAATTTCATTAATAATAATCACAACTCCTTTCATCAAAATTACACCTCTCACATTTCACATACATATAAGGATATTACCATACCAAAAATTAGCCAATTTGAACACTCCTAAGATTCATGTTCAGGTCGTTCAACATAACACATAAATCTGTCCAGTTCCAGTACTTCTGTTTGACCACTTCTTAGTAAAAACTTCATTAAGGATCCTTTTATTGAAATTCCAATTCACACATTTCATATGCATATGAGGATAACATCACACCAAAAATTAGCCAATTTGAATACTCCTAAGATTCATTTTCAGGTCATGAAAAACGTCACATTGTTCTGCCCAGTTCCAGTAATTTCTTCTTGAGCAGTTTTACCAAAAGATTTATTAAAAATAAACCATAACTCTTTTTACTACAATTCCAACTCTCACTTTACCACACACACAGAGCTAGTGTCATGTCAAAATTTAGCTTAATAGAACACTTCTAAGATTCGTTCTCAAGCTACACAATCATCAACACAAATCTGCCAGCTCCAGTAGTTTCAGCATTTCTTCACTTTTATGTTGTTCAAGCATACTTCAACCAGCTTCATTTATTAAGATGACTTACTATACATCAAATACCCATTTAAACATAGTTATTTCAAGTCTCATAACTCATTTTAGGCTACACATAACTCATACCAACAGTCTTACCATTTAAGCTTAGAACATGTCACTTTTCATGTCAACACCTTTCTTTACATCAACTAAGTTCATGTCTTGTTCTTAGAATCTTCAACTAAGATTCATAACTTAAAAATGGCTAGTCATTCAAGCATGCACTTCACAAATAAGGCAAGATTTTCTAGAGTATACTTGCCTCCTTGAACCTTAGAGCTTTTCCTTTGCTTGAACCTTGGTTGAAATGGAATGAAGTCCTCCTCCACTTCACATGTGTAGCACGTTTTTTAAGAGGAGAAGGAGGTGAACATTAGCTACCATTTTAAATGGAGAATAGAGCTAGATTGATGCTAGATTCATCTTACCAAAATGAGGCTTGAATGGAGCTTGAGATGGATTCTAACCACCAAGATATTAGCTTCTCCTAAGTAGCTTGAAGGAACTTTACCTAGTGACCACTTTGGAGGTCACGTTTTTTGGCATGAATAAGGGAGGTACCATGTGAGTTTCATCCTTTGAAATATAGAACATACTTAGAAGGTTTAACATTCAACTTATCTAGATGGGTTCTTCAAGGCTTGAAGATGAAGATGATCTCACACTCCTAGCTTCATCATGGCCGTAAGTTTGATGATGATGGAGTAGTATTCTAAGTGTTCTAAAATTGCTTGGGGAAGATTTTCTTCCCTTTTGCTTAAGAAAAACCGTGGGTTATGTTGGAAGGGGAAAGGATTCTCCTTAGCTTAGTTAGGCTAATCATCCTTGGTTACTATTAACTAACCAAGGTTTCTTTAAGGCAACTATAGTTACTTTATTTCCAACTATAGTTACTTTATGTCAACTATAGTTACTTTTTGTCAACTATAGTTGCTTTTTGTCAACTATAGTTACTTTATGTCAACTATAGTTACTTTATGCCAACTATAGTTACTTTATGCCAACTATAGTTACTTTATGGCCAACCTAGGTTACTTTGTCCAACTAGAGTTATTTCTTTAACCTTGTAGTAATTGTTAAGTAACCATAGTAATGCTCTTGGTCAACCATGGGGGCGGTTTTGACTCCTTGGGGGGGGGGGAGAAACTTTACCATGCTTAATTTCTCTCCAAATGAGTTTAATAAGAAGCCATGTGGGTATTTGCCCCCTTTTTAATTTTTTCCCTTTTTCTTGTTTTTTTAAAAAAATAAAGTTAGGAAATTCCCAATTTCCATTGGGCTAGGCTGAAATTCTCCAAGAATTTGGAGAAGAATTGCCCACTACTTACACTCCTTAATTTTCCTTTAGCTTTATTTTAGGGAGGCCCTTAAGATTAAACTCTCCTATAATTTGGAAAAAACCCTTTAAGGCCCTTTTTAAACCTTGTGGCCGAAATTTTCTTAAGCCTTTGGGAATGAATTGGTCACTGCATATAGTCTCTAACTCACGCTTGAATTGATTATATCATTTGCTTATCATTCTAAAATGAAAGAATCACTAATGGAGCTTAGTGAAAGACGCTTGGAAGATACCACTTTATTAATTCTCTTATATGAGTCTTCAAATACTATACGACTTTTCGGCAGGGTACAACAACATGACTAGTACTCACTTCATGTTTTGGTTTTAAAGTTTCTTTAATGTGTTTTCCCTTAATACATATTTTACACATTTGAAAATCATCTAAGTCTAACTTAGGCATTCTCTAATTAAATTCTTCTTAGACAATTTCCTAATGGTTGAAATTCCTATATGGCCTAATCTTCTATGTCATAAATTCACATCTAAGTCATGTGATATTAGAAACTTGACCTTAGCATCTAACATGTTATCTAAGGTAAGGGTATAAATATTTCCAACTCTATTTCCTTTTAAAGCCGTTTCTCCTTTTTCATTTATTATATCACAAGAATTGGGAAGAAAAGAGACATTATAACCACAATCTATAAGTTGAGAAATACTAAGTAAATTATAAGATAGATTTCTTACTAACAACACATTTCGTATTTGAAATGTATTAGGGTCCCCAATTGCTCCTTTTCCAACAACTTGTCATTTGTTGTTGTCACTGAATGTTACTTTTCCTCCATTCTTGATATGTTCTAATTCGATGAATAGTTTGGGATTCCCCGTAATATGCCTCGAACATCCACTATCTAAAAACCATTTGGTTTTAGATTCTTTGACTTTGCCTCCTTCTTGCATTCACCTTTGGATCCCATTCAGCAGGGAGGCTTCGTAGCACCTTTTGAACCTTTTCACTGTTCGAAAATTACTTCCCTAAAGCTTCAAGGGCATTGAAAATATAGTAATCCTAAAATCCATAGATGTTATGGATTCGTTTGGCAACATTTTGAAAGTCTCTAATTCAGTCATAAGCATGTTTATTTTTGACTCTTTAACACCACTAGTACCTTCATGCTTTAATACAAGTGATTTCCACATGTCGTGTGCGCTTGTGCAATTTGACACATATCCTGCTTCAGAAGTTGTAAGTCCATTCAAAAGTAATTGCATAGCTTTAGCATTCATGGACATTTTCTTTTTATCATCCGATGACCATTCACTTTTATATTTTTCAACCTTTTGAGTTACTCCACTAACTTGTATAATTGGAATGTACGACCCATCTTCAACTATAGACAATAAATCGACGTCTATGGCCATTAAGAATAGCCTCATTCTTAGTTTCCAATGGACAAAATTATTGCCATCAAAAAGAGCAGGGCTTTGTATAGATATACCTTCCAACTCACCTTTGTGAGAAACAATAGCCATATTATGTACCTTAGATTTAAGACAAGCAGTATATAATAAATTTTTGTTTCTTGGCCTTGTATTGTTCGTACGGTGTTGAATCTTGCTTCTTTTGAGTGGTGTTGGTCTGGCTCTGATACCAAATGTTGGACCGTACACATGCAATAAACACCACTAGAGGGGGGGGGGTGAGTAGTGGTTAGCGGAAATTACACTACAACCCTTTGCTAAAAACCCCTTTGAAAACAGAATCTGAGACCACCTCAGATTCAGAACCCGTTTTTTAAAAATTCACAAATAATTGTAAACAACTCCAAAAATTATGAAACTTTCCAGAATTAAACTTCAGTGAGTTAACAGGACTCTGTCCAAAAATCAGACAAAAATAAGATCGTTTGACCCTTCAAACAAATAAAAAGATTCAGATGGTCAATCTGGACAGAATTGGACAGAATGTTGCTGATTTTGCAAAACGTGTTTCTCTTTGAATACTCAACCAAAAAGGTTGATCTTTATATCAAAACACTCCTTAGGATGTGTAGATGAAGTTTCAAAAAGGCCCTGACCTTAAAACATTCTTGAAAAATACAGAATTTAAGTTTTCTCAAAACTGGTCAGATTGCAGCTAGAATGGAGCAGTTATCTTGCAAAGACTGAAAGACTAACTTTCCCTTTCTCAAATCCAGTGATTCTTGTTGAAAATGAAAGCTAACAGTCTGAAGTATAACTCCACCAAAAATCATGAATTTTGAAAATGTTTAGCTATTTTTTCAAATTGCATGAAGTTGGGTAAACACTGCAGTCAAAAACGGGCAGAAAACAGAAATAAAGAAACAAGAGAAAAACACCAAGAATTTATCCTGGTTCGGTCAATGTGACCTACTCCTGTCCCAATGAACACCTTTCCTTAGATTTCACTATGAAATGAGCACCTTACAACAAGATCCAAGCTTGATCCTTGGGTTATACACCAACCCTATTCAAGACCTGGATAATCACCTTCTAAGCAACACTTAGTTGCAAATCCTCTAACACCTATTGATGTAGCCTTATAAAGATGGCTAATCAATCTTACAAATGAAGCTCAAGAGGCTTGTAGCACAACAAAAATATCAAGAACACCTTTGCTACAACAAAATACAACAACAAGAACAAGAAGATGAATATGAAAGCTATAGAATGCTTGTGAGCTTCAAGTGTGTTTCATCTTCTTCACCATTGCCTCTATTTATAGTGTGATTTGAGCCTTGAAGATAAGAACACCAATGTGTCATCATCTTCATCATCAACTCCAAATGTCTTCTCATCATTGGTTGGCTTTGTACACTTGGCAAAATAAAACAACATAATTGGTCCACCTTGGCATCACATTGTTGGCCGAAATTTACACCTTGGATAGTCTCACTTATCCTTTGAAAAATGTAGACAATTAGAGAAGATAAATGCACCAAGAATACCTCAACTTCTAGCTTGAGAATAGGCATGTGGGAGAAGACCATTTCAAAAACAAAAATTCAGCACCAATTTGAGATGAAGTAGCCGTTGGATACTTTTGGATTTTCCAAAAATAATTTTGTTTTTCCTTAATTAAAATAAGGAAAGTTAATACCACCAAATTATCCTCAACTCCAAGCAACATAATAGGGCATGTGAGAGCTCCATTTGACTTCCAAAAATCTGTTGAGAATACCCAAGAAAAGCACATAACCGTTGGGTATAATTTTTGAAATATCCAAGTTGGCATTTTTGCCAACTAGCTCCTTTTTGGTTGGTCCACTTGTCTCCAACTCATAAAATGAATTCCACATCATATCCACCTTATTAATCATGTTTTTACACATATATATAAGTGTAGCAACTCAGATTTTTGAAGAAGAAATAAATAGATAACACTTGACAAGATTATGTCAACGTGTAACACCGAAATTCCTCAATATTTCTTCTTATATATCAAGAAAATTTCCACACCTTTGACACCTTTAATATCTCTGAATAATGATGATAAATATCCTCTTATAACATATATAAGAGGGTCTTCAAGAAAAAATAGAATGTGACATCTCAAATCGTCACATATCCAGCTATAGTCAATAATATCACCGTTTGAGAGAATAAGATATAAGATCACCATATAATCTTCAAACTAATAATAACACAACTCCAGAATGAAGATAATAATATGCTCAAGAGATTCCTTGAGTGAAAATACCAAAAATACCCTTGGGGGTAAGATGACCAAAATACCCTTCCTGTGAGAAAACTCCAGAAATGTCTCGGATGGTCATAAATAATCATGATATCAAGTTTTTCATGATAAATAGTATAAGAATATGCTCTTGAAATATTTCCACCATATCATGTTCCTACAAAACTCAAAATACCAATTTTGCCCTTTTTGGTAAGTTGTAGAAACTTCAAAGGCATGTTAGTCACAAGACAATTATAATCACCAAAACCACATGATAATCATATGATAAACATGTATAAATCATATACAAATGAAAACAACCATTTTATCACATTTTAGAAAAATGTTTCTAAAAACCCTAGACATCGATCGATCGAAGTGCCTCAGCTTCAGAGATCGATGTCTCACAGAAAGGTTCAGGTTTTGTCTCTGACCTATATCGATCGATCGAAGTGAGAGTTCGATGTACATCTATCGATCGATGTGTCTCAGGTTTAGAGATCGATGTCTCACAGAAAGGTCTTAAACTTTTTTGCCTTACATAGATCGATCGATATGCAATAACCTGAGAGATCGATGTCAAATTTTTCAACTTTTAATCACATATAACACCATGTGTGACATTTTTAAGTATTCACCACTTAAAATCATGACTTTGAAAATTATCCAAACATATTTCTCAACAGTGTGTAAAGCTTAACATGTACTTGGATACATCATTTTGTCTTGCATGCACCGAAAAAGAGGCTGTTGGTGAGAAGGGTGCATGTACACCCAAAATCGTTGTCAGTGTTATTTTAGTAGGGATGTTGTATGTTAGCCAAAGGATGATGTATTTGGGTGTACAAACTGTTTGGTAAGGGATTTTCATGTGATGTTTGTAGCATTTTGGACCTGTAGATTTCCTATAAAAAGGGTAAGTTTGATGCTTAATCAAGTGTTTATGACAAAAATAAAAGTTAAGGTCATTTAGGAAGGGAATGTGACAAACTTGGAAATTTACTGGAACATGACAAAATTTGGGCTGTTTTAGACCAGAAAAGAGATCTTAGGAACTTTCAATTTAGATGATTTTCGGTATGACACTATTTTTATGTGTATGTTAGATGTGAGAGTTGGAATTTCATTAAAAGAAGCTACGGTTTATTTTTAATAAATTTCCTAGTAAAGTTGGTCCTGCTGAGAATACTGTACTGGACAGAATTTAAGTAACTCGTTGAGTAGCCTAGAAATGGACCTTAGAAGTATACAAATTAGCTAATTTTCGGTATGAAACTAACTCTATAAATGAAGTAAAGGTGAGAGTTGAAATTTCGACAAAATGGGTTACGGTTATTTTTAATGAATTTTCTAGTAAAATGGGTCAGATTGAAATTCGCTGGACTGACAAAATTAGTGTGGCGTGTTGCATGATCTGGAATTTGACCATAGAAAAATGCAATTGGGCTAAATTTTGGTAAGATGCTAGTACAATGTGTTTAATAAGCGGGAGAGTCGGAATTTCTTAAAAGACACTTACGATTTGGTCATAATAAATTTTATAGTGAAATTGATCATTCCAGAATTCAGTTTGTATCCGCTTTATGAAAAAGAATAAATGATTCCCCTATCGATATCGTAATTCCGTAAAACTTTCATGGCAATCACTCAATACATATATGAAGGAGTACATGCAAACCACTTAGTTTAAAATGATTATTTTAAAAGAAAATCACTAAGGAGAAGTTGGCGCCACTAAGCTGGAAATTTTCCAGCATAGCGACGAGACTTACATATATGTATATGTAACGCGTTATGCCATGGTTTGCATACTACATGTCATGCATTGCATCATCGTCATTTACACGATTTACGGCATTGGTTTTATGCGAAAGAAAGATGAAAAGCGTTTTAAAAAGATGATCCTGTTTAAAAAAAAGAACACTTCCCCATCGGTACCGTGTGTGTATGAGCCTGGCCAGTAAGAACCCGCCCAGATCCGGGTTAATGGATCTGATGATATGACTGTTCAGGCCCAGAGAAGAATAGACCTGATAATGACCGTTCGGGCCCAGATAGGAATAGACCCGATAAGAGATGACGCTACCGTTCCGAATCTGGGAATAATAGATTCGAAGGAGAGACGTTACCGCCTCAGATCCGGGAAGATAAATCTGAACACTCTGTTGTTTTCTGACGATGATGATTTGAAAGAAAAGCATGAAAAGTCATATTCTCATTTTTATCATGATGCATCACACGTACATATGCATGCATGTCATGTTTATGGACTCATTGTGTAGTGACACATGATACTTAGTCTAAGTTGTTATGACCTTGTAGACCCTTAGTATGACTTCATTAAGTAATTATTCTTGTTATGAATTGATGCGAGTTACAGTCTTTTATTGTTATGTTCTGTATTAAGTAACAATTTAGTTAAGTCATGATCTTGATACATTAAGTGTCGATTCCTATTGAGTATTGGATGGAGGACAGGTATGCTTCTAAACCGAATTTTTGGGGTTCGGTTCTTGCACGCACTATTCATTTAATCCTCAATTATTATAGTATACTTGCTGGTGACTTTGTCACTCACCCTCTATTTTTCCTCCTAGAGGATGCAGAGAATAAAGTAGAGTGGATTGAGGATGAACCTAGGGTTCCCTACCCATGAGCGCAGCGAGGAGTGGGCGAATTTAGGAGACATGACTGACCAAATATGACTGATGACTGATGATGTATTTGAGATGGAAAACATTTCCTTTTGTATACTTTTGATCTGGGATATAAACTATGAATGGTCGTGTGGATGTTTTTAATTTGAAGTTTTAAATTCTGCCACGGTTTCGCTTACTTATTTACGTGTAAGCGCGAAAATCCATGCATTATATCATGGATCATGACACGTATGGAACGACGTCTAGTACTCTCCTTAGTGAAGTACGACGGGTGCACCGACTTCGGCTGGGCCAGGGTGCGGGGCGCCACAGGTGGTATTAGAGCTAAGGCTCCAGATCCGGACAGAATATAGGATTAAGTTATGATCGTAGTCAACTAAGCTTGATCTTAGATCTAAGTTCTGATCTTAGATGAGAGTTGACCTTAGACTAGGATAACTTAGACTTGAAAATCAGGGTACGGCCATTGATAACGCCATAATTAATGACCAATCACCGAATTTAAACGTATGCACGTATATGCTCCTTCGATATGCTAAATTAAATTCTGCTACTTATTATGACATTTTCGTATTGAATAAAGCCGACACTGCATACTACAGATGGTGCGACCCAGAGGCAGACCAGCCAGAGCTAGGCACGAGGTGCAGGAGCCTATCCCTCCTCCACCCGTTCAGGTTCCTCCACCCCCGCTGCCGCAAGACCGAAATCCACCGCCAGTCAGAACTTTCCTCCACCCCAAGGACCTTTTCCACAAATGATGCCTGATATTAACGCTTTTCAAAACTTTTGCCAAACAGTCACCCAAATTGGGCAAGTAGTGCTGCAACAGAATAACCCTCAACCTCACGAGCCGGTCAGAGATGCTCAAAATTATTTTGAAAAGTTGAAAAGAGCCAACGTTCCACCATTTGAAGGGAAGTCAGATCCTGATGCCGCTAAGAAGTGGTTGGATGAGGTGGAAAACTGCTTCGAACTAATTAGAGCCCCGAAAGAAGTGAAAACTCAGGCGGTTAGACCATTTCTGTTAGAAAAGGTCAACCAATGGTGGAAGGCCAATTTACAAGCTTTTCCAAGACCAATTTCCTGGGAAAGATTTCTTTAGGAATTCAATAAGTTCTACATACCACCCTCCGTCAAACTACAGAAAAGACATGAGTTTGAATCCTTAATGCAAGAACCAGGATTGACGATTGCTGACTACGCTTACAAATTCATAGCTCTGGGAAGATTCCAACCATCCACCATGAATGATGAAGAAACCAAAATGTTGAAATTTGAGAGAGGACTGAACCCTAGAATCCAAACATGGCTGGTTAATGCCAATCCAGCAAACTTTGGTGCCCTTCTAGATGCATGCTACCGAATTGAAAGAGATATCATCCGCCGGAATGAGTTTATCCAAAAGAGAGGAAGAGAGGTGTCTGGAAGCGGAGGGCCCCATAAGTCCGTGAAGCAAAATACAAAAGGGAAGAATCGATTTCAACTCCGCTCCTAAAAGAATCAATCACAGAATCAAGGACAACAATCTGTTATTCCAAACAGCTCTCGTTGCAGTAGGCGCCACGTGGGAGAATGTTATATCCAAACGGGAAAATGTTTTGGATGCGGCAAGACGGGGCACATCCTTAAGGACTATCCAGAAAAAGGAGCCACCTGCTTTGGATGCGGGAAAACAGGACACATAGCCAGGGAGTGTCCGGAGAAGGTGGCCCAGCAGCAACAACAGCCTCCAAAGCCTCAGCGTCAGCGTACCAACGCACGAGTTCACGCTATGACTGACGCAGCTGCTGAAGAGGCCAATGACGTGGTGACAGGTATTTTCAGAGAATCGTACTAATTTTTATAAATACTGTTGCCTTATGGTTGCCTAGTAAGTATTGTATGATTCAGGAGCTATACTAGTATATTCAATACCTACCAACGTGTTATTTGACAGTGACGCTAGCCACTCTTTCATATCCAAGAGATTTGCAAAGAATATTGAGAAAAAACCCAACCTATAGTGATGCACCTTATAGAATCCAAGCAGCTGGGGAACAGGTGCTTGTAGCTCACCATGTTTTCAAAAATTGTCAACTTGAGTTTGATAATCATCGGTTTGACGCCGATTTAATTTCCATACCCATGACGGACTTCGATGTAATTCTTGGAATGGACTGGCTCTCCAAGAACTATGCCAACATTGATTGTAATGAAAAACAAGTTACCTTTAAAGACTCCACACGTAAAGAAGTAGCCTTTCAAGGAGGATCAAAGTTACGGAAGTGTCCTAAGAACATTTATGTAAATGCGATCCGCGCTAGTAAAGAACTGAAGAAAGGACATGAGGGATATCTTGTCTATGCAATAAATGCCGATAGAGCACCCTCAGATCTATCCCAGGTCCCAGTAGTTCGCGAATACCCAGATGTTTTTCCAGAAGAGTTGCCAGGTATTCCTCCGGAACGGGAGATATCTTTTGAAATCAACCTAGTTCCGGGAGCGGAACCAATATCAAAGGCTCCCTACAGAATGGCACCTGTGGAACTAAAAGAACTGAAGGAACAGCTGCGCGAATTTCTGGAAAAGAAACTGATTCGCCCAAGTGTTTCATCTTGGGGAGCTCCCGTACCATTCGTCAAGAAGAAGGACGGAAGTATGCGGCTATGTATTGACCATAGGGAGCTCAACAAGATCACTATACAGAATAAGTACCCTTTGCCAAGGATCGACGATCTGTTCGACCAGCTTCGGGTAAGCAAACTAAAATTTTATTTTAGTAATGAGTCTATTATAAACCCTACCTAAAGGTATCACGATGCTGTAGAGATAAGGGGGTTTGAGTGATTTCAAAATAAGTGACTTAAATGCATGATATATATAAACGTGTACATGTATGCATGATATCTTGCCATTACTTGCCTTATTTAGCTTATATATTATGTTGCCGTACTAACGAGCCATGAAGCGTTAAAGCTTACGTCATATGGCAGACATTTGTTGTGTTTATGCTATTTTCAGGTGCCACCATTAATGAACTAAACTAGTTCATTAAGTGAAGTACTTAGTTTAATAAACTAAGTAGTTCATTAATGGAAGCCACATTTGGAAAAGGCACAAAGGCAACAAAGTTAAGGAAGGAAAGTTTTCTCCTCCTCCCATCCTTAATTACACACGCCATATACACATACATTACATATATTTTCAGAATTTTTGAAAAAGGCACATACACATGTATTCCAACATACTACCGACACGTTATATATTTTATGTACGTACGTTAATGTCACACCACTATACTTAACTCATATTTATGAGTATATTCAGGTTTTATATCATATGATATAAGATATGGTGATGACAAATTAAATACGACACGATAAAAGGTTCTAAACCGAAAATTGTCGTATCGGGCGAATACCGAAACTTCGCCAACGTGTCACGTAGTTGCCATAAATAAATGGCCAGCCCCTATACTTCAAAAATGGATGAAATTTTCGTTCACATGACAGAAAATTCAGCCAAAAATACTTTCCATGTTGGCACACACAAGTCACCCCACATTAAGGCCAAAATGTGAAGATTCCAAGTTTAATTTTGTCACTTGTTAATGGTACCACTTTAGACCAGCCAAGTGCTGAGATTTAAAGTATATATTATACATATTATGTATAACATAATATATATAGCATGTGCAAAAGTTGGAATTTAAATTAGAGAAAAATCGGGTAATCGATAAATATCGAAAATTCGGTTTTCTACGCACACAACACATGGAACGTTTTTGATACATCATGTGACGCGTATCTAGACACTTTTTACATATGATATACATCTTAAAGTGTTCTAGAAAATTAAATTAAGGGCTGATTGGAATATAACATGTGTGTATTATTAAATGTGCATTATTTTACAAAGTTAACAAAAATAAATTTCAGCACATGCACAATCATTTCCAACGCCACCTACAGCTGAGATGGAGCTTATTTGGAGCCTTGTTGGCATATTGATTGGTCAAGGATCAATCATACAATGTTGGTGAATTGAAGAGAGAAGCTACAAATGGTAAGAATTCAAAATATATCTCTCTTATATCACATGCTGAAAATTCAGCATGCTAAACATAGGGTGGCTGATTTTATGACATTGAATGTGATATATTTTATCATCTTTTATTATGTGATTGATTGGAAAAAGAAATAGAAATGATTTGAAAATTATTTAAATTAATAAAGAGTGATATTTTATATATCACACATGCTTAAATTTTTCAGCACGTGTGAAGACTTGATGGCCGAATTCTAGAGCTTAAGAGTGTCCAAGTTCATTTCTCATGTGATAGGAATATTTACCATCAATTGGTGATTCATTTTAATTAGAAAACTCAAAGAAAAATTGTAATATTTTAAATTTTATCTTCATGTGTCACATGCTGAAAATTCAGCATGGTAACACCTATTATGGGCGATTTTTTTATCTTAGCAAGAAAGGAATTTTTGTCATGCAATTTATGAGATATATCTTATGGTTTATGGAAATTATTTTGTGATGCTTTTGGCACATGTTTAAGTGTAATTCTCAGATTTTTCCAAGTCATCAATGATGAAAACATTCATCCAATAAGAAGGTGCCAAGTAAGCGAAGCCTAAATGATCATCCAATAAGAAGATGTCAAGTAAGCAAGACCTTGTCACAATGATGTCTTACATTCTCCCAAGGACTTACAAGATAATTTTCAAGAGGGAGATAGCACTATAGGGGTGCGGCCAAAACAAATTAAAAGGAGGAAAATAAGAGCAAAACAAGAACAAGAGCAAGAGTTGCAAGTTCAAGAATCAAAAGTGTTCTAGCCTTCTTCTTCTACATTCTCTTTCTTTCTTGCTTCTTGAAAGCCTATTGTACTTATATTCATATTCTTGAATAGGCTTATCTTAGACCACCACACATTCTATATCTTTGTAAAAGATTGATCAAGGTGTGATCAATCTTCATTCTTGCGAGGTGGTGGTGTTCGTGTGCATTGTATTGAACATACAAGGTTTGTAAAGGGTTGGAGTTGGTGTGTAACTCCATCAACCCTGTGGTAAGGTGTTTTTGAGTTGTGTGATTAGTGTGAACCAAGAAAGGTGTTCCTTGAAGACTGGAGTAGGTTGTTGATAACCGAACCAATATAAAATTCTTGGTGCAATTTACTTTCAGCATTTACTTTTCAGTTACTGCACAGTTTACGCTCCTTGTTTGCATTCGCAAAAATCGTAAACGATTTTCAAAAATCACGAAAATTTCCATAAATATACTCACACGTTCTAGGGTTGATTTGGCATAAGTTTCAACCCTTTTAGATAAGTATAAGTCAATCAAACATCAAAAGTTCTGAGACTAGTGCAGTCTGATTTTCAGACTTGCAAAGGTTGAGACTTTGATTGTAGTTGACCTACATCCAAAAAGAATTTTGCAAAACTGTTTCAACCCAATTAAATATAGTGTATAAGGAGTTAGGGGTCAAATATTCAGAGTATTTGGACGTTCACACAAGTAGGAATAAATTTTTCAAAACCATCTACCGTTTCTGGCAGATTCGAGCAATCTGAGTACCAACGGTTTTTTGAAGGGGTTAAAGGTTGAATTTTAATTTGAAATTTTTAGGGGACCCTCATAACATCTGGGAATAAGTTCTCTCAAAAGTTCATAATTTTTGGACACCTATAACCTGGTTTTAAAAACGTTTTAAAACTGGTCCTGAAAACAGAATCTGTTTTCAGAAGTTGAATTGTTTAGGTTCAAACAAATTTTAAAAACAACACTTTCCGCACCACATATTCAACCCCCCCTTCTAGTGGTGCCTTGCAGATCCTACAAGTGGTATCAGAGCGCAGGAACACTCACTTCAAGGAATCCAACGATTCAATGAGATGGCAACCACAAATCTCAAAACCGAGCAAGAAGGTATGTCGAGCCAAAAGCCTCCACTTTTTGACGGTGAGTCGTTTATTCAGTGGAAACTTAGGATGAAGCTTTTTCTTATGGCTATAGATATAGATCTTTTGTCAATCATTGAAGATGGCCCTTATGTCCCATCTAAGGTATCCACCGTAGACGGAGTCACTTTAGAAGTTGTTAAAACTAGACAAGAATATACGAGTGATGATAAAAAGAAACTTAGTGTGAATGATAGGGCTATGCAATTTCTTTTAAATGGATTAAGTAAAAGTGAGTCTAGTTATGTGTCAAACTATTCGAGTGCACAAGAAATGTGGAGGATACTAGAAATGAAACACGAAGGCACGAGTCAAGTGAAAGAGTCAAAAATTAACATGCTTATGTCCACACTTGAGTCATTTAAATTATTGCCCAATGAGTCTATTGTAGATATGGATCTTCGTTTGACTAACATCTACAACTCTCTTGAGTCTCTTGGTAAGGCTTTTACTACGCACGAAAAGGTACAGAAAGTCCTACGAAGCCTTCCTTCTGAATGGGACCCTAAAGTGACCGCGATAGAAGAAAGCAAGGAAACTAAATCAATAAAGATGAAAGAACTAATCGGATCACTTAAAGTTTATGAAAATAAACTCATCATACGGAAATCGGAATCATCTAAACAAGGTAAAGCCACTGCTTTTAAATCAAATGAATACGTCTCCCCTCCCTCCGATCACGTAGATGATAGTGATTCCGAATCGGATAATGATGACCTAATTCTATTGGCTAAAGGATTGAAAAAATTTATGAGAAGGTCATTTAGAAACAAAAATAAGGGCACTACGACTAAGAGAAATAATAACAAGTCAAATGATAAAGACGTTAAATGTTATGAATGTGGCAAACTCGGACACTTATCATATGACTGCCCAAATAAAGAAAAGCAAAATACTAAATACCCTGACAAGGAGTGGAACAAAAATAGACTCGTCTCAGAACCCAAACAAAGGAAGCGTGCTCTAAAGGCCTCCACCTGGAGTGATTCATCAGATTCTGAAACTGAGACCGAAGAGGAGACCGCATAAGTGTGCTTTGCATCCAAAGCATCTAATGAGGTATCATCTAATTCTGACTTTGACTCTGAACCTTCTTATGATGATCTTTTTAGTCAGTATCTAGAATTGCATAAATTCACCAAGACTCTCGCTAAAGAAAAGAAACAATTAATTGAAGACAAGAAACTGTTAGAATCCTCTAACGAGAATCTTGTCGCTCAATTAAGCGATTCAAAGAAAGAGTCATCATGCGTCATTATTGCATTAAAGACAGAGATTTCATCATTAACCACTCAAAATAATGAAATGAAATCCGAGATTTCAAAATTGAAATCAGGGAATACCGATTTACAGAAAATGATGAAACAATTTGATACGGGATCCAACATGCTGCATCGTATTATATTATCACAAAAGCATGACAGTGACAAAACGGGTTTGGGATACGTTGATACTAATGAAGTATCAACCAAACCAACCAAGTTTGTGGTGTCTAAGAAAGTAGACACTCCAAAGCCCCAAGTGGCGTCAAAGATGACGCAAAAACCGTCACTTCCCTTATCACGTCCCACTACATCTTCATATCACGTGAAATACAACTTTGTACCATATAGACATGAAAAGAAAAGAGTATTGCATACACGACATTCATTCCATCCACGCACTACGCATACAAACACAAGGACATATCAAAAATGTCCTATATATAATGCGTATAAAGGAGTTCTTGGCCAAAGGCCAGATAAAGTTGCACCTAAAGTATAATATGTTGCGTTCTCATCATCTTTCTCACCTTTTGGAAGACCTAGAAAGGTCACCCAAATGTGGGTACCAAAAGGGACATTTTCAAAGGGTTGAATAAATAACCCTTACCAACGCACGTATATGAAATGCATGATTTTTTTTCTTTACAGGCATCCTTTGATTTGCTTTCCAAAATAAAGGGGGAGAGAAAGCATGATTTAAGGGGGAGAGAGATACCTATTGCATAAATCAAGGGGGAGCGGATTCGAAATTTAAATTTTGAATTTTGAATTTATGCATAATTGAAGGGGGAGCGATAGGATTTAAATCATGTGCATAAGTTATTTTGAAAATCATCAAAAGAGGGAGATTGTAGATATAAGGAGGTTTGAGTGATTTCAAAATAAGTGACTTAAATGCATGATAAATATAAACGTGTACATGTATGCATGATATCTTGCCATTACTTGCCTTTTAGCTTATATATTATGTTGCCGTACTAAGGAGCCATGAAGCGTTAAAGCTTACGTCATATGGCAGACATTTTTTTTGTTTATGCTATTTTCAGGTGCCACCATTAATGAACTAAACTAGTTCATTAAGTGAAGTACTTAGTTTAATAAACTAAGTAGCTCATTAAAGGAAGCCACATTTGGAAAAGGCACAAAGGCAACAAAGCTAAGGAAGGAAAGTTTTCTCCTCCTCCCATCCTTAATTACACACGCCATATACACATACATTACATATATTTTCAGAATTTTTGAAAAAGGCACATACACATGTATTCCAACGTACTACCGACACGTTATATATTTTATGTACGTACGTTAACATCACACCACTATACTTAACTCATATTTATGAGTATATTCAGGTCTTATATCATATGATATAAGATATGGTGATGACAAATTAAATACGACACGATAAAAGGTTCTAAACCGAAAATTGTCGTATTGGGCGAATACCGAAACTTCGCCAACGTGTCACGTACTTGCCATAAATAAATCGCCAGCCCCTATACTTCAAAAATGGATGAAAATTTCGTGCACATGACAGAAAATTCAGCCAAAAATACTTTCCATGTTGGCACACACAAATCACCCCACATTAAGACCAAAATGTGAAGATTCCAAGTTTAATTTTGTCACTTGTTAATGGTACCACTTTAGACCAGCCAAGTGCTGAGATTTAAAGTATATATTATACATAGTATGTATAACATAATATATATAGCACGTGCAAAAGGTGGAATTTAAATTAGAGAAAAATCGGGTAATCGATAAATATCGAAAATTCGGTTTTCTACGCACACAACACATGGAACGTTTTTGATACATCATGTGACGCGTATCTAGACACTTTTTACATATGATATACATCTTAAAGTGTTCTAGAAAATTAAATTAAGGGTTGATTGGAATATAACATGTGTGTATTATTAAATGTGCATTATCTTACAAAGTTAGCAAAAATAAATTTCAGCACATGCACAATCATTTCCAACGCCACCTACAGCTGAGATGGAGCTTATTTGGAGCCTTGTTGGCATATCGATTGGTCAAGGATCAATCATACAATGTTGGTGAATTGAAGAGAGAAGCTACAAATGGTAAGAATTCAAAATAAATATCTCTTATATCACATGCTGAAAATTCAGCATGCTAAACATAGGGTGGCCGATTTTATGACATTGAATGTGATATATTTCATCATCTTTTATTATGTGATTGATTGGAAGAAGAAATAGAAATGATTTGAATATTATTTAAATTAATAACGAGTGATATTTTATATATCACACATGATTAAATTTTTCAGCACGTGTGAAGACTTGATGGCCGAATTCTAGAGCTTAAGAGTGTCCAAGTTCATTTCTCATGTGATAGGAATATTTACCATCAATTGGTGATTCATTTTAATTAGAAAAATCAAAGAAAAATGGTAATATTTTAAATTTTATCTTCATGTGTCACATGCTGAAAATTCAGCATGGTAACACCTATTATGGGCGATTTTTTTATCTTAGCAAGAAAGGAATATTTGTCTTGCAATTTATGAGATATATCTTATGGTTCATGGAAATTATTTTGTGATGATTTTGGCACATGTTTAAGTGTAATTCTCAGATTTTTCCAAGTCATCAATGATGAAAACATTCATCCAATAAGAAGGTGCCAAGTAAGCGAAGCCTAAATGATCATCCAATAAGAAGATGCCAAGTAAGCAAGACCTTGTCACAATGATGTCTTACATTCTCCCAAGGACTTAGAAGATAATTTTCAAGAGGGAGATAGCACTATAGGGGTGTGGCCAAAACAAATTAAAAGGAGGAAAAGAAGAGCAAAACAAGAACAAGAACAGGAGTTGCAAGTTCAAGAATCAAAAGTGTTCTAGCCTTCTTCTTTTACATTCTCTTTCTCTCTTTCTTCTTGAAAGTCTATTGTACTTATATTCATATTCTTGAATAGGCTTATCTTAGACCACCACACATTCTATATCTTTGTAAAAGATTGATCAAGGTGTGATCAATCTTCATTCTTGCGAGGTGGTGGTGTTCGTGTGCATTGTATTGAACATACAAGGTTTGTAAAGGGTTGGAGTTGGTGTGTAACTCCATCAACCCTGTAGTAAGGTGTTTTTGAGTTGTGTGATTAGTGTGAACCAAGGAAGGTGTTCCTTGAAGACTGGAGTAGGTTGTTGATAACCGAACCAGTATAAAATTCTTGGTGCAATTTACTTTCAGCATTTACTTTTCAGTTACTGCATAGTTTATGCTTCTTGTTTGCATTCGCAAAAATAGTAAACAATTTTCAAAAATCACAAAAATATCCAGAAATATACTCGCACGTTATAGGGTTAATTTGGCACAAGTTTCAACCCTTTTGGATAAGTATAAGTCAATCAAACATCAAAAGTTCTGAGACTAGTGCAGTCTGATTTTCAGACTTGCAAAGGTTGAGACTTTGATTGTAGTTGACCTACTTCCCAAAAGAATTTTGCAAAACTGTTTCAACCCACTTAAATATAGTGTATAAGGTGTTAGTGTTCAAATTTTCAGAGTATTTGGACGTTCACACAAATAGGAATAAATTTTTCAAAACCATCTACCGTTTCTGGCAGATTCGAGCAATCTGAGTACAAACAGTTTTTGAAGGGGTTAAAGGTTGAATTTTAATTTGAAATTTTTAGGGGATCCTCATAACATCTGGGGATAAGTTCTCTCAAACGTTCATAATTTTTGGAGACCTATAACCTGGTTTTAAAAACGTTTTAAAACTGGTCCTGAAAACAGAATCTGTTTTTAGAAGTTGAATTGTTTAGGTTCAAACAAATTTTAAAAACAACACTTTCCGCACCACATATTCAACCCCCTCTCCCTTCTAGTGGTGCCTTGCAGATCCTACAGATGCAGGGGGCAAGGATTTTCTTTAAAATTGATCTTCGCTCAGGATATTTCCAATTGAAGATCAAGGTTGAAGACGTCCAGAAAACTGCATTCAGAACCCGTTATGAACATTACGAATTTTTAGTAATGCCATTCGGACTGACCAACGCCCCCACAGCATTTATGGATCTAATGAATCGCATCTTTCAAGACCAACTAGACAAGTTCGTCGTAGTCTTCATCGACGATATTTTGATATATTCACCGGATGAAGAGACCCATGCAGACCATTTAAGGGTTGCTCTGGACATTCTACGAAGGAAACAATTGTATGCAAAGTTTAGTAAATGCGAAACTGGCTACAAAGTGTAGCATTTCTGGGGCATGTAATATCCGAAGAAGGTATATCGGTGGACCCCAAGAAAATCGAGGCAATCACGGAGTGGCCCAGACCGACCAACGTTGCAGAGGTACGAAGTTTTCTCAGTCTCGCTGGTTACTATCGAAAGTTCGTGGAAGGATTCTCTCGAATCGCTATGCCTCTGACCCGTTTGACCCAGAAGAAAACCAAATTTGAATGGACCTCAGATTCCGAAAAGAGCTTTACTGAATTGAAGAAGAAGCTGACCTCCGCCCCAGTTTTAGCACACCCCATTCCTGGAGAAAACTTTGTTGTATATAGTGATGCCTCTAAGAACGAGCTGGGATGTGTATTAATGCAAAAAGATTGAGTGATTGCGTACGCATCCCAACAATTGAAGCCATTTGAACAGAACTACCCTGTACATGACCTCGAATTAGCAGCCGTGGTCTTTGCACTGAAAATATGGAGGCACATCTATACGGTGAAAGGTGTGAAATTTTCACAGACCACAAAAGCCTCAAGTATCTATTCACCCAAAAGAGCTAAACATGCGACAGCGAAGATGGCTAGAATTAATGAAGGACTATGACCTATCAATTCAGTTTCATCCGGGGAAAGCCAACAAGGTAGCTGATGCATTAAGTAGAAAAACAAGCCATCTGCGTCAACCACCTTTGCCGCGTGACATGGAAGAATTTGATCTAGAAGAGGTTGATTCAATTGAAGGCATGCTCGCAAAGTTGGTGATAATTCCTTCACTCAAAAAAAGGATGAAACCTTAAAGAAGATAAAGGACCGGGTGCAAATGAAACCCTCCAAAGAGTTTATGGTTCGAAACGACAATAGTTTGTGGTTTCAAGAAAGATTGTGTGTAGCCAATGACGAAGACATATTAAATGAAGTTCTTAAGGAAGCTCACAACTCGCGATTATCTATTCACCCTGGAGCCAATAAAATGTACCAAGATTTGAAACGACGATTCTTGTGGCGTGGCATGAAAAGACAGATTGCAGAATTCGTGGAAAAATGCCTCGTTTGCCAGAAGGTGAAAGCAGAACATCAGAAACCCGCTGGGTTGCTACAGCCTCTCAAAGTCCCCGAATGGAAGTGGGACCACATTACTATGGATTTTGTTACCGATCTGCCCAGAACGAGAAGCGGTTACGATACCATTTGGGTAGTTGTTGATCGCCTAACAAAGTCCGCCCATTTCATGGCTATGACAATCAAGGCTCCAATGGAGAAATTGGCTACGATGTACGTGGAACAAATTGTGAGTCTTCATGGAGTACCCCTAAGTATAGTGTGTGACCGCGATCCTCACTACACATCACGATTCTGGACAGCTTTTCAGAAAACAATGGGCACTGAGATCCACATGAGCTCGGCATTTCATCCCCAAACTGATGGTCAATCGGAAAGGACCATTCAGACATTGGAAGACATGTTGCGATCCTGCATAATTGACTTTAGGGGAAGCTGGGATCAGAGTCTCAAGCTGGTAGAATTTTCTTATAACAACAGTTACCATCGATCCATAGGGATGGCCCCCTATGAAGCACTCTATGGAAGAAAATGCCATTCTCCGCTCTACTGGGATGAAATAGGAGATAAGATTCTCACTGGACCCGATCTAGTAGAGCAGACTCGAGAAAATAAAAATCATAAAGCAAAGGTTACAAGCGGCCCAAGATAGAAGCAAGGTTTGGGCAGATGAGAAGCGGCGACCATTAGAATTTCAAGTTGGGGAAAAGTGTTTCTAAAGGCATTGCCGACGAAAGGGTTAAAAGATTTGGTATTAAGGGGAAGTTAAGCCCAAGATTTATTGGGACATACGAGGTTCTTGAAAAGATTGGAGAAGTTTCTTATCGACTCGCTCTACCGCCCACATTATCTCAAATACATAATGTGTTTCATGTATCTCAACTTCGACGGTATGTGCACGATCCTAGTCATGTCATAAAGGAACAATCTTTGAAGCTGGAAGCCGACACGACATATGAGAAAAAACAAGAAAAGATAGTTGATCACAAGGAAAAAGTGCTAAGGAAACGTTCAATACCAATGGTCAAGGTGCAGTGGAAGAACCATTCTGTGGATGAATCTACCTGGGAAATAGAAGAGAACATGAAGAACTTGTACCCTCACCTCTTTGATTAGCACTTTTAAATTTCAAGGACGAAACTTATAATAAGGGGGGAGGATGTTGTAACCCAATAGGGAATCCTTTTGTACCTATAATCTATTTAAGAGAATATGTGACAAGATAAGATTGCAATTATAATTTATTGAGCCGATGACTATTATTATTATGGATTACGTTACAGTAAGTAATATATGTATATGTTATTAGAGCATGAATGTTGGACCATGAGGAGAGGCCTAATTCACCCCAAGAGCTTGGAAGGTTTCAGACCCAAGGTTAGGGAAGGCCCTAATTGAATTTCTTAGGATTGTAAGGGGCCATTTTCTAAGAAAGCTAACAATCCCTTAGAACAAGTGGGTAATAGTAAGATAATTGGCTACAACCCAACATTTTTTTCCTTTCTTTCGGCCTTAGCCCAAAGAGGGCTCAAGCATATTTTTTAAAATTAACCATTTTAAAGGAACAAAAGAAAAGAAAATAAAACCAAATAGTATAAAAAGGGGGGAAACTACCCTAATTAAGGCATGTTGGGGTCATTAAAGACCCCAACAGCCGGGTAATGGGGCAATGGCCAACCAAGGGGAGGCTTTTCTACACCCTAGTTACACTAACCATGATTAAAGAAAGTAACTAAGGTTAGTTTTAAAAGTAATCATGGTTAGACTAAAGTAACTAAGGTTAAGAATAAAGTAACCTTGGTTTATTAAAGTAATCCTAGTTACTCCCCTTAACCTTACCATAGTAACTCTAACCCTCTTACACCCCCTCCCCCTACGGCTAAACATAGCCAAAAGAAGAAGAATTCCCTCCAACCACACTTAAGAATTCTCTAGGCTTTTCAAAACACTTCAAAGAACTTCTAGTGCAAGAGAAGTGCACTCTCTTCCTCTTTCCTTAAACCACACGACCAAGAGCATACAAGGAGGCCTAAGATTCATACAAGCTCAAGAGGAAATTAGGTAAGTAAATACTCAACCATTCAAAGGGAATTTTTACATTTCACTTAGCTTGAAAACTCACTTATCTTTTGCCCTAAACCGTGACCTTCAATGGTCACTAGGCTCAAGAATCTCAAGCTTTTGAGGATCCTAGCCTTGAGAGGGTCAAATACTACTCAAGCTTCATTTTGGTAAGTTCATATAACCCTTACTAAATATATCTTTTATTTGAAGAAAAGTAACTAACTATTGACCTCTTCTTCTCCCCAAAACCGTGGGATGCATGCATAGAAGGGAAGAAAGATTCCAACTTTCTATACATTTTCAAGGAAGAGTAAGCAAGAAGGCAAGTACACTGTACTCTTTGTGGCTTGAATGTGAGAGTGTTTGCATGAATGGCTAGATGAACTTAAGATTTAATCTTAGTTGTGATGTGTTAAGTTTTGATGCCTAACTTTCGGCCTAGGGGCCAAATAGTGTGTAGGTGTGTTTTTGTTTAAAGATGAAATCTTTGTGGTCTTTATGCACCATTATGTGTTAATCTACGTTGAACATGTTAAAGATCTTTTCTTTTCCATGGAAAGGGCACACGGTGGAGAGGGTTAAGGAAGTAAGGGTGATTTGCAAGAAAATAACAACTTGAGCGGTAGAGTGGAGACAAGGTTACGCTCTTGTTGTGTGTAAAGCTTAACATGTACTTGGATACATCATTTTGTCTTGCATGCACTGAAAAAGGGGCTGTTGGTGAGAAGGGTGCGTGTACACCCAAAATCGTTGTTAGTGTTATTTTAGTAGGGATGTTGTACGTTAGCCAAAGGATGATGTATTGGGGTGTACAAACTGTTTGGTAAGGGATTTTCATGTGATATTTGTAGCATGTTGAACCTCTAGATTTCCTATAAAAAGAGTAAGTTTGATGCTTAATCAAGTGTTTATGACAAAAATACAAGCTAAGGTCATTTAGAAAGGGAATGTGACAAACTAGGAAATTTACTGGAATATGACAGAAATTTGGGCTGTTTTGTGAGACCTGAAAAGAGATCTTAGGAACTTTCAATTTAGTTTATTTTCTGTATGACACTATTTTTATGTGTATATTAGATGTGAGAGTTGGAATTTCATTAAAAGTAGCTACGGTTTATTTTTAATAAATTTCCTAGTAAAGTTGGTCCTGCTGAGAATACTGTACTTGACAGAATTTAAGTAACTCGTTGAGTAGACTAGAAATGGACCTTAGAAGTATAAAAATTAGATAATTTTCGGTATGACACTAACTCTGTGAATGAAGTAAAGGTTAGAGTTGGAATTTTGACAAAATGGGTTATGGTTTATTTTTAATGAATTTTCTGGTAAAATGGGTCAGATTGAAATTCGCTGGACTGACAGAATTAGTGTGGCGTGTTGCATGATCTCGAATTGGACCATAGAAAAATGCAATTGGGCTAAATTTTGGTAAGATGCTAGTACAATGTGTTTAATAAGCGGGAGAGTCGGAATTTCTTAAAAGGCACTTATGGTTTGGTCATAATAAATTTTATAGTGAAATTGATCATTCCAGAATTCAGTTTGTATCCGCTTTATGAAAAAGAATAAATGATTCCCCTATCGATATCGTAATTCCGTAAAACTTTCATGGCAATCACTCAATACATATATGAAGGAGTACATGCAAACCACTTAGTTTAAAATGATTATTTTAAAAGAAAATCACTAAGGAGAAGTTGGCGCCACTAAGCTGGAAATTTTCCAGCATAGCGACGAGACTTACATATATGTATATGTAACGCGTTATGCCATGGTTTGAATACTACATGTCATGCATTGCATCATCGTCATTTACACGATTTACGGCATTGGTTTTAGGCGAAAGAAAGATGAAAAGCGTTTTAAAAAGATGATCCTGTTTAAAAAAAAGAACGCTTCCCCATCGGTACCGTGTGTGTATGAGCTTGGCCAGTAAGAACCCGCCCAGATCCGGGTTAATGGATCTGATGATATGACCGTTCAGGCCCAGAGAAGAATAGACCTGATAATGACCGTTCGGGCCCCGATAGGAATAGACCCGATAAGAGATGACGCTACCGTTCCGAATCTGGGAATAATAGATTCGAAGGGGAGACGTTACCGCCTCAGATCCGGGAAGATAAATCTGAACACTCTGTTGTTTTCTGACGATGATGATTTGAAAGAAAAGCATGAAAAGTCATATTCTCGTTTTTATCATGATGCATCACACGTACATATGCATGCATGTCACGTTTATGGAGTCATTGTGTAGTGACACATGATACTTAGTCTAAGTTGTTATGACCTTGTAGACCCTAAGTATGACTTCATTAAGTAATGATTCTTGTTATGCTATGAATTGATGCGAGTTACAGTCTTTTATTGTTATGTTCTGTATTAAGTAACGATTTTGTTAAGTCATGATCTTGATACATTAAGTGTAGGATCTGCAAGGCACCACTAGAAGGGGGGTTGAATAGGTGGTGCGGAAAGTGTGGTTTTTAAAATTTGTTTAAAACTAAACAACTCAACTTCTGAAAACAGATTCTGTTTTCAGGATCAGTTTTAAAACGTTTTTAAAACCAGGTTATAGGTCTCCAAAAATTCAGACATTTTGGGAGAACTTAGCCTCAGATATTATGAGGGTCCCTTAAAAATTTCAAATTTAAATTCAACCTTTAACCTTTCAAAAACCATTAGTGATCAGATTGCGCGAATCTGCCAGAAATGGTAGACGGTTTTGAAAAATTTATTCCTATTTGTGTGTAATTCCAAATGCTCTGAAATTTTAATCACTAACTCCTTATATACTATATTTAAGTGGGTTGAAACAGTTTTACTATCAAAGTCTCAACCTTTGCAAGTCTGAAAATCAAACTGCACTAGTCTCAGAACGTTTGATGTTTGATCGACTTATCCTTATCCAAAAGGGTTGAAACTTGTGCCAAATTAACCCTAAGACGTGTGGGTATGTTTCTGGAAATTTTCGTGTTTTTTGAAAGTCGTTTACTATTTTTACGAACACAAACAAAAAGAGTAAACTGTGTAGTAACAGAAAATAAATGCTGAAAGTAAATGGCACGGAGAATTTTATACTGGTTCGGTTATAAACAACCCACTCCAGTCTTCAAAGAACACCATCCTTGGTTCACACTAGTCACACACACGCAATACATCATACCACAGGGTTGATAGAGTTACACACTAACTCCAACCCTTTACAAAACTTGTACGATTAATACAATTCGCACGAACACCACCACCTCGCAAGAATGAAGATTGATCACACCTTGATCAATCTTTTACAAAGATAAAGAGTATGTGGTGGTATAATACAAGCCTATTCAAGGATAGAAATATAAGTACAATAGGCTTTCAAGAAGAAGAAAGAAAGAGAGTGCAGAAGAAGAGAGGCTAGGCGTTTTTTCACTTGATTTTGCAATGCTTGTTCTTGTCTTGTTTTTGCTCATCTTCTTTCCTTTTAAGCACTTGTGGCCGTCCCCCCTAGGTGTCCTCCCCCTCTTGAAAATTATCTTCTAAGTCCTTGGGAGAATGTAAGATATCATTGTTACATGGTCTTGCTTACTTAGCATCTTCTCATTGGATGATCATTTAAGCTTTGCTTACTTGGCACTTCATGATAGGTTGAATGTTGTCATCATTGGTGACTTGGAAAAATCTGAATATATCACTCAAAACATGTGCCAAAATCAACATAGAATAATTTCCATACTACACAAGATTGTCACATAAATTTTGCAAGACAAAATTCCTCCCACACAAAGTAAGAAAATCGGCCATTATGGAATTTAGCATGCTGAAATTTCAGCATGTGTTACTTAGTGAGATAATTCAAATAACTTCCATTGTTCATTGATTTTTTCTTTTTAAAATATATCATCGATTGATGGCAAATATCATGATCACATTGGAAATGAATTTGGACACCCTTATGACCATACATTCGGCCAACATATTGTACACATGCTGAAAAATTTCAGCATGTGTGATATATAAAATATCACACTTTATGGCTTTGAAAATTATTCAAATTACTTCCATTTCTTCTTCCAATCATCCACATAATCCAAGACACCAAATATCTGCATTTTTAATTGAAAATTTCGGCCAGCTATACTTACACATGCTGAAATTTTCAGCATGTGTTTTAAATGAGCCAAAGTTTTAAATCTTACCATTTGTAACTTCTTTCTTTAATTCACCAACATTGTATGATTGATTCTTGACCAATCAATATGCCAAAAAGGCTCCACATAGGCTCCATCTCAGCTGTAGGGGCGTTGGTAAATGTATATGCATGTGCTGAAATTTTATTTTTGCTAACTTTGTAAAATAGTGCACATTTAATAATACACACATGTTATATTCCAATCAGCCCTTTATTTAATTTTCTAGAACACTTTAAGATGTATGACATATGTAAAAAGTGTCTAGATACGTGTCATATGATGCGCCAAAAATGTTCCATGTATTGTGTACGTAGAAAACCGAATTTTCGATGTTTATCGATTACCCGATTTTTCTCTAATTAAATTCCAATTTTTTTCACATGTTATATATATTATGTTACACATAATATATATGATATATACTTTAAATCTTAGCACTTGGCTGGTCTAAAGTGGCGCCATTGACATGTGACAAAATTAAAATTGGAATCTTCATATTTTGGCCTTAATGTGGGGTGATTTGTGTGTTTCCAACATAGAAAGATTTTATGGCTGAAAATATCACCCTATCCACGAACATTATACATATTTTGGAAGTATAGGGGCTGGCCATTTATTTATGGCAAGTACGTGACACGTTGGCAAAGTTTTGGTATTCGCCTGGTACGACAATTTTCGGTTTAGAACCTTTTAACGTGTTGTATTTAATTTTTCATCACCATGACTTATATCATATGATATAAGACCTGAATGTACTCATAAATATGAGTTAAGTATAGTGGTGTGACGTTAACATACGTACGTAAAATATATAACGTGTCGGTAGTACTTTGGAATACATGTGTATGTGCCTTTTAAAAAAAATCTGAAAATATATATTTATATATGTGTGAGGCCGTGTATATTAATCAGGGGAGGAGGAAAAGACTTTCCTTCCTTAGCCTTGTTGCCTTTGGGCCTTTTCCAAATGTAGCTTCCTTTAATGACCTACTTGGTTTTATTAACTAAGTACTTCACTTAATGAACTAGTTTAGTTCATTAATGATGGCACCTGAAAATAGTGTAAGCACAACAAATGTTTGCCATATGATGTAAGCTTTAACACTTCATGGCTTGTTAGTACGGCAACATTATATATGAGCTAAATAAGGCAAGTAATAAGCAATATCATGCACACGTTTGTTTATATCATGCACGTTTTATGTCATTCATTTAAATCTCATATTTTGAAATCACTCAAACCCCTTTTTCTCTACAATCTCCCCCTTTTGATGATTTTCAAAATAACTTATGCACATGATTTAAATACTATCGATCCCCCTTCAAACATGCATAAATTTGAAATTTGAATTTCAAATTTCAAATTCGGCTCCCCTTGATTTGTGCAATCAGTATCAATTAATTAGTGTCTCACTCCCCCTTTAGTGTCTTTCTCCCCTTAAATCTTGCTCTCTCTCCCCCTTTATTTTGGAAAGTAAATCAAAAGATTCCTGTAAATAAGGAAAGAAAATCAAATCACGTCAAATCAAATCATAACAACTGAAATTATGCCTAATTTGGAACGAAGAGATTCATACGTGGCTTGATTTAAGGCTTTTGTAAAGATATCCGCTACTTGTGCTTCTCTGCATACATGATCTATGACGATATCACCATTGTTTACGTGATCACGAAGAAAGTGATAGCGTACTTCTATATGCTTAGCCTTAGAGTGTAACACGGGGTTCTTAGACAAATTAATGGCACTCATACTATCACAATATATAGGAATTCTATTTACGGTAATTCCAAAGTCCGAGAGTTGTTGTTTTATCCACAACAACTTTGTGCAACAAAGGCTAAGTGCCATGTACTCAGCCTCAGTAGTGGACAAAGCAACGCTTGCTTGCTTTTTGGAAAAGCATGAAATGAGTGAGTTTCCTAAAAATTAGAAAGTCCCACTCGTGCTCTTTCTATCTATTTTGCAGCCACCATAATCTGCATCAGTATAAGCATGTAAGTTAAATTTGGTATCCTTATCGTACCAAATTCCTAAGGTGGGCGTGTGCTTAATATAGCGAAAGTTTCTTTTTACCGCATTATAATGAGACACCTTAGGTTGACTTTGAAAACATGCACACATACGTACACTGAACATGATATCAGGCCTACTAGCAGTTAAATATAGCAAAGAACCAATCATAGATCTATATAAGCCATTATCAAAGTCTTTACCATGTTCATCTTTGTCCAATTTAGTAGTGACACTCATAGGAGTGGGGGATGGTTTCAAATTTTCAAAGTTGAACTTTTTAATCATGTCATTGACATATTTTGCTTGACTTATGTGAATCCCTTTATTCGTTTGCTTAATCTGCAAGCCAAGAAAATAGTTAAGTTTGCCAACCATAGACATTCCAAATTCGTATTTCATTCAATTTCCAAAATCTTCAACAAGTCTATGTGAGGTAGAACCGAAAATAATGTCATCAACATAGATTTGAATAGTAAGTAAATCAGATTTAACTTGTTTCAAAAATAGTGTACTGTCTATAGTACCTCGTTTAAAATCATTTTCTAAAAGGAAAGTAGCAAAACGATCATACCATGCTCTCGGCGCTTGCTTTAGTCCGTATAGTGCCTTCTTTAGTTCGTACACGTAATCGGGATGTTTCAAATCTTCAAAACCGGGTGGTTGCTTCACGTATACTTCTTCTTGTATAAATCCGTTATAAATGCACTTTTTACGTCCATTTGATACAGCTTGAAATCTTTCATGCAAGCAATAGCAAGTAATAGTCGTATAGCTTCTAAACGTGCTACGGGTGCAAATGTTTCGTCGTAGTCAATTCCTTCTTCTTGATTATAGCCTTGTGCTACAAGTCTATCTTTATTCCTAACGACATTTCCTTCTTCATTCATTTTATTCCTAAACACACACTTTGTGCCTATTATAGTCTTATCTTGTGGTCGTGGCACTAAATCCCATACATCGTTTCTAACAAATTGATTAAGCTCATCATGCATGGCATCAATCCAAGACGAATCACTCAAAGCATCATGCACATTTTTGGGTTCAATTTCAGAAATCATAGCATGAAACTCATTTATTTCATCCGATGTAATTCTTCTACGTGGTCGCACACCGTGAGTGAGGTCTCCTATGATGAGATCATGTGTGCGATCTCTATGCCATCTTGGTTGATTATTTTCTATGTTATCATGTATTTCTATGTGATCATGCATTTCTAGTGTGTCATTCATTTCATGCATATCAAATGTACCATCATCTTCATTCAGCACGGGATTCAATTCAAAGTCATCGTCATATTCTTTATCTTTATCAATCTCACCAAATTCATTGAATTTCACATGAATGGATTCTATGATTTGTCTAGTGAGAGGATCATAACATCTATATGCCTTTGAATTTATAGAATATCCAACAAAAATGCACTCAATTGATTTGGATTCAAATTTATCTAAATTATCTTTTGTATTCAAAACAAAACATTTGCATCCAAACACACGAAAATAGTCAATCTTAGGTATGCGATCATTCAATATCTCATAGGGCGTCTTGTTTATTTTCTTTCTTATAGATAGGTGATTTACTATATAGCATGCACAATTTACGGCTTCCGCCCACAGAAATCTAGGCAATTTATTTTCACATAACATAGTCCTAGCAATTTCTTGTAGTGTTCGATTCTTTCTTTCTACTACTCCATTTAATTGTGGAGTTCTAGGTGGCGAAAACTCATGCTTGATTCCTTTTTCTTTGCAAAATGAAATCATATCTTTGTTTTTAAACTCACCTCCTCTATCGCTTCTTATCTTTTTCACATTGACACCGTATTGGTTTTCAAGTTGTTTAATTAATTTCGCGATTTCAACAGCACTATCATCCTTATGTGCAAGAAATAAAGTCCAAGTATAACGAGAAAAATAGTCAACAATCACGCATGCATAGTGGCGCCCACCTAGGCTTGTAGTGCGACTAGGACCAAACAAATCAATATGTAATAGTTATAAGACTCTAGTCGTGCTTATTTCATTTTTTGGCTTAAGTGACTCACTTGTTTGTTTGCCTTTTATGCAAGATTCACACAACTGAAAGTTGTCCAAATCAAGTGTAGGCAGTCCTCGTACTGAGTTCTTTCGTTGAAGTTTTTCTAGTGTGGAAATACCAATGTGTCCTAAGCGTCTATGCCATAAATTCACATTGGGTTCATTTGACATAAAGCACTTAACTTTAGCATCTACCATGTCATCCATAGAAAGCGTAAAAATGTTACCTTCTCGTTTTCCTTTTAAAATGGTTTCTCCATTTTTATTTACTATATTGCAATAAGGGTGAGTAAAGCACACATTAAAACCATTGTCAACAAATTGAGAAATGCTAAGAAGATTGTAGGATAAGTTGCTTACCAAAAAGATGTTGGAGATTTGGAGAGTGCTTGGATTTCCAATCATACCTTTTCCGATGATCTTGCCTTCGTTGTTGTCTCCAAAGGTCACGGATCAGCCTTTTGTGACCTTCTTTAATTTTGTGAACAAACTCGGGTCACCCGTCATGTGCCTCGAGCATCCACTGTCAAGGAACCACTTAATAGTTGTTTCTTTTGATGTGTGGGCTCCCTGCAATGTGCAAAAATGATTTAGGTACCCTTTTAACTTTGGGTCCTTTCGAGTTAGTTAATCACCTCTTGGTAAAAGTACCTTTCGGTACCCATACTTGGATGATCCTTCTTGGTCTAGCAAATGGCAAGAATGTAGATGAAGGTGCGGTGTAGTAGACATGTGGTGAATGCACTTTGGGTCTTTGCCCAAGGACTCCTCTATACTCATTGTATGAAGGATGTTTTTGATATGTGCTTGTGTGTGTGTGCGTAGTGCGTGGATGAAATGAATGCTGTGTATGCATCACTCTTTTCTTTTCATATCTATATGGTACAAAATTGTATTTCACGTGATATAAAGAGAAAGTGGGGCGTGATAAGGGAAGTGACGGTTTTTGCGTCATCTTAGACGTCACTTGAGGCTTTGGGGTGTCTACTTTCTTAGACACCACAAACTTAGTTGGTTTGGTCGATACTTCATTAGTATCAACGTATCCCAAACCCGTTTTGTCACTGTCATGCTTTTGTGATAATATAATGCGATGCAGCATGTTGGATCCCGTATCAAACTGTTTCATCATTTTCTCTAAGTCTGTATTCCTTGATTTCAAACTTGAAGTCTCGAATTTCATTTCATTATTTTGGGTGGATAATGATGAAATCTCTTTCTTTAATGCATTAATGATATATGATGACACTTTCTTTGAATCGCTTAATTGAGCGACAAGATTCTCGTTAGAAGATTCTAACAGTTTCTTGTCTTCAATTAATCGCTTCTTTTCCTTAGCGAGAGTCTTAGTGAATTTGTGCAATTCTAAATACTGACTAAAAAGATCATCATAAGAAGGTTCAGAGTCAGAGTCATAATCAGATGATACCTCATTAGATGCTTTGGATGCAAAGCATACTTATGCAGTCTCTTCCTCGGTTTCAGTCTCGGAATCCGATGTATCACTCCAAGTGGAGGCCTTTAGAGCACGTTTCCTTTGCTTGGGTTCTGAGACGAGTCTATTCTTGTTCCGCTCATTGTCAGGGTATTTATTTGTTTGCTTTTCTTTATTTGGGCAGTCATATGATAAATGTCCGAGTTTGCCACATTCATAACATTTAACATCTTTATCATTTGACTTGTTCTTGTTTCTCTTAGTTGTAGTACCCTTATTTTTATTTCTAAATGTCCTTCTCATAAATTTTCTTAATCCTTTAGCAAATAGAATTAGGTCATCGTTATCCGATTCAGAATCACTATAAACTACGTGATCGGAAGGAGTAGAGACGTATTCATTTGATTTAAAAGTAATAGCTTTACCTTGTTTTGAAGTTTCCGATTTCTGTATGGTGAGTTTATTCTCATAAACCTTAAGTGATCCAATTAATTCTTCCATCTTTATTGACTTAGTTTCCTTGCTTTCTTCTATTGCGGTCACTTTAGGGTCCCATTCGGATGGAAGGCTTCGTAAGACTTTTTGTACCTTTTCCTGGGTGGTAAAAGCTTTACCAAGAGACTCAAGAGAATGGTAGATGTTAGTCAAACGAAGATCCATATCAACAATAGACTCATTAGGCAATAATTTAAACTACTCAAGTGTGGACATAAGCATGTTTATTTTAGACTTTTTTACTTGACTCGTGCCTTCGTGTTTCATTTCTAGTATCCTCCACATTTCTTGTGCACTCGAACAGTTTGAGACATAACTAGACTCACTTTTACTTAATCCGTTTAGGAGCAATTGCATAGCCCTAGCATTCATACTAAGTTTCTTTTTATCATCACTCATATATTCTTGTCTAGGTTTAACAACTTCTAATATGACTCCGTCTACGGTGGATAACTTAGATGGGACAAAAGGACCATCTTCTATTATCGACCAAAGATCAATATCTATAGCCATAAGCAAAAGCTTCATTCTAAGTTTCCACTGAATAAACGACTCACCGTCAAAAAGAGGAGGCCTTTGACTCGACATACTTTCTAGCTCGGTTTTGATATTTGTGGTTGCCATCTCACTGAATCGTTGGATCCTTTGTAGTGAGTGTTCCTGCGCTCTGATACCACTTGTAGGATGTGCAAGGCACCATTAGAAGGGGGGGTTGAATAGGTTGTGCGGAAAGTGTGGTTTTTAAAATTTTTTTAAAACTAAACAACTCAACTTCTGAAAACGGATTCTGTTTTCAGGATCAGTTTTAAAACGTTTTTAAAACCCGGTTATAGGTCTCCAAAAATTCTGAAATTTTGAGAGAACTTATCCTCAGATATTATGAGGGTCCCTTAAAAATTTCAAATTTAAATTAAACCTTTAACCCCTTCAAAAACCGTTGGTGATCAGATTGCGCGAATCTGCTAGAAACGGTAGACGGTTTTGAAAAATTTATTCCTATTTTTGTGTTAGTCCAAATGCTCTGAAATTTTAATCACTAACTCCTTATATACTATGTTTAAGTTGGTTGAAACAGTTTTGCAAAATTCTTTTGGGAGTTTGGTCAATTACTATCAAAGTCTCAACCTTTGCAAGTTTGAAAATCAGACTACATTAGTCTCAGAACTTTTGATGTTTGATCGACTTAGCCTTATCCAAAAGGGTTGAAACTTATGCCAAATTAACCCTAATACATGTGGGTATGTTTCTGGAAATGTTCGTGATTTGTGAAAGTCTTTGACTATTTTTACGAACACAAAGAAAAAAGTAAACTGTGCAGTAACAAAAAAAATGCTGAAAGAAAATGGCACGGAGAATTTTATACTGGTTCGGTTATAAACAACCTACTCCAGTCTTCAAGGAACACCTTCCTTGGTTCACACTAGTCACACACACGCAATACACCTTACCACATGGTTGATAGAGTTACACACTAACTCCAACTCTTTACAAACCTTGTACGATGAATACAATTCGCACGAACACCACCACCTCGCAAGAATGAAGATTGATCACTCCTTGATCAATCTTTTACAAAGATAAAGAGTATGTGGTGTTATAATACAAGCCTATTCAAGGATAGAAATATAAGTACAATAGTCTTTCAAGAAGAAGAAAGAAAGAGAGTGGAGAAGAAGAGAGGCTAGGCGTTTTTTTCACTTGATTTTGCAATGCTTGTTCTTGTCTTGTTTTTGCTCATCTTCTTTCCTTTTAAGCACTTGTGGCCGTCCACCTAGGTGTCCTCCGCCTCTTAAAAATTATCTTCTATGTCCTTGGGAGAATGTAAGACATCATTGTGACATGCTCTTGCTTACTTGGCATCTTCTCATTGGATGATCATTTAAGCTTTGCTTACTAGGCACTTCATGATAGGTTGAATGTTGTCATCATTGATGACTTGGAAAAATCTGAATATATCACTCAAAACATGTGCCAAAATCAACATAGAATAATTTCCATACTACACAAGATTGTCACATAAATTTTGCAAGACAAAATTCCTCCCACACAAAGTAAGAAAATCGGCCATTATGGAATTTAGCAAGCTGAAATTTCAGCATGTGTTACTTAGTGAGATAATTCAAATAACTTCCATTTTTCTTTGATTGTTTCTTTTTAAAATATATCATCAATTGATGGCAAATATCCTTATCACATTGGAAATGAATTTGGTCACCCTTATGACCATACATTCGGCCAACATATTGTACACATGCTGAAAAATTTCAGCATGTGTGATATATAAAATATCACACTTTATGGCTTTGAAAATTATTCAAATTACTTCCATTTCTTCTTCCAATCATCCACATAAGTCAAGACACCAAATATCTGCATTTTTAATTGAAAATTCCGGCCAGCTATACTTACACATGCTGAAACTTTCAGCATGTGTTTTAAATGAGCCAAAGTTTTAAATCTTACCATTTGTAACTTCTTTCTTTAATTCACCAACATTGTATGATTGATTCTTGACCAATCAATATGCCAAAAAGGCTCCACATAGGCTCCATCTCAGCTGTAGGGGCGTTGGTAAATGTATATGCATGTGCTGAAATTTTATTTTTGCTAACTTTGTAAAATAGTACACATTTAATAATACACACATGTTATATTCCAATCAGCCCTTCATTTAATTTTCTAGAACACTTTAAGATGTATGACATATGTAAAAAGTGTCTAGATACGTGTCATATGATGCGCCAAAAATGTTCCATGTATTGTGTACGTAGAAAACCGAATTTTTGATGTTTATCGATTACCCGATTTTTCTCTAATTAAATTCCAACTTTTTGCACATGTTATATATATTATGTTACACATAATATATATAATATATACTTTAAATCTCAGCACTTGGCTGGTCTAAAGTGGCGCCATTAACATGTGACAAAATTAAAATTGGAATCTTTACATTTTGGCCTTAATGTGGGGTGATTTGTGTGTTTCCAACATGGAAAGATTTTATGGCTGAAAATATCACCCTAGACACGAAAATTATACATATTTTTGAAGTATAGGGGCTGGCCATTTATTTATGGCAAGTACGTGACACATTGGCGAGGTTTCGGTATTCGCCTGATACGACAATTTTAGGTTTAGAACCTTTTAACGTGTCTGTAGAGATAAGGGGGTTTGAGTGATTTCAAAATAAGTAACTTGAATGTATATATATATATATATAAACGTATACAAGCATAAACGTGTACATGTATGCATGATATCTTGCCATTACTTGCCTTATTTAGCTTATATATTATGTTGCCGTACTAACGAGCCATGAAGCATTAAATCTTACATCATATGGCAAACATTTGTTGTGTTTATACTATTTTCAGGTGCCACCATTAATGAACTAAACTAGTTCATTAAGTGAAGTACTTAGTTTAATAAACTAAGTAGTTCATTAAAGGAGCTACATTTGGAAAAGGCACAAAGGCAACAAGGCTAAGGAAGGAAAGTCTTCTCCTCCTCCTTTTCATTAAATATACACGCCACACTGTATATAAATATATATTTTCAGATTTTTTAAATAAAGGCACATACACATGTATTCCAACGTACTACCGACACGTTATATATTACGTACGTACGTTAACGTCACACCACTATACTTAACTCATATTTATGAGTATATTCAGGTCTTATATCATATGATATAAGATATGGTGATGACAAATTAAATACGACACGATAAAAGGTTCTAAACCGAAATTTGTAGTATCGGACGAATACCAAAACTTCGCCAACGTGTCACGTACTTGCCATAAATAAATGGCCAGCCCCTATACTTCAAAAATCATCATAAATTTCGTGCCATACATGATATTTTCAGCCAAAAATACTTTCCATGTTGGCACACACAAATTACTCCACATTAAGGCCAAAATGTGAAGATTACAAGTTTAATTTTGTCACATGCTAATGGTACCACTTTAAACCAGCCAAGTGCTGAGATTTAAAGTATATATTATATATATTATGTATAACATAATATATATAACATGTTCAAAAGTTGGAATTTAAATTAGAGAAAAATCGGGTAATCGATAAATTTCGAAAATTCAGTTTTCTACGCACACAACACATGGAACGTTTTTAGTACATCATGTGACATGCATCTAGACACTTTTTACATACGATATACATCTTAAAGTGTTCTAGAAAATTAAATTAAGGGCTGATTGGAATATAACATGTGTGTATTAATAAATGTGCATTATTTTACAAAGTTAGCAAAAATAAATTTCAGCACATTCACATCCTCATTCCAACGTCTACACCATCTGTTTTGGAGCATAATTGGAGCCTTGTTGGCATATTGATTAGTCAAGGATCAATCATACAATTTTGGTGAATTGAAGAGAAAAGCTACAAATGGTAAGAATTCAACATATATCTCTCTTATGTCACATGCTGAAAATTTCAGCATACTACACACAAGCTGGCCGATTTTTGCTATTCAATGTGACATATTTTGTCATCTTTTATTAGGTGATTGATTAGAAGAAGAAATGGAAAGGTTTTGAATATAATAAATAAATGGTGATAGTTTATATATCACACATGCTGAAAATTTTTCAGCATGTGTACAACCTTGTGGCCAAATTTGAAGAGCAAAATGTGTCCATGTTCATTTCTTGTTTGGTAGCAATACTTACCATAAATTGTTGATTCATTTTTATGAAAAATCAAAGAATATTTGGTATTATTTTGAAAGAAAAGGAAGGATGCACATGCTGAAAATTCAGCATGGCAAGAGTGCTTAATGGCCGATGTTTTCACTTGGTTAGGAAGGATTTTTCATCTTGCAATTTATGTGATGTATCTCTTGATTTATGGAAGATATTATGTGATCATGTTTGGCACATGGTTAAGTGTATATCTCAGATTTTTTCCATGTCATCATGATGACAACGTTGAGCCAATAAGGAGGTGCCAAGTAAGCGAAGACTAAATGATCATCTGATAAGAAGATGCCAAGTAAGCAAGGCCTTGTCACAATGATGTCTTACACTCTCTCAAGGACTTAAAAAATAATTTTCAAGAGGGGAAGACAACCAATGTTAGGTCCGAAATTCACTCTAGAGGGGGGGGGTGAATAGAGTGTTTGACTCTTTTGCGGAATTTTCTTGTTTTTCTCAACTCAAAAAGGATATTCAAAATCAGAGCAAGAATTAGAGATGAGAGATAATGAATGAGTACACCGGATATAGAGTGGTTCGAATCGTAAATGATTCTACTCCACTACCACTTTGTTTCCAAAGTGGATTTTCAACAACTACTCTTCTTATTATGAACAATAAGAACAACCACAGCAACACTTACACTAACACTTTAGTGTAAGCAACAACAACAGCAACTTCTTGCACAAAACACTTGTGCAACTACAACAACTACAGCTCTTAGCAAGAACAACTTCTTGCTTCCTCACAACTTCAACAAAAGTTCTCTCAAGAACTTCTCTCAGTGGGTTGAAGAGATATAGTAAGGTTCACACTTTCTCACAAGTCTAAGCACAAGCTAGAGATCAAGTAATTATGGTTCCTCTTGTGCTTGACTCTCTTTCTCTCAATATACAAACAATGAAGATCAAAGAAAGCTAGACAAGCTTTAAACAAATTTACAAGTATGAGAGAAATGTACAACAATGTAAAATGAAGCTAGATGATGTTGAAAGTCTGTATTTGCTTCATCCAAGCCTCCTCTATTTATAGATGAACTTCACCACGTTTTTGAGGCTCTCCACTAAGTCTTCATCTTCAAAAACGTCAAGACAATGCCCAAATAGTCTCTAGCCACCCTATGGAGTGATTTGATCTTGGATAGCCACCCTAGAGAATCTTAGACATGTTTACAATAGTCAAGGAAGCATGTAATAAGTTGGGTTAAAGTCCACAAGAAGTTTGAAGAAGATTGGAGAGAGAAAATATCATAGATTTCCCTTGGATTTTGTTCCATCGTTTGAAAACTTTTGAACTCTGGAGACGTCGATCGATCTACGTGCCAGAGCTGAGAGATCGACGTCTCTCAGAATGACGTCGATCGATCGACGTCTGCCTGGCTGAGAGATCGACGTCTCTCAGAAAGACGTCAATCGATCGACGTCTTTAGGCTGAGAGATCGACGTCTCTCAGATGTACGTCGATCGATCGACGTACTCTTAGCTGAGAGATCGACGTCTCTCAGATGTATGTCGATCGATCGACATACCTTAAGCTGAGACATCGACGTCTCTCAGTTATACGTCGATTGATCCACGTCTCTTGGCTGAGAGTATGACGTGGATCTGAGAGCTCAAACATTTACCAAGCTTCACACGAAACGAACCATGTGCCTCCTGAGGGCCTGATATATACTTCAACCGATCCATGAGAGATTTACGTCTCGCACATGTTTTTCTCAATTTGCTTCAATCTTAGGGTGTGAAATTCCATCTAAGTTCTTTTAAAAACATCTTTTTATATCATCAAAACATTTTATAATCTAACAATCTCCCCCTTTTTGATGATTTCAAAACCAAGATTCTAAAAGATGTTTTTGCTTCATTTTAACTATTTGAATGTTTCAAACTTGAAACATATCAATCTCCCCCTAAGTGTATGCACTTTATACCTTCCGTAGTGGTCAATGTGAACAAGATTTTACAATTTCAACCAAAACACTTCTCTTTGAAATTTGCTCCCCCTCAACCAAACGTGTATCAAACAACCCGACTTTTTCAAACATGCAGTAATAACTCTTCATGCTCATTTTCAGTTTACCAACAATTAACAAAGATCCAATTTCCAGTCTTACCTCATTTTGCCAGCTACCAAAGAATTATTTCCATCAAGCAGTCTCATCATGTAATAAACCAAGCAACAAGTCATTCAATAAACCAAGCAAAAACCAAAAACCAAGAAACCATTTTCTCCCCTTTTTGAAAGCATCAAAACAAGCAACAATACTTCATACAGCCAAGTTTTACAATCAACACATACTAAGCTAGAACAAAAAGCAAGCTAAAGCAAACATCCTAGTCTTCATCTGAAGAGAATGTTATGCCAGAATGCAAGCTTTCATCTTTGCTTTGAGCTTTGCAAACCTTGACTCATGGACGGATACCTTGCTACGAAGCTCCCCAACCTCGTGTTGAAGACTAGCAACTTGAGCTTGAAGTGCTGGGACATTTGAGCTCAAGATACTTGGTTCTTCATGAGTTTCTGGTTCGGGAATGGGTGCCTCATTCGGAAGGTCTTCGTCTTCTCTTTCTTCCTCCTCTTGTTCTCTCCTCATTTCCTCTTTTCTAGATTTCAGTATTTGTTGGATGTTGACTTTATCATAGAAGTCCTTGTGCGTAATGTTGTCAACATCCGTGTCATCTACCTGAATACCCGACTTCACAAGCATCCTATAAATAAGGTTACTATAGGGTAGGGCCTTGTTTTGCTTGGTTGCGGCTTCAATAACATTCGTCATGAAAAGCTCCCCAAAGTTAACCTTCTCCCGGTTAACTATTCGGTATGCTATGTAGAAGTCAAGGTTACTTGGCAGTTTTGCGGATTTTCCATTGATACAGAATGTAACAATGGCCAGAAGAGTGCGATAGACTAAAGGCATATCATTTGTGTTTTTACTAGGATGGAAGCCTAGGAAAGTCTTAACTTCATCTTCAGATACTTTCCATTTGGCTGCATCTTATTTCCACGCATCAAACTCAAAATACCCTTCGTTGGGTACACCAATCAGGTCACAAATTTTTTCAACTTTCCATTTGATATGGTGTCCATCAATGACAGAGTGTAGAGCTAAGGGAAGGTTATTTATGTATTCTACCCACAAATTTGCATAAAATAGTCGAGTATACCTAGTGGACATTTTTGACATCTCATTCTCATTCCATATACTCCTCCACTCTTGAGCGTCCAACCACTCAATGATTGGGCTTAGTTCATTGTTGCTTAGAATATCATTTATTCTAAGCAACTTGAGTGGGATGGTTGCTCTTTCATCATCATCCCATTTATCATATAAAATCTGAGAATGTCTAGTTATATACCTTATTTGCCCCGGAGGCAAGGGTTCCGTCAAGGCTTCCTTGGCATCTTTTGCTTTAATCCAAGGGAAGTTTGAAAGAGTTAGCCCACTTCTAATTCCAGCAAGGACACGCCCTTCACTCATGTCCATAGATTGTTTCATCCTAGGTTGAGAAGATTGTCCTTGAGAGGAGCTTGAACCTTCTCCTCCACCTCTAGAAGATCTTGGCCTCTTGCTTGTGTTTTTACTCCTTGAAGACATTTTTAGGGCTTGAAAGATGAGAAATCTTGGATGAGATGGATGAATTCAAGAGATGAACTCAAGAATCAAGAGTAGAGATGAGTTAAATCTTGATTTGGAGATGAAATTTGAGAGAGAAGTGGTTTTGGAAAGAGGGCCGCCTGATTTGGTAGGGTTTCTGCCGAAATTTTTGAGTGAAAAATGAGGAAGGATCGCGTTTTGCAGAGATTTTATAGTTGCAGAATTCGACGACGTCGATCGATCGACGTCTGAGTTCAACGTACGTCGATCGATCGATGTCAGAGATCGACGTACGTCGATCGTTTGTTTTGATACGTCGATCGATCGACGTATCCCTTATTTTAAAATTTTCACTTTTCATCCCTTAACTGATGTTTATCATTCCTAGTCTTGTTCTAATTGATTCGAATGTCTCGGTGGGAAGGGATTTGGTAAAGATATCAGCCAATTGGTTATTTGTTGGAACAAACTCAATGCATACCAATCCTTTTTGAATGCAATCTCTTATGAAGTGATGTCTCACTTCAATGTGTTTTGTTCTACTATGATGAACCGGGTTTTGTGCTATACTTATGGCTGAGGTATTGTCACATAGGATGGGAACTTTATCAAACTTAACATTGTAATCATTCAATGTGTTTGTCATCTAAAGTAGTTGTGGACAACATGAAGCGGCCTATATATATTCGGATTCCGCCGTTGATAGTGACACACTATTTTATTTCTTAGAAAACCAAGAAACCAAGCAATCTCCAAGGAATTGACACGTCCCGGAGGTGCTTTTCCTATCAACAAGATTTCCGGCATAGTCGGAGTCACTATACCCTCTTAAATCAAAACATCCATTTTTGGGATAAAACAATCCAAAATTCAAAGTTCCTTTTAAATACCTAAAGATACGTTTAACAGCAACTAAATGTGATTCCTTAGGCATACTTTGAAATCTAGCACATAAGCACACAGCATGCAAAATATCCGGTCTGCTAGCTGTTAAATAGAGTAAACTACCAATCATACCCCTATATTTGGTTACCTCAACCGGCTTTCCTTTTTCGTCTTTGTCAAGCTTTGTACTTGTGCTCATCGGAGTGCTCACACTTCTTCCATCCTCGAATTTGTACTTCTTGATCAAATCATTTGTGTACTTTGTTTGAGATATGTACACTCCATCTTGAGTTTGCTTGATTTGTAGACCAAGGAAGTAGTTGAGTTCACCCATCATGCTCATTTCAAATTCTCCTTCCATCAATTTTGCAAAATGCTCACAAAGAGAATCGTTAGTAGCACCAAAAATAATATCATCCACATAAATTTGAACAAGCAATTGATGGTTTCCTTGTTCTTTAATAAAAAGAGTAGTGTCGACTTTTCCTCTTGAAAACTCGTTTTCAAGCAGGAAGTTACTTAATCTATCATACCAAGCCCTAGGAGCTTGTTTAAGTCCATAAAGGGCCTTTTTGAGTTTAAAAACATGATTTGGATAATCATGATTTTCAAACCCCGGAGGTTGAGCTACATAGACCTCTTCTTGAATTATTCCATTCAAGAATGCGGATTTCACATCCATTTGATATAGTTTGAAATCCTTATAGCATGCATATGCTAATAGCATCCTAATAGCTTCTAACCTAGCTACGGGGGCAAACGTTTCATCATAGTCTATGCCTTCCTCTTGCCTATAACCATGTGCTACTAACCTAGCTTTGTTTCTAGTGATGTTTCCTTTATCATCCATTTTATTTCTAAATACCCATTTAGTACCAATTACGGGATGATCACTAGGTTTAGTAACTAATTCCCAAACATCACTTCTTTCAAATTGATTTAATTCTTCTTGCATAGCCAATACCCAATCTTCATCATTTATTGCCTCCTTTATGTTTTTAGGCTCAACTTGTGAAATGAAAGCATTTTCATTGAATTTTCTCCTAGTCATTATGCCTTGGCTAGTTTCACCTAATATCAACTCTTTCGGGTGATCTTTCCTATACTTGTATGAATCCGGTAAATTTGAGGTATCTCCTCCTACTTCTTCATTTTCAACCTTAGGTTCAAGTGGATCAATCCTAAGGTCAATAACAATATTACCTTTTGGATTCTCAAATTTCTCTATATGGCTTACTTCAATTATTTCATCATCATCATCATCATTAATGTTTGATTTGTCCTCATTGAGTTCACTAAATTTGACATGAATTGATTCTTCAACTTTCATGCTTCTTTTATTATATACTCTAAATGCCTTGCTATTTTGAGCATATCCCATAAAGATTCCTTCATCCGCTTTGAAGTCGAGTTTATCCAAGTTATCTTTGGTGTTAAGTATAAAACACTTACAACCAAAAACCTTGAAATAACCAATATTTGGTACTCTACCTTTCCAAAGCTTATAAGGAGTCTTTTTGAGAAATGGTCTCAAATAAACTCTATTGATCACATGACAAGCGGTATTTACCGCTTTGGCCCAAAAATATTTGGGTAACTCAAATTCGTTTAGCATGGCTCTACTCATTTCTTGAAGTGTTCTATTCTTCCTTTCCGCAACACCATTTTGTTGAGGAGTTCTTGGAGCTGAGAACTTGTGTCCATACCCCTTGGATACACAAAATTCTTGAAATTCTCCATCAAACTCACCACCTCTATCACTTCTAATTTCCTTAATTGTGTCTTCTCTTTGATTTTCTAATCTTTTACAGAGCTTTGTAAATTCTTGGCATGCATCATTCTTTTTAGCTAAGAACATTACCCAAGTGTACCTAGAGAAGTCATCTACTACCACAAAGGTGTAATGTTTTCCACTTAGACTTGCTGTACCAATATCCCCATACAAATCCATATGAAGCAATTATAGGGGTTTGGTGGTGGAGATTTCACTTTTGGGTTTGAAGCTTGTTTTAACAAGCTTTGCCTTTTGACAAGTGTCACATAAGCCATGGTTTTCGAAATTTAATTTTGGAAGACCTTGGACCTTTTCATTTTTGCAAATCTCTTTGAAGTTTTTAAAGCTAATATGTCCAAGTCGTCTGTGCCATAGTTGAGTCAAATCATTTTTGGCAACTAGGCAAGAAACATTTTGTGATATCAAATCATGTGTGCTAAATTTGTAAACATCATTTTTACGAATAGCTTCAAAAACGATCTTATCGTTCTTTTTCACAACACATTTTCTTTTCACAAACTCTATTTGAAAATTAGCATCACATAGTTGGCTAACACTTATCAAATTATACTTAAGCCCTTCTACATATAGTACATTATTAATAGTAAAGGAAGAATTACCAATTTCTCCATGTCCAAGGATTTTGGCTCTCCCATTGCCAAAATGCACCGTTCCACCATCTTGGAGCTTGAGCTTGGTGAACAACGTCTTGTCTCCGGTCATGTGAGTTGAGCATCCGCTGTCCATAAGCCATTTGGTTCCTTCTTCTTTGGCTACTCCATTTATCTTGAGAGCCTACAAAACCAAAAGATGTATGCATTGGTACCCTTTGATGGTTGGGTCCTTTAGGGTTAGTTTTTCGACCCTTAGGCTTCCAAACGTATGTGTTCTCAAATCGAGCTCTACATGCTTTCTTTACATGTCCTAGCTTATTGCAATAAAAACAAGTGGGTACAAGCTTTGGTTTAGAAGATGATAAATTTTGTTGTGATTTTCTATTGTTTGCCTTTTTCTTTAAGGACTTAGGTTTAATAGAGGAAGATGATAAGTTAAATCCTAAACCGGATTTATCATTTCCAATTCTTTGATTTCCAAAAAGTATGTCTAAGTTGTTTTTGCCATTAGTTAGTCTTTGTAAGTCTAATTTTAGTTTCTCACATTCTTTTCTAATTTCTTCATTTTCAAGAGCTACGATTTTGTGCATGGTAAGTATGATATCATGCTCTTGAAACATCAAAATATTTTTGTCATGCAAGCTCTTATTTTCTAAAATGCATTTCTTGAATTCTTTCTTTAAATGCTTATATTTCAAATTTAATTTCTCAAAGTCATCTTGCAAATCTCCTATTTCATCATGCAAATTTGAAGGGTTAGAATTTACCTCAAGGTCATCTTCAATCGCCATAAGACAAGTATGTTGAACCTTTGGATTTTCAACCATTGCCACAAGTCCAACACCTTGATCTTCACTCTCTTCTCCTTCCGATTCCGAAAGGAGATCATCCCACGTGGTTACCTCCGCATTGAGGGCTTTCTTCTTTTGAGGAAAGACCTTCTTTTCTTGCTTTTGTGGCTCCTTTACGTGGCAATCGGCAATGAAGTGACCGGGTCGACCACATCTATAGCAATTTTCACTTGCTTCCTTTTCTTTAGATGGTTTCTTGAAAAACTTTCTTGCTTGAGCTTTGTTTCTAGTTGCCATTCTTCTAAATTTTCTAACTAGAAGGGCAACTTCCTCATCCGAATCATCGGACTCTACCACCAATCCCTTGTGTGATGTTTGTGTAGGTTGATGGGATTCATCCTATTTTGTTCATCAATAAGAATTTCATGAGTAAGAAGATTACCGGATAGCTCATCAAGAGTGAGAGTCTTGAGATTCTTTGATTCGGTGATGGCGGTGACTTTGGGTGTCCATTCTCTTGGCAAAGAGTTGAGGAGTTTTGAGACAAGGTCTTCATTTGAGATTTTCTTGTCAACCATGGAGAGTTGATTCACTATTCATGTGAATCGATCGATTGTCTCCTCAATCTTCTCACCGCTTTTCATTCCGAACATCTCATACTCCTTCATGAGCATGAGTCTTTTGGCCATTCTTACTTGCTCAGTTCCTTCATGTATCATTTCAAGCCTTTTCCATGCCTCGTGGGCTGTTTCAAGACCTTGGAGTCTAATGAGCTCAGTGGTGGTTAGAGCACTTGAGAGAATGTCAAAAGCTTTGCCATTGATGGCGAACTTTATCTTCTCTTCGTCGGTGTAGTCATCCTCATCTTTAAACATTGATTCTCCTTTTGAGTTGGTAATCATAGGAACTTCAATCCCTTTGACAACAGCTCTCCATATATCAAATCCACAGCCTTTCAAATGATTGATCATTCGAAATTTCCATAAAGAATAGTTTTGGGCATCAAACATAGGAGCTTTAGTGTTTGATCCGGAAAATAGTGCAGTAGTCTTAGGAGATGAAGAAGTTGAGGTTGAGGTTGAGGTTGTCATTGCCATGATCTTTTAACCTTGCTACTTGCAAAGATTGGCCAAGCAATCAAGGTTAGGCTCTGATACCAATTGTTAGGTCCGAAATACACTCTAGAGGGGGGGGGGGTGAATAGAGTGTTTGTCTCTTTTGCGGAATTTTCTTGTTTTTCTCAACTCAAAAAGGATATTCAAAATCAGAGCAAGAATTGAAGATGAGAGATAATGAATGAGTACACCGGATATAGAGTGGTTCGAATCGTAAATGATTCTACTCCACTACCACTTTGTTTCCAAAGTGGATTTTCAACAACTACTCTTCTTATTATGAACAATAAGAACAACCACAGCAACACTTACACTAACACTTTAGTGTAAGCAACAACAACAGCAACTTCTTGCACAAAACACTTGTGCAACTACAACAACTACAGCTCTTAGCAAGAACAACTTCTTGCTTCCTCACAACTTCAACAAAAGTTCTCTCAAGAACTTCTCTCAGTGGGTTGAAGAGATATAGTAAGGTTCACACTTTCTCACAAGTCTAAGCACAAGCTAGAGATCAAGTAATTATGGTTCCTCTTGTGCTTGACTCTCTTTCTCTCAATATACAAACAATGAAGATCAAAGAAAGCTAGACAAGCTTTAAACAAATTTACAAGTATGAGAGAAATGTACAACAATGTAAAATGAAGCTAGATGATGTTGAAAGTCTGTATTTGCTTCATCCAAGCCTCCTCTATTTATAGATGAACTTCACCACGTTTTTGAGGCTCTCCACCAAGTCTTCATCTTCAAAAATGTCAAGACAATGCCCAAATAGTCTCTAGCCACCCTATGGAGTGATTTGATCTTGGATAGCCACCTTAGAGAATCTTAGACATGTTTACAATAGTCAAGGAAGCATGTAATAAGTTGGGTTAAAGTCCACAAGAAGTTTGAAGAAGATTGGAGAGAGAAAATATCATAGATTTCCCTTGGATTTTGTTCCATCGTTTGAAAACTTTTGAACTCTGGAGACATCGATCGATCTACGTGCCAGAGCTGAGAGATCGACGTCTCTCAGAATGACATCGATCGATCGACGTCTGCCTGGCTGAGAGATCGACGTCTCTCAGAATGACGTCGATCGATCGACGTCTTTAGGCTGAGAGATTGACGTCTCTCAGATGTACGTCGATCGATCGACGTACTCTTAGCTGAGAGATCGACGTCTCTCAGATGTATGTTGATCGATCGACATACCTTAAGCTGAGAGATCGACGTCTCTCAGTTATACGTCAATCGATCCACGTCTCTTGGCTGAGAGTATGATGTGGATCTGAGAGCTCAAACATTTACCAAGCTTCACACGAAACGAACCATGTGCCTCCTGAGGGCCTGATATATACTTCAACCGATCCATGAGAGATTTACGTCTCGCACATGTTTTTCTCAATTTTCTTCAATCTTAAGGTGTGAAATTCCATCTAAGTTCTTTTAAAAACATCTTTTTATATCATCAAAACATTTTATAATCTAACAACCAAGGGGGGACGGCCTGCACCATTAAAAAGGAAAAGAAGAGAGCAAACAAAATAACAACAAGCATTGCAAATCCAAGAGATCAAAAAGCCTAGCTCTTCTTCTCCTACATCTTCTTTCTTTCTCTCTTCTTGTAAAAGCCTATTGTTTTCATATCTTTCAATCTTGAATAGGCTTGAGATAAACCACCATTCATATATCTTTGTAAAAGATTGATCAAGGTGTGATCGATCTTCATTCTAGCAAGGTGGTGGTGTTCGTGCGAGTTGTACTTACAATACAAGGTTTGTAAATGGTTGGAGTTAGGTGTAACTCTATCAACCCTGCGGTAAGGTGTACTGCATGTGTGTGATTAGTGTGAACCAAGGAAGGTGTTCCTTGAAGACTAGAGTAGGTTGTTGATAACCGAACCAGTATAAAATTCTTGGTGCAATTTACTTTCAGCATTTACTTTTCAGTTACTGCACAGTTTACGCTTCTTGTTTGCATTCGCAAAAATCGTAAACGAATTTCAAAAATCACGAAAATTTCCATAAATATACTCACACGTTCTAGGGTTAATTTTCCACAAGTTTCAACCCTTTTGGATAAGTATAAGTCAATCAAACATCAAACGTTCTGAGACTAGTGCAGTCTGATTTTCAGACTTGCAAAGGTTGAGACTTTGATTGTAGTTGACCTACTTCCAAAAAGAATTTTGCAAAATTGTTTCAATCCACTTAAATATAGTGTATAAGGAGTTAGTGGTCAAATTTTCAGAGTATTTGGACGTTCACACAAGTAGGAATAAATTTTTCAAATCCATCTACCGTTTCTGGCAGATACGAGCAATCTGAGTACCAACGGTGTTTGAAGGGGTTAAAGGTTGAATTTTAATTTGAAATTTTTAGGGGACCCTCATAACATTTGAGGCTAAGTTCTATCAAAATTTCATAATTTTTGGAGACCTCTAACCTGGTTTTAAAAACGTTTTAAAACTGGTCCTGAAAACAGAATCTGTTTTCAGAACTTGAATTGTTCAAGTTTAAAGAAATTTTAAAAACCACACTTTCCGTACCATCTATTCAACCCCCCCTTCTAGTGGTGCCTTGCAGATCCTACAGTGTCGTATTTCATTGTCATCACCATGACTTATATCATATGATATAAGACCTGAATAAACTCATAAATATGTGTTAAGTATAGTGGTGTGACGTTAACGTACGTACGTAAAATATATAACGTGTCGGATGTTGTACCCCAACGATCATGTACGTGAAAACTATGAATGTGAGACAGAATGAAAGCGACAATTTCCTTTAGCACGTGTTACTTAAGTCAACTTAACCCTCCTTACTTAATTATTATTGAAGCCAATTTAAATAAGGGAAACTTCAAGGAAGTAATGCATGAAATATAGAGTTATATGAACCATACATACCAATTTATATGTATGTGCGTGTATATGATGTATAAACACATAGTACACCTAGGCGTGTATATGCATATGTATACATACATATGATAATCTTGGAATATGATAAAATAAAGAAAGACAATATAGTGCCTAAATTAAAATTACAAGAAATATCAAGTTGCCCAAGAAGCCTAAAATTTTGGCCTATACATGGAAGAGGTTCTAGAATTCTCTAGCCGAATTTATTAGCTAAAATAATTACTTAAAGTCTACTACACCATTAAGACAAGAAGTTATTATGCAAAGAATAAATAGAAAATAAAATAGACATGCATTTAAGGAACAAGTTAAGACAACTCATTAAAGAAGGAAGTAGTGTGGTTGAGGTCATAAAGACCCCAACCCAACCGCCCCCTTAAGTGTCTAAACATGGAGGATTTTAAATCCTACCATGGTTACTTTTTCCTTAAACCAAGGTTAAGATAACCATGATTTGATAAAGTAACTTGGGTTAGCACTAAAGTAACTTTAGTTGGAATAAAGTAACCAAGGTTATACTAACCTAACCTTGATTAACACTCAAGAAAGCCCTAACCCTCACAAATCTCCCTCCAAACCGTCCACCCATAGCATGTTTTGATTTAAAACCCTTCTAGAAACATCTACCTCCTTGTCATCTTGAGACTCCTCTCAAGACACATTCAAGCAAGAGCAACACTTAGCAATGATTCCCTCCTCCTATCACCACCATATTTCGGCCCCTTCCATCTTGGAGGATAGAAGTTCAACTTCACTCTAAGACTCAAGAAGACATCTAGGTAAGTCTTATTCCAAACTTCCTTAAGTGAATCCTTATTTGGTGAATGATGAAGCTCACATAAACTCACATAAACTCTCATGATTTATTTAAAGAGTTAGTGACTTGAATGTTTAGAAGCCCTTAAGATTTAATCTTTAGTTGAATATCCTAACTCTTGGATGGTATCTTAGAACAATGCATTTTATGTGGTCTATTTTCTCAAAGATGGAATCTTTTATTTCGTACAAGACTGATTTTAGAAGATTTGAGTTACAACTAAGTGAGTCCAGGCAAGTGTGATGTTAGTTTGAAACTTGAAAGATTTATGGAAAAGCATGCATATGTAAGATAAGTAGCTTTATGAAATCTTTAGTAAGATTAGTTTGGGATGAATCTTGAATGAGAATGCATGCTTGAATATATGTTGTGAAATGTGAATATGACACCATACAATTTTCGGTCTAAAGGATGGAATAGAAGGTAAACATGGACTCTTGGACTCGTAAAGACAACAAACTAGCAAACTACTGGAATATGGCAGAATGAAATGACATTTTAAACGGTTTAAGAATTGAAGTTGCAGACCTTCAATGAAGCTAATTTTTGGTACAAAGTTATCCTTACGAGTGTAGTACAAGTGAGAGTTTGAATTTTGTTAAAATAAACTTAGGATTATTTTTAAGAATTCATTCGGTAAAACTGCCGCAGTAGAAAATTCTGGAGCTAAGCAGAATTGATCTCTGAATTTAACGGAATAAAAGAGGACCTTTTAGACCTTAAAAAAGTCTGATTTTTGGCACAAACCTAGCTCTATGAGTTTAGTAAGCATACCAGTTGGAATTTTGGTAAAATGAATTATGGTTAAGTTTTAATAAAATAATTAGTAAGACTGGTCAGACATGGGAAACGGAAATTGAGCAGAATTGTGACTTCTTTTGAATGGCTCGAAAAAGGACCTTGTAGAGGACCAATAAATCTGATTTTTGGCATGGTAATAAACCTATGGGTATAGTAAACACTCCAGCTGAAATTGTTGTAAAACCCATTTTGGATTATTTTTAATGATTTAATTAGTAAAACTGCTCAGCTGAAATCACTGAAACTAACCTGAAATTTGGTACCGACTTTCTAGACTCCGAAAGGGTACCTAGAGATAGGCAAATGAGCTAACATTTGGTAGGATATTAGTTCCACGTGTTTGTGAATTATGGGAGTTGGAATTTTTGGAAAATGAATTACGGGTTTACCGTTATTGAATTTTTAGTAAAATGAGTCAGACCAGTTCCAGCACTTAAAATCATTTCAGGATGTGAACCCTTTAAGGCTATATCCGAAACCATACATCATGCTATTTTACGTCATGACTTGCATTGCATATCACGACATGTATCATGCATGGTCATGAAACTGATTTTCATGGATTTTATTATGCAAGCAAGTTTTATAAATGATTACGTTTTGATATGCATGAAAAAGTTACGGTCCCATGTTTTAAAAGCTTCATGATTCCTTTGCCGGCCAAGCATGCGACTAACCCGACTCCAGACCCGGGGTTAATTGGTCTGATGACATGATATGTTCTGGACCCGCTCAGATCCAGGGTTAATTGATCTGATATCTGTTCTGGACCCGCTCAGATCCGGGGTTAATTGATCTGATTATCTGTTTTGGACCCGCTCAGATCCGGGGTTAATTGATCTGATTATCTGTTCTGGACCCGCTCAGATCCGGGGTTAATTGATCTGATTATCTGTTCTGGACCCGCTTAGATCCGAGGTTAATTGATCTGACACTCTGTTTTTACGACATGTTACCTCATGGGACCAAAATGTTGTTTCGACATGACATGACATCATGCGTTGCATCTTGCATATCACACGATCATGAGGACATGTTGCATGTTACAGTTGATGGTTATAAGTTATTATTGGTTTAGCATTCCCTAAAAGCATGTTTAATCCGAATGTCAAGTAAGTTCAGGACCCAAGATCAGGTATGGTTAGCATTCCCTAAAAACATGCTTAATCCGAACATCAAGTAAGTTCAGGACCCACGATCAGGTATGAATTATGATTATTTGAGTGTTTTGGGGTAATACATTCATGTTATAATTCTTTACGTATATCATGGTCGTTTATTGTATTCTTGCTGGGTGATTTTTATCACTCACACTTTATTTTTCCCCAGAGCCAGATGATGCCAAGATAGAATGGATCGAGGATGAGCCGAGAGTACCTTATCCATAGGCGAGAAGATATGAAGGGAGCTAGGCTTAAGGACTTTTGTGCGGCTAAGATGTTTTGTATTATGATTATGTTTGAACTCTCTGGATTTTGGTTATGTTATTTTGTGGGACTACTACTTTTGGGAACTTAGTAATTTGGTAATGCATGTTTATTTAGAAAAGTTTTAATTCTGCCTAAATTTTACTACCATGTTGAATGTTAGCATGGGAGTCCATGACTTATATTATGGACTTTCGCATGTTCTACATGACGCTTTGGACTCTCCTTAGTGAAGTACGGCGGGTGCACCGTATCCGGACGAAGCCGGGTGCGGGGCGCTACAGGTGGTATCAGAGCCCAGGCTCTAGATTTCGGGCAGAACGTAGGACTAAGTTATGATCTTAGCAATCTAAGTTTGATCTTAGACCTAGGTCATGATCTTAGATGAGTGATGGCCTTAGACTAGGACCACGTAGACCGGGTTTAGGATGTAACTTAATAAAGAATCCTGAACTATGAAGTTAGGTCTATGACGTAAGACATGCCCTTCTTTTCGTATTTTAAAATTTTCAGATTATGGTCCTTGGTCAAATAAATTGATGATTATTCCGATATGCTAAATAGACGATAAACCCATAAGTGCAGATGGTGAGGCCACGTGGCAGACCCCCGAGAGCACGACCAGCTGCTCAGGAGCGCATTCCTCCACCACCAGAGCAGGTTCCGCCGCCACCTCAGCCGGACCAGGATCCTCCAGCACAGAATAATCCACCACCGGCTCCATAGGCACCTGTTCCTTCGGTCATTAAGGATATGAATGCATTTCAGACCTTTTGTCAAGTTGTTACTCAGATAGGACAAGGCCTAATTCATCAGAATGCTCCACCTCAGCCACATCAGCCAGTAAGGGATGCTCAGTACTATTTTTAGAAGCTCAAGAGAGCTAATGTACCACCGTTTGAGGGAAAGCCTGACCCAGATACTGCGGAGAAGTGGCTAGATGAAGTTGAAAATTGTTTTGAGCTAATTCAAGCCCCAGAAGAAATGAAGGCTCAGGCTATCAGACCCTTCTTGATCAGTGAAGCTAATCAATGGTGGAAGACGAATCTGCAACCTTTGCCTAGACCTATTACTTGGGAAAGATTTCTGCAAGAATTTCATAAGTTTTATATCCCTCCGTCAGTCAAATTGCAAAAGAGGCATGAGTTAGAATCTCTGAGGCAAGAGTCGGGTAAGACAGTAGCTGAGTATGCAAATAAGTTCATCGCACTTGGGAGGTTTCAGCCTGTCACTATGAATGATGAAGAAACGAAGATGCTGAAGTTTGAAAGAGGTATAAACCCAAGAATTAGGACATGGTTGGTGAATGCAAATCCTGCCAATTTTGGAGCACTTCTGGATGCATGCTACCGTATAGAGAGGGATATCATACGAAGAGATGATGTGGGCCAAAAACGAGAAAGACAAGGGACCGGAAATGAGAAGTACAGGAAAATGGCTAAGAAGAATTTCAGAGGATCCGTTCGTCAGGGACAATCTCAAGGACAGAATCAACGCCGCAAGAATAATCAGCAGAAGAATCCGGCCCCATCTCAGCAGCCAGCAATACCAGAATGCCCTTATTGCCAGAAAAGACACATGGGAGAGTGTAGGTGGAAGACTGGTAAGTGCTTTGGATGCGGAAAGGATGGCCACATGATTAAGGATTGTCCAGAAAAAGGAGCGCAGCAGCAACAGCAGCCCAAGAACCAACAACCCAGAGCTAATGCAAGAGTGCACGCTATGACAGATGCTGATGTTGAAGAGACTGCTGATGTAGTTACTGGAACCATCTTAGTGTGTAGCATACCTGCAAATGTGTTGTTCGACAGTGGCGCTAGCCACTCTTTTATCTCAAAGAAGTTTGCTAAGAATATCGATCGCAATCCAGCCCGATTAGAATCGCCCTATAGAGCACAAGCCGCTGGCGACCAGATGCTTGTTTCCCATCACATATTCAGAAATTGTGCCCTGGAGTTTAATGACCAGTTGTTTGAGGCCAATTTGATCCCAATATCTATGAGTGCTTTTGACGTGATTCTCGGAATGGATTGGCTCTCAAAGAATCATGCTCACATTGACTGCCGAGGCAGGCAAGTTATCATTAAGAACCCCACTCGAGAGGAGATGCCATTCCAAGGAGGAACTAAGTTAAAGAAACCATCCAACAAAGTCTTTGTTAACGCAGCTCGTGCCAGCCAAGCACTAAAGAAAGGTCATGAAGGATTCTTGGTTTATGTTCTAAGTGCTGAACAAGAAAGCCTTACCCTTGCACAAGTTCTAGTTGTTAATGAATACCCTGATGTATTTCCCGATGATCTGCCTGGACTACCTCCTGATCGCGAGATTGCTTTTGAAATAAACCTTGTTCCAGGAGCTGAACCCATATCGAAAGCCCCTTATCGCATGGCACCTGCGGAACTAAAGGAGCTAAAGGAACAGTTACATGAGCTGTTAGAAAGGAAACTCATTCGCCCCAGTGTTTCACCTTGGGGTGCTCCGGTGCTATTTGTGAAAAAGAAAGATGGAAGTATGCGCTTATGCATCGATTACCGCGAGCTCAACAAAATCACCATAAAGAACAAGTACCCATTACCACGGATTGATGATTTATTCGACCAGCTCAGGGGATCTCGAATCTTCAGTAAGATTGACTTACGATCTGGATACTTTCAATTGAAGATTAAGGCAGAAGATGTCCCTAAGACTGCTTTCAGAACCCGCTATGGACACTATGAGTTCTTAGTCATGCCTTTTGGTTTGACCAATGCCCCTGCCACCTTTATGGATCTTATGAATCAAATCTTCCAAGAGAAATTGGACAAGTTCGTAGTGGTCTTCATAGACGACATCTTGATTTATTCACCCAACGAAGAGACTCACGCAGCCCATTTGAGGATAGTCTTGAATAATCTAAGAGCAAGACAGTTGTACGCTAAGTTTAGCAAATGCGAGTTTTGGCTGCGAAGTGTATCATTCATTGGTCATGTGATTTCAGAGGATGGTATTTCGGTAGATCCTAAGAAAATTGAAGCTATCACGGAATGGCCCAGGCCAACAAATGTCACTGAAGTGAGAAGTTTTCTCGGGCTAGACGGGTATTACAGGAAGTTTGTTGAAGGATTTTCGAGGATAGCTGTTCCCCTCACTAGGTTGACCCAAAAGAAGACCAAGTTTGAGTGGAGTACCGATTGTGAAAAGAGTTTCTCGGAGCTAAAAGCAAAATTGACATCCGCTCCTATCCTAGCTCAGCCCACTCCTGGTGAGAAGTACGTAGTGTACAGCGATGCTTCGAAGAATGGTCTCGGATGCGTCCTTATGCAGAATGACAAAGTGATAGCCTATGCATCCCGACAGTTGAAACCATTTGAGCAAAACTATCCTATCCATGATCTGGAACTTGCCGCAGTTGCATTCGCGTTAAAGATATGGAGGCACCATTTGTATGGCGAAAAGTGCGAGATCTATACAGACCACAAGAGCCTAAAGTACCTCTTCACCCAGAAAGAGCTCAATATGCGGCAGCGTAGAAGGTTGGAATTGATTAAAGATTATGATCTCTCCATTCAGTATCATCCAGGAAAAGCTAACAAAGTCGCTGATGCCCTAAGCCGAAAAACAAGCCACCCACGACAACCACCTCTTCAGTGAGACATGAAAGAATTTGGCCTAGAAGAAGTTGACTCAATCGATGAAGTTCTTGCCAAGTTAGTTCTTGTCCCTTCATTGATTGATAAGATCAAGGAGACTCAAGGAATCGATGAAAAAGTAAGAAAGGTCAAGGAAAGAATGGATGAAAAGCCGCGAGATGACTTTGAGATTCGCAGTGATGGCAGTTTATGGTATCAAGGACGGTTATGTGTTCCCGAAAACAAGGAAATCAAAGATGAAGTTTTGATGGAAGCGCATAATTCTCGATTGTCTATACAACCTGGAGCTAATAAGATGTATCAAGATCTCAAGCAAAAGTTTTGGTGGCCTGGTATGAAGAAACAAATAGCAGAATTTGTTGAGCGATGTTTGATCTGCCAAAGAGTAAAAGCTGAACACCAAAGACCCGCTGGATTGTTACAACCCTTGGAAGTGCCCGAATGGAAATGGGATCACATCACTATGGACTTCGTGACTGACCTACCCAAGACTAAGCATGGGAATGATGCTATATGGGTCATTGTCGATCGTTTGACTAAGTCTGCTCACTTTTTGGCCATGACGATTAAAGCATCTATGGAAAAGTTAGCCTCCATGTATATTGATCAGATTGTTTGTTTACATGGAGTGCCCATCAGCATTGTTTGCGACCGCGACCCCCGATTCACTTCGAGATTTTAGACCGCCTTTCAAAAGGCAATGGGCAGAGAAATAAGAATGAGTTCTGCATTTCATCCTCAAACAGATGGACAATCGGAAAGAACAATCCAAACCCTTGAAGACATGCTACGCGCTTACATTCTTGATTTTGGAGGAAGCTGGGATAAAAGTCTTAAGCTCGTCGAGTTTTCTTACAATAATAGCTTCCACAGATCCATCGGAATGGCACCCTATGAGGCATTGTATGGACGAAAATGTCGATCCCCACTATATTGGGACGAAATTGGAGATAAGGCCTACGCAGGACCCGACATTGTTGAGCAAACACGAGAAAAGGTAAGGTTAGTCCAGCAGAGACTAAGAGCAGCACAAGATAGAGTGAAAGTATGGGCAGACGAAAGGAGGAGACCTTTAGAATTCCAAGAAGGAGAGAAGGTTTTTCTAAAAGTTTCTCCGACCAAAGGAGTTAAGAGATTTGGCATCAAAGGAAAACTAAGCCCAAGATTTGTTGGACCTTATGAAGTGCTTGAGAAAGTAGGTGAAGTTGCGTACCGCCTGGCGTTGCCACCATCTCTTTCTCAGTTACATGATGTATTCCATGTTTCTCAACTCCGTCGGTATGTATATGACCCAAGCCACATCCTTGAAGATCAACAGTTGAAGGTTGAAAAATATGTAACTTATGAAGAGGAACCCTTAAGAATAGTCGATCGGAAAGAGAAAGCTATAAGGAAGAGATCCATACCCATGGTGAAGGTACATGGAAGCATCATTCGGAAGAAGAAGCCACATGGGAAACGGAAGAGGATATGAGGATTAGATACCCCCATCTTTTTGACTAGTTCCGAAGTTTCGAGGATGAAACTTATGATAAGGGGGGAGGATGTTGTACCCCAACGATCATGTACGTGAAAACTATGAATGTGAGACGGAATGAAAGCGACAATTTCCTTTAGCGCGTGTTACTTAAGTCAACTTAACCCTCCTTACTTAATTATTATTGAAGCCAATTTAAATAAGGGAAACTTCAAGGAAGTAATACATGAAATATAGAGTTATATGAACCATACATACCAATTTATATGTATGTGCGTGTATATGATGTATAAACACATAGTACACCTAGGCGTGTATATACATATGTATACATACATATGATAATCTTGGAATATGATAAAATAAAGAAAGACAATATAGTGCATAAATTAAAATTACAAGAAATATCAAGTTGCCCAAGAAGCCTAAAATTTCGGCCTATACATGGAAGAGGTTCTAGAATTCTCTAGCCGAATTTATTAGCTAAAATAATTACTTAAAGTCTACTACACCATTAAGACAAGAAGTTATTATGCAAAGAATAAATAGAAAATAAAATAGACATGCAGTTAAGGAACAAGTTAAGACAACTCATTAAAGAAGGAAGTAGTGTGGTTGAGGTCATAAAGACCCCAACCCAACCGCCCCCTTAAGTGTCTAGACATGGAGGATTTTAAATCCTACCATGGTTACTTTTTCCTTAAACCAAGGTTAAGATAACCATGATTTGATAAAGTAACTTGGGTTAGCACTAAAGTAACCCTATTTGGAATAAAGTAACCAAGGTTATACTAACCTAACCTTGATTAGCACTCAAGAAAGCCCTAACCCTCACAAATCTCCCTACAAACCGTCCACCCATAGCATGTTTTGATTTAAAACCCTTCTAGAAACATCTACCTTCTTGTCATCTTGAGACTCCTCTCAAGACACATTCAAGCAAGAGCAACACTTAGCAATGATTCCCTCCTCCTATCACCACCATATTTCGGCCCCTTCCATCTTGGAGGATAGAAGTTCAACTTCACTCTAAGACTCAAGAAGACATCTAGGTAAGTCTTATTCCAAACTTCCTTAAGTGAATCCTTATTTGGTGAATGATGAAGCTCACATAAACTCTTTCTTCCCATACCCAAAAACGTGGGTTTCATGGTTGAAATAGGTGAAAGCCTTCAACTTTCTTAGGTGGTGACACATTGTGGTGCTTGAACCTCCATTCCAAGCTCATTTTGGTAAGATGCTCTAGCCTTAAAGATAATCTATTTGCTCTATTGCATAAAGACTAATCTTTCCTTTCATTTCCATTAAAACCGTATGCTTAAGGTGATGAAGGTGAAGGATTCCAACACATCTCACACCATAACCAAGCAAAGACAAGAGCTTTAGCTTGAAGAGGCAAGTTCACAATGATCTCTCATGATTTATTTAAAGAGTTAGTGACTTGAATGTTTAGAAGCCCTTAAGATTTAATCTTTAGTTGAATATCCTAACTCTAGGATGGTATCTTAGAACAATGCATTTTATGTGGTCTATTTTCTCAAAGATGGAATCTTTTATTTCGTACAAGACTGATTTTAGAAGATTTGAGTTACAACTAAGTGAGTCTTGGCAAGTGTGATGTTAGTTTGAAACTTGAAAGATTTATGGAAAAGCATGCATATGTAAGATAAGTAGCTTTATGAAATCTTTAGTAAGATTAGTTTGGGATGAATCTTGAATGAGAATGCATGCTTGAATATATGTTGTGAAATGTGAATATGACACCATACAATTTTCGGTCTAAAGGATGGAATAGAAGGTAAACATGGACTCTTGGACTCGTAAAGACAACAAACTAGCAAACTACTGCAATATGGCAGAATGAAATGACATTTTAAACGGTTTAAGAATTGACGTTACAGACATTCAATGAAGCTAATTTTTGGTACAAAGTTATCCTTACGAGTGTAGTACAAGTGAGAGTTGGAATTTCGTTAAAATAAGCTTAGGATTATTTTTAAGAATTTATTCGGTAAAACTGCCGCAGTAGAAAATTCTGGAGCTAAGCAGAATTGATCTCTGACTTTAGCGGAATAAAAGAGGACCGTTTAGACCTTAAAAAAGTCTGATTTTTGGCGCAAACCTAGCTCTATGAGTTTAGTAAACACGCCAGTTAGAATTTTGGTAAAATGAGTTATGGTTAAGTTTTAATAAAATAATTGGTAAGACTGGTCAGACTTGGGAAACGGAAATTGAGCAGAATTGTGACTTCTTTTGAATGGCTCGAAAAAGGACCTTATAGAGGACCAATAAATATGATTTTTGGCATGGTAATAAACCTGTGGGTATAGTAAACACTCCAGCTGAAATTTTTGTAAAACCCGTTTTGGATTATTTTTAATGATTTAATTAGTAAAACTGCTCAGCTGAAATCACTGAAACTAACCTGAAATTTGGTACCGACTTTCTAGACTCCGAAAGGGTACTTAGAGATAGGCAAATGAGCTAAAATTTGGTATGATATTAGTTCCACGTGTTTATGACTTATGGGAGTTAGAATTTTTGGAAAATGAATTACGGGTTTACCGTTATTGAATTTTTAGTAAAATGGGTCAGACCAGTTCCAGCACTTAAATCATTTCAGGATGTGAACCCTTTAAGGCTATATCCGAAACCATACATCATGCTATTTCACGTCATGACTTGCATTGCATATCACGGAATGTATCATGCATGGTCATGAAACTGATTTTCATGGATTTTATTATGCAAGCAAGTTTTATAAATGATTACGATTTGATATGCATGAAAAAGTTACGGTCCCATGTTTTAAAAGCTTCATGATTCCTTTGCCGGCCAAGCATGCGACTAACCCGACTCCAGACCCGGGGTTAATTGGTCTAATGACATGATATGTTCTGGACCCGCTCAGATCCGGGGTTAATTGATCTGATATCTGTTCTGGACCCGCTCAGATCCAGGGTTAATTGATCTGATTATCTGTTTTGGACCCGCTCAGATCCAGGGTTAATTGATCTGATTATCTGTTCTGGACCCGCTCAGATCCGGGGTTAATTGATCTGATTATCTGTTCTGGACCCGCTTAGATCCGAGGTTAATTGATCTGACACTCTGTTTTTACGACATGTTACCTCATGGGACCAAAATGTTGTTTCGACATGACATGACGTCATGCATTGCATCTTGCATATCACACGATCATGAGGACATGTTGCATGTTACAGTTGATGGTTATAAGTTATTATTGGTTTAGCATTCCCTAAAAGCATGTTTAATCCGAATGTCAAGTATGTTCAGGACCCAAGATCAGGTATGGTTAGCATTGCCTAAAAACATGCTTAATCTGAACATCAAGTAAGTTCAGGACCCACGATCAGGTATGAATTATGATTATTTGAGTGTTTTGGGGTAATACATTCATGTTATAATTCTTTACGTATATCATGGTCGTTTATTGTATTCTTGCCGGGTGATTTTTATCACTCACACTTTACTTTTCCCCAGAGCCAGATGATGCCAAGATAGAATGGATCGAGGATGAGCCGAGAGTACCTTATCCATAGGCGAGAAGATATGAAGGGAGCTAGGCTGAAGGACTTTTGTGCGGCCAAGATGTTTTGTATTATGATTATGTTTGAACTCTCTGGATTTCGGTTATGTTATTTTGTGGGACTACTACTTTTGGGAACTTAGTAATTTGGTAATGCATGTTTATTTAGAAAAGTTTTAATTCTGCCTAAATTTTACTACTATGTTGAATGTTAGCATGGGAGTCCACGACTTATATTATGGACTTTCGCATGTTATGCATGACGCTTTATACTCTCCTTCGTGAAGTACGGCGGGTGCACCGTATCCGGACGAAGCCGGGTGCGGGGCGCTACATCGGTAATACTTTGGAATACATGTGTATGTGCCTATTAAAAAAATCTGAAAATATATATTTATATATGTGTGAGGCCGTGTATATTAATGAGGGGAGGAGGAGAAAATTTTCCTTCCTTAGCCTTGTTGCCCTTGTGCCTTTTCCAAATGTAGCTCCTTTAATGAACTACTTAGTTTTATTAACTAAGTACTTCACTTAATGAACTAGTTTAGTTCATTAATAATGGCACCTGAAAATAGTGTAAACACAACAAATGTTTGCCATATGATGTAAGATTTAACGCTTCATGGCTCGTTAGTACGGCAACATTATATATGAGCTAAATAAGGCAAGTAATAAGCAATATCATGCACACGTTTGTTTATATCATGCATGTTTTATGTCATTCATTTAAATCTCATATTTTGAAATCACTCAAACCCCTTTTTCTCTACATTAAGTGTCGATTCCTATCGAGTATTGGATAGAGGACAGGTACGCTTCTAAACCAAATTTTTGGGGTTCGGTACTTGCACGCACTTTCCATTTAATCCTCAATTATTATAGTATACTTGCTGGTGACTTTGTCACTCACCCTCTATTTTTCCTCCCAGAGGCTACAGGGAATAAAGTAGAGTGGATTGAGGATGAACCTAGGGTTCCCTACCCATGAGCACAGCGAGGAGTGGGCGAATTTAGGAGACATGACTGGCCAGCTATGACTGATGACTGATGATGTATTTGAGATGGAAACCATTTCCTTTTGTGACTTTCGATACTTTTGATCTGGGATGTAAACTATGAATGGTCGTGTGGATGTGTTTAATTTGAAGTTTTAAATTCTGCCACGGTTTCGCTTACTTATTTACGTGTAGGCGCGAAAATCCATGCATTATATCATGGATCATGACACGTATGGAACGACGCCTAGTACTCTCCTTAGTGAAGTACGGCGGGTGCACCGACTTCGGCTGGGCTTGGGTGCGGGGCACCACAATAGATATTACATGTGTAGGAAGTTTGAAATTAATCGGAGAAAAATCGGGTAATCGACGAAAGTCAAAAATTCGGCTTTCTTCAAACATACACACATGGAACGTTTATGACATTGATGTCACATGATTCTAGACTCTTTTTACAAATTCAAGGCATGTTAAAGTGTTCTAGAAAATTCAAATTACCATATATGTGTGAATATTATGTGTTATTTGACAAAGCTTACCAAAAACAAATTTCAGCACATGCACCCTATTTCACATGCCATTTTTAGCATTCTTGGAGCCTAGGTAGAGCTTATTTGGCACTTCAATTTGTGGAGGACATGCCACACATTATTGGTGACATTGAAGTGGGCAACACATAAGGAAAAAATTCGAAAGAAAAGCACATGCTGAAAATTTCAGCACATGTTGTGTGGTGGCCAATTTTTGCTTGATTATGGTCTTCAATTTTAGCCCAAAATTTAAGGAGATTGAATTATGATTATATGGTAGTTATTCACCTTGATTTTGAGCACATGTTTCAGATTTTTTGAAGAAATTCCAGTTCATTTAAAGTGTGCCAAGGTGGATTAGTGATGGCTAATCAACAAGTGATAACTAGGCATAGACAATTCATCCCTCCAATATATTGCACCAAGTAAGCAAGTTTGTGTCATCATTTGTACAAGGAAATCTTCCAAGAGCATTCCAGACAATTCTCAAGGAATAAATAAACCCTAGGGGTGGCGGCCACAAGGTTATAAAAAGAAGAAGATGGTGCAAGACAAAGCTAAGCAAATTGGATATTCTTACAAGTCCAAAAAGCAAGACTACTCTCTTCTTCGTTTCTTTCTATTCCCTTAGCCTCGATCCTATCATTCTTATATTTCACATATTATATAGGCTTTGGTTATACCACCTATACTCATTCATTTCTTGTAAACAGTTGATCAAGGTGTGATCAATCCTTCATTCAATCGGTGGTGGTGTTTGTGTTGGTTTGTTTGATTGTTTGATTGTAAAAGGGTGGAGTTGGTGTTTAACTCCAGTCACCCTTGTGGTAACGTGTTTTTGTGTTTATTGAAAACGAGGTAGGTGTCCTTAAAGACTGGAGTAGGTTATTTTAAACGAACCAGTATAAAATTCTCGGTGTTTTTACCTTTCAACACTTTACTTTTAGTTTTTAGTTTTCTACATCGTCTTCATTAGCACGGTAAAAATAGCAAATAATTTTCAAAAATCACAAAATTTTTCAGAAACATAGCCACACATCCTAGATTTCATTTGGCACAAGTTTCACCTTATTTGAATAAGTATAAGTCAGTCAAACGTTAATAGTTCTGAGACTAGTACAATCAGATTCTCAGACTTGCAAAGGTTGAGAACATCAATGTATTTGACATACTTACCAAGGGGATTTTTAAAACTGTTTCAAGCCATTCAAGTACATATCTTGAAGGTCTCACCATAAAATGTTCAGGCTATTTAGAGTTCCCAGTTAATAGGAATAAATTTTTCATTTTGGAGTACAGTTTCTGGAAGATTTGCGCAATCTGTACAAAAACGTGTTTTCAAGGGGCTAGGCTTAGAGTTTTAATTTTTTTTTCTCATTTTGTTTCAACTCCAAAGTGTGAAATACCTTTTAACGCTTTTTCAAACATATTTTATGTTGTACCCCAACGATCATGTACGTGAAAACTATGAATATGAGACGGAATGAAAGCGACAATTTCTTTTAGCGCGTGTTACTTAAGTCAACTTAACCCTCTTTACTTAATTATTATTGAGGTGATACCAAGCCAAATTAAATAATGGAGACTTCAAGGAAGTAGTACATGAAATATAGAGTTATATAAACCATACACACCACTATGTATGCATGTGTGTGTATATGATATATGTGTACGAAATGTATAGATACCTATATGCGTATACATAGGAGGATATATATATATATATATATATATATATATATATATATATATAGTACACATGGCGTGTATATGTATGTATACATACATATGCTAATCTTGGAATACAATAGAATAAAGAAAACATTATGGTACATGAATTAAAATTACAAGAAATATCAAGATGCCCAAGAGGCCCCAAAATTCGGCCAAGACATGAAGGGGATTCTAGAATTCTCTTGATTAAATAGAAAATAAAATAGACATGCATTTAAGGAACAAGTAAGACAACTCATTAAAGAAAGAGGTAGTATGGTTGAGGTCATAAAGACCCCAACCAAACCGCCCCCTTAGTGTCTAGACATGGAGGATTTTTAAATCCTACCATGGTCACTTTATTCCTTAAACCAAGGTTAAGATAACCATGATTTGATAAAGTAACTTGGGTTAGTACAAAAGTAACCATAGTTGGAGTAAAGTAACCAGGGTTATTACTAACCTAACCTTGATTAACACTCATGACAACCCTAACCCTCATAATTCTCCCTCCAAAACCGTCCCCACTTCCTAAGTCCCTAACATGTAATGTAAATTAAACCATTCTAGAAACATCTACCTTCTCATCATGCAAGAGCAAAAGACTTAGACAATTTCCATCTCCCTCACCAATATTAGGCCCCTTCATCTTGAAGGATAGGAGTTCAACTTCACTTTCAAGACTCAAGAAGACATCTAGGTAAGTCTTGTTCCAAGCTTCCTTAAGGGAATTCTTATTTTGGTAAAGAATGAAGCTAACATGAATCCTCCCATACACATCAAAACTGTGACATCCATGGTTCAAATAGGTGAAAGCCATCAACTTTCTTAAGTGGAGACATATTGTGGTGCTTGAATCTCCATTCCAAGCTCATTTTGGTAAGATGCTCTAGCCTAAAATATCTCCTATTTCCTCTATTGAATAAAGACTAATATTTTCCTTCCATTCTCCCTTAAAACCGTATGCTCAAGGAAGGAAGAGGAAGATTTCAACTCAACTCACTCCATAAACAAGAAAAGACAAGAGCTTTAGCTTGAAGAGGCAAGTATACAATGATCTCTCATGATTTATTTAAAGAGTTAGTGCCTTGAATGCTTAGAAGTTCTTAAGCTATGATCTTTAGTCGGATATCTTAAGTTTAAGACTATACCTTAGTGATTCCCTAAGAACAATGCCTTGCATGTGATTTATTCCTTCAAAGATGGAGCCTTTTCCTATATGCTATATGAAATAAGGCTGACCTAGAGTGAAATAAGGTTCACCAAGTAAGTCTAGACAAGATTAACTTGTGAGTGTAACACCAAAAGGTCCTAAGAGAAGTATACATGTGAAAGATAGGAGCTTTATGAGGTTGTTTGTAGGATTAGACTAAGATGACTCTTAAATGTGAATACATGCTTGAAAATATGTTGTAAAATGTGGATAAGGAACCACACAAGTTTCGGCCCAAAGTATTGAGTAGAAGGTAAACATGGACATTTGACTTGGATAGATAACAAAATAGCAAACCACTGGAATTGGACAGAATAGAGTGACGTTTTAGGTGGCTTAGGAACTGATATTTTAGACATTCACTGAAGCGGATTTTTAGCACAGAGCTAGCCTCTTGAGTGTATTGCAAGTAAGAGTTGGAATTTCGTTAAAATCAGTTACGGATTATTTTTAAGAAATTATACGGTAAAACTGCTCCAGTAGAAAATTCTAGAGTTGGACAGAATTGATCACCGATGTCAACGAATTAAAAGAGGACTTTGTGGACCTTCAATAAATCTGATTTTCGGTACAAAGCTAGCCCCATGAGTATAGAAGAATTGGGAGTTGGAATTTCGTTAAAATAAGCTATGGTTAATTTTTAATAAAATATTTGGTAAGACTGGTCAGACTTGAAAAACGGAAACTAAGCAGAATGGTAACCTCTTTTGGTTGGCTTGAAAAGAGACCTTGTAGAGGACCAATAAAGCTGATTTTCGGCATGGTAATAATACTATGAGTGTAGTGAACATTCCAACTGGAATTTTGGTGAAACAAGTTCTGGATTATTTTTAATGAATTAATTAGTAAGACTGTGCAATAGAAATCACCAGAATGAAGCTGGAATTAAGTAAATGGTTAGTGGACTCTGAAACTGGACATAGAAATATGTAAACAATCTAAATTTCGGTAGAATACTAGTTCCACATGTTTGTGACTCGTGAGAGTTGGAATTTCTGAAAAACAAGTTACAGATTTGCCACAGTTAAATTTTTTGTAAAATCGGTCAGTTCAGTTTCAGCACTTGATCCGTTTCGGAAATTAATTAAATGAGCCCTTTTTTAGTTATCAAAGTAGTCCGAAACTTTTATGACATGTATCTAAGATTTCACCCAACGGGTTATGACCAAAGAATATGAAAATGATCTATTTGGTTAGCTTATCTACCTCATGAATATGAAGTAAAAGTCGTGAAGTATTTAGCTTCCAAAATCATGCACGTTGACATGTTATAAGGAATGCATACGATTATTCACGTCATGACTTGCATGGCATATCAATCAATGTATCATGCATATCCATATGTCATATGAATCTGATTTTATGCATGCAAGTCTTCTCAAGTGAAAATGTTTTCAGTTATGCATGAAAAGTTTTTATGGTCCCATGTTTTAAAAGAAAGCTTCATGATTCCTTTGCCGGCCAAGCATGCGACTAACCTGACTCCAGACCCGGGGTAAATTGGTCTGATGACATGATATCTGTTCTGGACCCGTTCGATGCGGGGTTAATTAATCTGATATCTGTTCTGGACCCGCTCAGATCCGGGGTTAATTGATCTGAAATCTGTTTTGGACCCGCTCAGATCCAGAGTTAATTGATCTGATATCTGTTCTGGACCCGTCCCAGACCCGGGGTTAATTGGTCTATTGATATGTTCTGGACCTGTTCAGATCCGGGGTTAATTGATCTGACACTCTGTTTTATGACATGTTATTTTATGGGACCAAATGATGTTTTGACACGACATGGCATCATGCATTGCATTTGCATAACTCATGAGCATGTAAACAAGTTGCATGTCACAGTTAATGGTTTATGAGATAGTACTGGTATAGCGTTACTTAAAGGGTGCTTAAGCTAAACGTCAAAGCAAGCTCGGAATTAAAAGATCAGGTATGAACTATGATTATTGAGGTTCTTGGGGTATTACATTCATGTTATAATTCTTTACGTATTTCATGGTCGTTTATTATATTCTTGCTCGGTGATTTTTATCACTCACACTTTATTTTTTCCCAGAACCAGGTAATGCCAATATAGAATGGATCGAGGATGAGCCGAAGGTACCTTATCCATAGGCGAGGAGATATGAAGGAAGCTAATCTTAAGGACTTTTGTGCGGCCAAGACGTTTTGTATTATGACTATGATGGAACTCTCTAGACTTCGGTTATGTTATTTTATGGGACTGCTACCTTTGGGAACTTAGTAATTTAGTAATGCATGTTTATTTTGAAAAGTTTTAATTCTGCCTAAATTTTACTACCATGTTGAATGTTAGCATGGGAGTCCACAACTTATGTTTATGGATTTTCGCATGTTATGCATGACGCTTTGTACTCTCCTTAGTGAAGTACGGCGGGTGCACCGTATCCGGACGAGGCCCGGGTACGGGGCGCTACATTTTAACTTCATCAAAACGATTCATACTGATGATTTCAAAACCAAATCTTTTAAAAGAAGCTTTTGTTTAAAAAACTATATTTGAGCTAGCGAAGGTTTTCAACTTAGTTTCTATGCAACACTTTGTTCTCCCTTAGTCAATGCATTTATACTCTCCCTCAATATATGCTCATAAAAATATACTTAAGATTACTTCAAAGCGCCCCCTCAATTTATGAGCATTCCAACACCAATATACATGACCAATGATTTGCTCTCCCTCAATACACTCATTCTTTATGCATGCATCATACTCAAATATCACATTTGCGGCATATACTTAATGATATATTCTTCCAACATATATTAACATCTAAGCTAATTATATATTGACCATGTCCGACATGAACCAAGCATACCAAGCCTACATATCCAATTAGCGTATCCATCCATAAGCATATCCAAAAAAGCAAACCAACACACAAGCATAACAAACATACAAGCATATCACACAAGCAAGCATACAATCATATCCAAAAAAAAGCATTCCCCCTCCCCCTTTTGTAATCATCAAAACTAACAAAAACAAGGAAACAAATTGAACATAAGAAAGAAGCAAAACACCTTGATTTCATTCAAATATAACAAGAGAGAGTTTTGGCTCATCATAAACTATGACATCAAGCAAAATTTGGGATATGGAAATGATGGGAAAAGATGCTAGTCCTAGTCTCCATCCGAAGAGAATGAGAGACCTGGAATGCACGACTTCATATTGGATTTAAATCTAGTCAATTTTTTCTTGAGCATACCCACTTTATGTTGGAGTTCTACAACTTGTTGTTGCAGATCTGGAACACGAATACTCGATCTACTATTTGTTCCTACCCTGGCTTCATGCATTTAAGCATCATCTTCCTCTTCTTCCGTTTCTTCTTCTTGACCCATCAATTTTTGTGCTTCCTTTCAAGACTTATGAATTTGTTAGATGTCGACTTTGTCATAAAACTCCTTACGAGAAATCTTTTCAACATTCGAGTTATCGAGGTTCACATCTGATTTTTTGAGCATAAAGTATATGAGATTGGCATAGGGAAGAGATTTGGATTTTTTTTGTGGCTGCCTCCATTAAATTTTCCATAAAAATATCACCAAAATTCAATGGCTCCCTATTGCAATACGGTAAGCAATATAGAATTCGAGATTTCTTGGGAGCTTAGCTGATTTCCCATTTATGCAAAATATGATGATGGCAGATAACTGTCGATACACTAATGTCATATCATTAGTGTTTTTAATGGGATAAAACCCTAGGAAGCTCTTGACGTGATCTTCACTTACTTTCCTGTTGTATTCATCTCACTTCTATACTTTAAAAACATCCAACCCTTCATCTGGAACACCAATATACTCACAAACTGTCTATCTAGTTCATTCATTATGTTTTCCATTTACGACTGTATTTAGGGTGTAGGGAAAGCCATTCAGGTATTCCACCCATAAATTCGTATGAAAGAATCTAGTATACCTCTTAGACATCTGTTTGCATTTCACTTCATGCCTAAAGAGGCTATAGAGAAAAAGAGGTTTGAGTGATTACAAAATGCATGATTTAAATAAACGTGTATCAAAGAAATGCATGACATATTTCATGACATGGCACGTTGTTGCATAAAACTTGCCTTATATAGTTCATATATAATGTTGTCGTACTAACGAGCCATGAAGCTCTAAAGCTTACATCAAATGGCAAGCATTTGTTGTGTTTGAACTATTTTCAGGTACCATCATTAATGAACTAAACTAGTTCATTAAGTGAAGTACTTAGTTAAATAAACTAAGTAGTTCATTAAAGGAAGCCATATTTGGAAAAGGCACAAAGGCAACAAGTTGAAGAAAGGAAAGTCCCCCACACCCCTTTCACATGCCATTTTTCAGTATATATATATATATATATATATATATATATATATATATATATATATTCAGATTTTGTGAAAAATGGCGTCGTCTTCTCCAGGAAACCTCCCCACCGGCGATCGACCTCGCTCATTCACAGTGGTGGTTGCAGATCCCTCCACTGCTGCGATCATCTCTCCAAAGACCATTTCAAAGCAAAAAGGTCACCCTTTGATTGCTTTTACGGACGAAGAAATTGACTCTCTGGCCGCTCCCTACCGATTCACTCTAGTTGGCACTTTTTGGTTTGGACGGCCTCCATTGAAGATCATCCGCGATGTATTCGATCGAATTGGATTCAAATCTGACGTAAAAATTACACTTTTGGATCAATCCCACGTATTTTTGAATTTCCTTCATGAGCCGGATTATGTCCGCTGCTTTTACCGGAGATCATGGACAATTGCAGGTTGCACAATACGTGTAACCAAATGGACCATCGATTTTGATCCCTCCGCGGATGCACCAATCGTCCCAATATGGATTTCTCTGCCATGCTTGCCGATACATTATCAACAAAAGGCTGCGATTCTTGAAATTGCACGTATTGTAGGTCATCCATCAAACTCGACGTAGCCACCGGCCGATGGCCTTCATCCTTCAGTAGCACGGGTTTGTGTTGAAGCAGATATATCCAAAGATCAACCCAAGAAACTTTATTTGCAGGGTAAACAGAAGATTATTCAGCAGTAGATAATATATGAGGATCTTCCGTCCTTCTGCACCGGTTGCCGCCGTTTAGGGCATGCAACATCAGCATGTGGGAAGATTGATCAAGAACGACCACCCAAACAACAGCAACCAATTACCCGTTGGACACCTAAAAAAGGACAAAAAGATCCCACCTTGGATCCATCCCCCATGCTTTGCTCCAGAAGAAAAAGGAAATTGATTCGCAGGGGTTACAAGAAGATTCTTTGGCCCCAAGAAACGCGGATCAGCCGCAGTCTGTGTCAGCGCAGGACAATACAACAGTGCCGGTCATTCGAAAGGAAAGCATACCTCAATCTATCGATCACACAGCCACAGATGAAGCAACCCCTGATATAAACGCCGGCGTCGATGGGTTTTCACTTCACAGATTATTTGAAGAGCCAGACAATTCTGCTCATGGTATTTTAGATGACCCAGATGTATTTCAAGTCTTAGATTCAGATGTTGATCAGATATCCCATGTTGTACACACTGATACGGCATCGCGTTCCCGATTTCAACAGCAAATGACAGAGGCATTAGATGAGATAAATAGGCGTCTCTCTGCTAGACAATCAAATTCTTCCAATGCAGATATGTTGCAGAGTTGCGCTGCTAGTGCATCACAAGATTTGGATGGGTTTATTCCAGTGGCATCAAGACGCAGACGATGGCATAAGCACGAATTACCATCGAGGCATCCTTCCACAGTTACAACTCGAAGTGCATCACGTCTGAGTTCTAATCCTCCACAAAAATCGTCATGAATGCTCTAACATGTAATGTCGAAGGTATTAGAATGTCATTACAACGTCTCATTACTTTGTTACGTCAGTCGCAGATAGGCATTCTGATTATCATTGAGCCAAAACAACGTCCTACAAAACTTACGTCTTATCGGCTGAAACTAGGTTTTTCAAACGCTTTAGAAACATGTCAAGGTAATATTTGGATATTCTGGGCTGCTTCCCTATTGCGTTTTCTTGATGTACAACATGGCACTCAAACTTCGCATCTATCATTTGTTTACATTCCAACGCAACAGACATTTACATGGTCAGTAGTATATGGTAAACATATAATTGCAGAACGACGGCCTTTATGGGAGTCAATGATACAATTTTCCCAGAATAATACATTTCCATGGATTTTAAGTGGTGATTTCAACACTCTTCTCTCTCTTGATCAACATGATGGTCGGTCCTCTCCTCCACTTCGTCATTTAGAAGACTTCAAACAGTGTGTGGATGTTTGTGGGCTACAAGATCTCCCATTTAGTGGTTCACAGTATACTTGGCCATGGGGTACTGGACAAGGCAGAATTAGGCGACGACTGGATAGGTACTTGTGCACTGTTGCTTTCTCTAACTTATTCTCCAATATGGCTGTTCAACACTTATCACAGGCAACATCAGACCATTCCCCTCTATTGCTTAAATGCACAACTTCAAACGAAAGACATCACACTCCTTTTCGCTATATCAATGCATGTGCACTTCACTCAGATTTTAAGGCATTTGTGCGAGAACACTGGGCTCAATATCCTATGTTTGGTGGTATGCGTGGGTTATACTCGAAGTTAAACAGGCTGAAAAAAGACCTTAGCAGTTGGAATCGAAATATTTATGGAAATATTTTCAACAATGTAGAGATGGCAGAGGAGAATTATCACAGACTTGAGAGACAATTTGACGTCGATCCCACGCCCGTAAGTCGTTCAGCTCTTTCGTTGGCACAAGCTCAACTAATTCAGGCATCCAAAGCACAAACATCTTACTGGGCTCAAAAATCAAGAATTAAGTGGATATCTGAAGGGGAGGCAAATACAGCATACTTTCATGCAATTGTTAAAGATAGGCATCGACGACAACAAATTGGGAAGCTCAGAAATTCTGCTGGTGACATATTGCAAGATAACGCAGCGCTAGGGGATGCTGTGGTTTCCTTTTATAAGCACCTCTTTTCACATGAACCCGTAACAGGAGTTGCTGACTTTCTACACCATATCCCTTCACTGATCTCAACAGATAATAATAATATGATGTTGGCTATTCCTTCTGCCGCAGAAATCAAAGCAACAGTGTGGAGTTTAAATCCGAACAGTGCTGCAGGCCCAGACGGTTATAATGGACAGTTTTATCGAGCATGTTGGGATATTATTCACCTTGATGTCATCGTTGCAGTACAAGAATTCTTCCTCGGCGTTCCCCCTCCACAGGCCATGATAGCATCCCTAATAACATTGATCCCAAAAAAGACGCAGCCAGCTACCTATGCAGACTTTCGGCCTATTTGTCTCTCCAATTTTATTAGCAAAGTAACCACGCGCATAATAGCTACATGAATGAATACTTTTCTTCCAACTATCATATCGCATGAGCAAATTGGTTTTTCGAAAGGACATGACATTAGCGAGCATGTCATCATGGCGAACAAGATGACACATGTACTAGATAGAAAAGTCCGTTATGGCAATGTAATGATAAAGCTTGACATGGCCAAAGCCTTTGACCACGTTAATTGGTCATATCTAGAGTCCATTATGCTCAAATTTGGATTTGATTCTCGACTCATACGTATTATCTTGAACAACATGCATCTTTCCAAGCTCTCTATAGCTGTTAATGGGAAAAATTATGGTTTTTTCTCACCTTCCCGTGGTGTAAAACAAGGTGATCCGTTATCCCCGCTTTTATTTATTCTTTGTTCAGAAGGTTTCAGCCGTGGCCTAAATAGACTATATGAGTCACATCAGATTAGAGGATTTGCAACGGGTAGAGTTGCATGAGTTTCACATTTAGCCTATGCAGATGATTTGTTTATCTTTCTAAATGCGTCTACACAAAATCTGGCAAGGTTCCAGTCTTTCTTACAAGATTATCAGCGTGCCTCTGGACAATTAGTTAACTATTCCAAAAGTCAATTTGTTATGAGCTCTTATGCAACATCAAGTCAACTACAGAATGTTGCTCATGTTTTGGCTATGCAGCCATCTACACTACCTGTTAAATACTTGGGATCTTACCTCTATCGTGGGATCAATAGAGCCTCTTACTGCACATCTCTCTTGCAGCACTTTGACACACAGTTAACGGGCTGGGCTAGTCATTTATTATCACCAGGGAGTCGCCTAACGTTGCTCAAGTCGGTTTTAACGGCTATTCCGCTTCACCTCTTAGTGGCATCTCGTCTCCCCAAGAGTGTCATTCACGCCCTTAACAGGAAAATCTCATTCTTTCTATGGGGAGGAAAACACCACTGAACTACATTACATAACCTATGCTATCCGGAAATAGAAGGTGGATGGGGAGTCCATAATCTCTTATACATACAACGTGCTTATGATTGTAAGCTTTGGTGGTCCTACCATTCCCGCAACTCTTTATGTACAACATACGTGCGTGCACGTTATGGACCTAGAATGGACTACTCACCGCGCATTTATGACTCTCCTAGCTGGAAAAGAATATGTTCTATACATTCTCTCTGTCTGCAGCTCACATCAAATCACCCCAATCCATTATGGTGTTCAAGTCCCTCAGGTCAATTCTCACTCAGGTATGCGTATGAGGATATTTGACCACATCGGGCTCATCTGCTATCACACAAGTTTATCTGGTGGAGAGGTGTTCCAACAATTGTTAGCATATTTATATGGAGGATGCTACATTCAGCATTCCAATGGAGGACAATCTAAAAGTATTTTCTTGCAGTTGTCCTACCATATGTCCATTATGTCGCAATGCTTCTGCCACTCTTGTTCATGTGTTTATGCTCTGCCCTCGCGTCAAGCAAGCATGGTTGCAACTTTCCGCAGTACTTGATGGTCCGTTGCCTGAGATTGCCAACATTCGCCAATACTTGCTCCAGTGGTGGATAACTTCTTCTGTCAAATCTCTAAAAGGGAACTTCAGAATAATTGGTCCCATAATGCTATGCTGGGCTATTTGGAGAACTTATACAAATCATTTTTATGGTGATGCAGATTTGCCTGTGACTAGCATCTCTCACTTAGCTAGACAATCATGCTTTGATTGGGCTGCATCTCTTTCTGGCACGTCATTGGCACAATTTGTTCCATCTCTCATTGATGCCGGCTTTTCCCCTCGTCTTCGACCAAAACATGTCCTTCCTTTGAAGTGGGAGCTCCCCCCGATAGGCAAATTAAAACTTAACATGGACGCCTCTGCTGGATGAATGCATGCTTCTGCAGGAGCAATTCTACGAGATTCCAACGGCAGGATAATAGCAGGCATATCTTTTCGGCTGCCCATCTTATCGCCTCTACGAGCAGAGCTGCAAGCGGTTGTTTATAGTTTACTGTTCTTTGGCCTGCTTCATCGACATCTCATTATTGAAATAGACTGCAAGCAACTTACACAGATGTCTAACATAAGTCTTCTGGAATTGCTGGAATACGCACGACTCACTCAGCTTTTGACTCTAACCGGAAGTACGTTACATCATATCCCTCGAGAGGTTAATATAGTAGCACACTATTTGTGCCAACATGCTCGTTTGCACCCCGTCACTCGTTTGTTTACATCGGCCAATCAACTACCACATTCGGCTCGTGGGTTCTATCACACATACGGGGTCATACATGCACTCAGAACAAAACATATATGGCCAGTTTCATTGTACGGTTGCCTGCATTGTTAGCATGCAGGCAACGCTGGTATGCCTTCTCTCCTACCATCCATATATCAGATGCGTTCATTTTATTTGGTTGCCCGCAGTCTATGGACTACGGGAAACATTGGTATGCTTTTGGAGTTACATAATGTTCTATCTGCTCTTTTTGTCATTTATGGAGACTAATTCCACCTTCCCTGTTTTCTGTCGAGGGCTATCACCTATGCTGCGTTGTTTCGCTTTGTCGCTTGGTCATACACAATGTCCCAACTGCCAGTTCCTGCTTCCAAACGAGGACTCTTCCAAATGCTATTACATGCTGCCCTATCAATTGTCCATGTGCATCTTCGGCCAACACACCGCATACTTCTGGATGACATACAATACAGTGTCTGTACTTACACCTTTGCCCTCCAATCAGATAAATATGTACGTTTTTTCCTTCGCCATGGTTTTATCTACAAGGGTGGTTTTACTTGGCAAGGTTTTAATGCGGCATATCATATTTGATTGGAGATTACATATCATCACATCTTTACATTATTTTCTTTCGTATGATATTCACTGTTGTACTATGGTTTCCTCCGCCATAAGCGAGGAATTTAAACACTAATAAAATTCCTCCTTTTATTTAAAACAAATATATTCAGATTTTTTTATAAAAAGGTACATGCACATATATTCTAACGTACTACCGACACGTTATATATTTTACGTATGTGAGTTAACGTCATACCACTATAATTAACTCATATTTATGAGTATATTCAGGTCTTATATCATATGATATAAGTCATGGTGATGACAAATTTATTACGACATGTTAAAAGGTTCTAAACCAGAAATTGTCGTATCGGGTGAATACTGAAACTTCGCCAATGTGTCACGTACTTGCCATAAATAGATGGCCAGCCCCTACACTTCGAAAATGGCCACAAATTTCGTGGATTACATGGTATGTTCAGCCATAAAATCATTCCATTTTGGCACATACAAATCACCCTCAATTAAGGCCAAATTGTGGAAATTCCAATTTCAATTTTGTCACATGGTTAGGCACCACTTTGGATCAGCCTAAGTGCTGAATATTAAAGTTTAATTTATGTATATTATGTGTAACATAATATATATAACATGTGCAAAAATTTGGAATTTAATTAGAGAAAAATTGGGTAGCCGATAAACGTCGAAAATTCGGTTTTCTACACACATGACACATGTAACATTTTTGGCATGGCATATAACATGTATCTAGACACTTTTTACATACTTCATATATTCTAAAGTGTTCTAGAAAAATCAATTAAGGGTTGAATGGAATATACCATGTGTGTATAATTATATGTGCACTATTTTACAAAGTTTGCAAAAATAAAATTCAGCACATGCACAATCTTCATCACACGCCTAAATCATCATTTTGGAGCATATGTGGAGCTTTGTTGGCATCTTGATTGGCCCAAGAATGAAGCATGCAATGTTAGTGACATAAAGAAAGGAACTACAAAAGGTAACATTTCGAACTTTGTCACATTTGTGACACATGCTGAAAATTCGGCATGTGTAGTCTATGTGTTGTACCCCAACGATCATGTACATGAAAACTATGAATATGAGACGGAATGAAAGTGACAATTTCTTTTAGCGCGTGTTACTCTTTACTTAATTATTATTGAGGTGATACTAAGCCAAATTAAATAAGGGAAACTTCAAGAAAGTAGTACATGAAATATAGTGATATATGAACCATACATACCATTATGTATGTGCGTGTATAGGATATATGTGTACAAAATGTATGAATACCTACATGCGTATACATAGGAGGATATATATATACACATATGTAATATACATGGCGTGTATATGTATGTGTACATACATATGTTAATTTTAGAATATGATAAAATAAAGAAAAACAATTACAAGAAATATCAAGTTGCTCAAGAAGCATAAAATTCGGCCAAGGCATGAATGGGGATTCTAGAATTCTCTAGACAACTTTATTAGTTAAAATAATTACCTAAAGTCTACTACACCATTAAGACAAGAAGTTATTATGCAAAGAATAAATAGAAAATAAAATAGACATGCATTTAAGGAACAAGTTAAGACAACTCATTAAAGAAAGAGGTAGTATGGTTGAGGTCATAAAGACCCCAACCAAAACCGCCCCCTTAGTGTCTAGACATGGAGGATTTTTAAATCCTACCATGGTTACTCTTTCCCTAAACCAAGGTTAATGTAACCATGATTTAATAAAGTAACTTGGGTTAGCACTAAAGTAACCATAGTTGGAATAAAGTAACTAAGGTTATTACTAACCTAACCTTGATTAACACTCATGAGAACCCTAACCCTCCTATTCTCCGTCCAAAACCGTCCCCCTTCCTAAGTCCCTAACATGTTTTAAATCAAACCATTCTAGAAACATCTACCTTCTCATCATGCAAGAGCAAAACACTTAGATAATCTCCATCCCCCTCATCAAGATTTCGCCCCCTTCATCTTGAAGGATAGGAGTTCAAATTCACTTTCAAGACTCAAGAAGACATCTAGGTAAGTCTTGTTCCAAGTTTCTTTAAGTGAATCCTTATTTGGTGAAGAATGAAACTCACATAAACTCCTTCTCTTCATGCCAAAACTGTGACATCCATGGTCCAATAGGTGAAAGCCCTCAACTTTTCTAGGTGGTGTTATATTGAGGTGCTTGAATCCCCATTCCAAGCTCATTTTGGTAAGATGTTCTAGCCCTCAAACCTATCCTATTTCCTCTATTGAATAAAGACTAATCTTTTTATTTCATTTCCTTAAAACCATATGCTTAAGGTGAAGAAGGTGAAGGATTTCATCACATCTCACTTCATAACCAAGCAAAGGCAAGAGCTTTAGCTTGAAGAGGCAAGTATACTTTAACCCCTTACAATATAAGTGATTATGTGCATACTTGAATGTCTAGAAGCTTAAGACATGATTTTAGTGAAAATATGCCTAAGTTGTTACCTTTTCTTATGTATTGAAAGGTTGGATGATAGACCTCTCTTATGTTGAAATATAAAGCATGTTTAAACTTGAAATAAGAGCTAAAAGTGATGGATTAAGGACTGCCCTATGTTTGATATTGAATGAGACATGATTGGTATGAAACCTAGCGTTTTTAGTGATTTTAATATGTGAAATTGTTGGACTAGAGGACTGTTTTGTTTAGGAGGAATGAACAGCCCATTTGAACGACTTTTGCATGCTAAAAAGGACTGGAATTAGTTGAGGGAAGCCTTATTTTGTCTATTGAATGACCATTAACTCGGATTATAGGTTAAAGAACAAAATTAGGAAGGAAAGGATACTTCTATGCATGTTGGTTGAAAACAGAGTTCTGGACAGATTTTATGCTAAATTGATGGACTTAGTTAAGGACCTTCTAAACGTTGGATTGAGATTATTTTTGGTGTGGTCGTAGCTTATCATGTCTATTTTATTATGGAGTTGGAATTTCTGGAAAATCATTTGTGGATTGGTCAGAAATGAATTTTAGCATCAAGGGGTCAAAACAGTTCTGGTTGTACCCCCTTAGGGAGAAAAATTATTTAAGCGCCTTAAACATCTTGGATTGACCTGAAATTTTTACAAGAAGTACTTAAGACATAGAGCTAAGTATCCATGTAAAGAAATTGATTTTATCTATTGACCTTGGTGGTAAACCATTGAGGTAAAGTTGGTGTAACATTCTGGAAAACAGGACAGATTGACCCTTTGTGCTTGTATGACTTGTATTGTATTTATTTTGACTTATTTTGGTGAATGGGCATTTGGATATTGTTCATGAAAGAAATAGAAAAGATTTTCAGGTGCTAAATGAGTCCCATAATGAGTTCATGGATGGAGACAAGGTAAGGAATGGAGTTGAGAGTGCAGCAGAATTCCTGTTGTACCCTTGTTGGGAATTATTTTTATTGAGGTACCTACGCTTGTCGGAATCGTATGAATTTTGTACAGAATGTAGTTAAGATCATGTGGTGCATGTCCATATTTTTAGTTTCTGGAAAATAGGCTCAAAAGGTTGATTTTGAGGCCGGGCAATACAGGACATGCTGCTGGATCGTTTTCCAGCCCATGACGAAAGTTGTTTATGATGTTATAAGTGCATTTTATCATGTTGCATCCCATGAACTTGCATTGACATGCTCATATGTTCCATGCTCATGATTTTATTGATGTTTTATATAAAGTTTCTGTTTTGAAAGAATTCCGTCCCTTCTGGCCAGCTTAACCCGCTACAGATCTGGGGTTAATTGATCTGAAGAGTTATAAGAACCGAGCCAGACCCGGTATAATAGGTCTGAAGATGATCATGATTATAAGAACCGATCTAGGCCCGGTATAATAGGTCTGAAGAGTGAAAGAACCGAGCCAGGTCCGGTATAATAGACCTGAAGGTGATCATGTTATAAGGACCGAGTCATGCCCGGTATAATAGGCTGACACACTCTCTTGTTTTATGATGAGCATGATTTAAAAGTAAGAAAGAAAGTTCAAGTATTTTTATGAGCATGTCTAAATGAAAGAAAGAATGTTTCCCGTTGCATTTGCATTGCATTCGCATTTTCATACACATTGTGCATGATACCTATTCATAGAAGTAAGGGCTGGCTATAGCACATAGAATCTAACTAAGTGGTGACATTTAGATCTTAGCTAAGTGTTGATATGACTTTAAGTATGGTGCTTCGGAAAGGTATTGGTAGGTATGTTTTAACTTAAGGAATTGGGGTTTGATTCTTGTATGCCGTTTTCTATTTATTGTATGGTGTTATTGTATACTTGCTGGAGACTCTGTCGCTCACCCATTTATTTTTCCCCCCAGAGTCAGGTAATGAAGTCGAGTGGGTGGATGATGAGCCAAGGGTGCCATATCCGTAGGTTATTGAAGTTACTGTTAAGAGAATGACGATGGAAGCTTTTGATGAACCTTTGGGACATTTTGGGACTTAGCTATTTTCGGATTCTCTTCGGATAATGTTTGTATAATTTCACGGTGTAGTTTGCTATCGGTTCAGTTGTATAATTTTGCTATGTATTCGCGATTTGACGCTTTCGGATTAAGGTTCAAATTCTACCGTATTTTTATCTACCTGTTAAGATCGTGAATTTGTAATCCATGTTTATCCATGGGTTTTACGAGTTAAGTATCAACGCTTTTTACTTTTCCGAAAGGGAAAGTACGGGTACTAGGGGTAGCCGAGTACGGGGCGCTACAGGTGGTATCAGAGCCCAGGCTCTAGATTCGGGCAGAACGTAGAAGCTAAGTTATGATCTTAGAAAACTAAGAATTGATCTTAGACTTAAGTCATGATCTTAGAAGAGAGATGGCCTTAGCTTAGACAACTTAGATTGGAAATAGGGTCCACTGGTTGATCTGCTAGCCTGATATGTTGCATATTAACTATTTTTCCTGCTTTAAATTCTTTTTTTTTCGAGGCATGTCTAAATTCAGTCAGTCATTTCGATCCATGTATACATATATACATCTTTCTGCTCCGTATACAGATGGTTCAGACTCGTGGTCGTGGTAGACCTCGCAGAGATGCTGCCCATGCACCTAAACCAAACCCTCCACAACCTCAAGATCAAGTCCCTCCACCTCCTCCTCAGAATCAGAATCCACCGCCTCCTCCTCCACCGCAGAATGAAAATCCCCCACCAGCTCAAGGAAACCCTCTTCCGCAAGTGCCACTTCTAATTCCGGATTTCCAAGTATTCTGTCAGACCATAACTCAGATTGGCCAGGGAATGATTCAGCAAGTGGCCCCTCCTCCCCCTTATGAACCGATAAGAGATGCGCAGTATTACTTTGAGAAGCTCAAGCGAGCGAATGTGCCGCCTTTTGAAGGCAAGTCTGACCCCGATATGGCTGAAAAATGGCTAGATGAAGTGGAGAACTGTTTTGAACTGAATGGAGCCCCTGACAATATGAAGACCCAAGCTGTGAGGCCTTTCCTCCTTGGTGAGGCAAACCAGTGGTGGAAGGCTAAGCTGCAAACTTTGCCCCGACCTATCCCATGGGAGAGATTCATCCAAGAGTTCAATAAGTTTTATTTTCCCCCGTCCGTAAAGATGCAAAAGAGGCATGATTTTGAAATGTTGAAGCAAGAACCTGGTATGACTGTGTCTGAATATGTGGGCAAGTTTTTGGCTTTGGGTAGATTTCTCTGGCTACGATGAATGATGAGGAATCTAAGATGGTGAAGTTTGAGAGTGGGTTGAACCCAAGGATTCGCACTTGGTTGGTAAATGTTATCCCTGCTGATTTTGAGGCGCTTGTTGATGCATGTTATCGGATCGAGAAGGATATCATTCGTCGTGATGCGACAGTGGGCCAGAAAAGAGGAAGGGACACTTCCGGTGATAAAGGAGCAAGGAAAATGACTAGACAGAATTTTCATGGGAGGCAAGGTAGACAGCAGAATCAGAACCAAAGAGGAAATCAGAATCGTGGACAGCGCCGTGGGCAGAATCAGAATAATCAAAGAAATAATCAAGGGAATCAAGGACAGCAGCAGCAGGCCATTCCCAAGTCTCCCCATTGTCAAAAGAATCACTTGGGCGAGTGCTATGTACAAGCTGGTAAGTGCTTTGGTTGCGGCAAGACTGGTCATATAATGAGGGATTGTCCTGATAAGGGAGCTGCTTGTACTGGATGTGGAAAGACTGGGCATATTCTGAGAGATTGTCGTGAGCGTGGTGGTCAGCAGCAAAGGAACCAACGTCAGCGCTCGAATGCGCGTGTGCATGTGATGACTGATGCTGCAGTTGAGGAAGCTGGAGACGTCGTGGCTGGTATGATTTAAAATTTTGCAATGCTAATTTGATAAATATTATATTGCTGCGTAGTTAAGGCTATGCATGATTCAGGCGCTATTCTTGTATGTTGTATGCCCGCAAATGTGTTGTTTGACAGTGGCGCCAGCCACTCCTTTATATCTAAGAAATTTGCAAAGGGATTGGACCATAATCCCATCCGGCTGAAATCACCCTATCGAATCCAAGCCGCTGGTGATCAAGTATTTACGTCTCATTATCTGTATAAGAATTGCACGGTCGAGTTCGATGACCATCGTTTCGCGGCTGATCTGATCCCGATTGCTATGAATGACTTTGACATTATTCTTGGTATGGACTGGTTGTCTAAGAACCATGCCCATATTGACTGCAATCAGAAGAAAGTTACTTTCAGAACCCCGGAGCAAGAGGAAGTATCATTTAGAGGAGGTCCCAAGTTGAAGAAGTCAAAGAATATTTTTGTGAATACAGCTCGTGCCCGTCGAGCGTTGCGAAAGGGGTGCCAAGGATACCTTATTTATGCTCTTAGTGCCGAGCAGGCAGCAGTGGACATTTCGCAAGTTCCGGTAGTTCAAGAGTTTCTTGATGTCTTTCCAGAAGAACTACCAGGACTTCCCCCTGATCGAGAAATTTCCTTTGAGATAAATCTCATCCCCGGAGCTGAGCCCATTTCTAAAGCTCCTTACCGCATGGCACCCGTTGAATTGAAGGAACTAAAAGAGCAATTGCATGAGTTATTGGAAAAGAAGCTGATTCTTCCAAGTGTGTCACCATGGGGTGCCCCAGTGTTATTTGTAAAGAAGAAGGATGGAGGTATGCGGCCGTGTATTGATTATCGGGAACTCAACAAGATCACCGTAAAGAATAAGTAGCCGTTGCCTCGGATCGACGATCTGTTCGACCAGCTTCAGGTCAGTAATTATCAAGTCTTATTTCAATATAATAATCATGAATAATATCTAAAGTATCCTAATGCAGGGAGCTCGGGTGTTTAGCAAAGTGGACCTAAGATCTGGATATTTTCAATTAAAGATAAGAGCTGAGGATATTCCTAAGACAGCATTCAGGACGAGATATGGACATTATGAATTTCTCGTGATGCCATTTGGACTGACCAACGCCCCTGCAACGTTTATGGATCTTATGAATCGGGTGTATTAGGACCAGTTGGATAAGTATGTGGTCGTCTTTATTGACGATATCCTGATTTATTCGCCTGATGAGGAAACTCATACAGCCCACCTGAGGACAATACTTGGTATTCTACGAAAGCATCAGCTTTATGCAAAGTTCAGTAAATGTGAGTTTTGGTTGCATAGTGTGTCATTTCTGGGCCATATTATTACTAAAAATGGGATTTCGGTTGATCCCAGAAAGATTGAGGCAATTACTGAGTGGCCGAGGCCGACCAATGTCACTGAAGTAAGGAGTTTTCTCGGACTGGCCGGTTACTACCGCAAGTTTGTTGAAGGATTTTCAAGGATAGCTATGCCACTCACTAGATTGACTCAGAAGAAGACAAAATTTGTATGGAATGAGGATTGTGAAAGTAGCTTTTCTGAGCTGAAGGCAAGGTTGACGTCTGCACCAGTTTTGGCTCAACCCATTTCAGGAGAACAGTTTGTGATCTATAGCTATGCTTCCAAGAATGGATTGGGTTGTGTCCTTATGCAGAATGGGCGTGTGATCGCATATGCGTCTCGCCAGCTTAAGCCGTTTGAGCAGAATTATCCAGTACATGACCTTGAGCTTGCAGCAGTTGTATTTGCTCTGAAGATTTGGCGTCATTATCTGTATGGAGAGAAGTGTGAGATCTTCACGGATCATAAGAGTTTGAAATACTTCTTCACTCAAAAGGAGCTGAATATGCGCCAAAGGCGATGGCTTGAGTTGATCAAGGATTATGACATCTCTATTCAGTATCATCCAGGTAAAGCTAATAGAGTTGCTGATGCTTTGAGTCGTAAGACGAGTCATCCCCGTCAACCACCTCTACAGCGTGATATGGAAGAGTTTGGTCAGGAAGAAGTGAATTCGATTCCCGACGTGCTTGCAAAGTTAGTAGTGGTTCCTTCTTTGATCGATAGGATTAAGGAGACTCAAGTTAAGGATGATGCATTGATGAAAGTTAAGGGCAAGCTGAAGGAGAAGCCATCTGACGATTTTGAAGTCCGTAGTGACGGCAGTTTGTGGTTTAGAGGTCGATTGTGTGTGCCTAATGATGATGCGATAAAGAGTGAAGTGTTTCAGGAAGCCCATAATACACGCTTGTCTATTCACCCAGGAGCAAATAAGATGTATCATGACTTGAAGCAAAAGTTTTGGTGGCCAGGAATGAAGAATCAGATAGCAGAGTTTGTTGAGAAATGTCTTGTATGTCAGAAAGTCAAAGCAGAACATCAGAGGCCAACTGGATTATTGCAACCACTTGAGAGTGCCTGAGTGGAAGTGGGATCACATCGCTATGGATTTTGTGACCGATTTACCTAAGACAAGAAGTGGATATGACACTATTTGGGTTGTTGTGGATCGTCTGACAAAGAGTGCTCATTTCATGGCGATGTCGATTAAAGCACCCATGGAAAAGTTGGCTTCTATGTATGTTGATCAGATTGTATGTTTGCATGGAGTTCCTATGAGCATAGTTTGTGGCCGAGACCCCCGCTTCACATCAAGGTTTTGGACGGCATTTCAGAAAGCGATGGGTACGGAAGTTCGCATGAGTTCAGCTTTCCATCCCCAGACTGACGGTCAATCAGAGAGAACAATTCAAACATTGGAGGACATGTTGCGTGCTTGTGTGTTGGACTTTGAAGGTAGCTGGGATAAGAGTTTGAAGTTGGTTGAGTTTTCATACAATAACAGCTATCACAGATCTATTGGAATGGCTCCTTATGAAGCTCTTTATGGAAGAAAATGTTGATCGCCATTGTACTGGGATGAGATTGGAGATAAGATTTTCACAGGACCTGACTTAGTGGAGCAAACCAAGGAAAAGGTTATGATTGTAAGACAAAGATTGAAGGCTGCTCAGGATAGAAGCAAGGCGTGGGCCGGTGTAAGGCGTCGACCACTTGAGTTTCAAGTAGGAGATAAGGTATTCTTGAAGGTATCCCCATCGAAAGGAGTAAAGTGGTTCGGAATTAAAGGGAAACTTAGTCCTAGATTCATTGGACCATTTGAGATCTTGGAAAGGATTGGAGAAGTTGCTTATAGACTTGCACTACCACCATCGTTGTCTCAATTACACAATGTGTTTCATATATCTCAATTGCGTAAGTATGTGCATGATTCGAGCCATATTATGGATGAACAACCTTTGAGGATTGAAGCTGATATATCGTATGTTGAGGAACCCAAAAGGATAATTGATAGGGAAGTGAAAGCATTGAGGAATAAGTCTATTCCTATGGTCAAGGTGCAATGGAAGAACTGTTGGACCTGTATAGCACCACTAGAAGGGGGGGTTGAATAGTGAGTGCGGAAAAAATTGGGTTATAAAAATTTTAAGGACCAATTACTCACTTCTGAAAACAGAGACTACTTTCAGGATCCGTTTTTAAACACTTGGTTTACTGGATTGTAGACCTCCAAAAATAGTGAAATTTTGACAAAATGTACTCTCAGGTGTTATGAAGGTTTCATAAAAATTTCAGATTAAAAATCAAAGTTTAAGTCACTCAAATGTGGTACGTGATCTGACTGTGTTAGTTTGGACAGAACCTGTACTTTAAAATGAAAAACTTATTCCTATTTGGTGACAAATCCAAATGACCTGAAACTTTTATGAGATGACCCTTAGGATTTTTAGTATACTTAGTTAAAACAGTTTTGAAAAATTCCTTTGGGAAGTATGTCAACCAAGTTGATGTTCTCAACCTCTGCCAATCTGAACAACAGATTTGCACTAGTCTCAGAACTATGAACATTTGGATGACCTATACTTATCCAAATTTGATAAAATCAGTGGGAAATGAACCCTAAGACACAAGTCTATGTTTCTGCAAATTCTTATGATTTTTGAAAATTATTTGCTATTTTTACCGAGATCATAAAGATGATGCAAAAACAGAAACTGAGAGTAAAAATGATGAAAGTAAGAACACCAAGAATTTTATACTGGTTCGGCCAACGTGACCTACTCCAGTCTTCAAGGACAACTTCCTTGGTTTTCACTAGTCACCAAAGTCACCTTAGAATAAGGGTGGATAGAGTTATACACCAACTCCTTCAATCCAAACCCTTTTACAATGTTCTACACAAAGAACAACACCAAAGAATCACCAATCAGCACCACCTCACCAAATGAAGGTTTGATCACACCTTGATCAACCTTGTACACCAATGAATCTTATTTGGGTGATGTGTATGAAGCCTATACTGAATATGACATGTAAGTATGATAGGCTTTAGGTATATACAAGAGATTAATATGGAAAATGAAGTGAAGTCTTGCAAACACTAAACAGAATTTTGCACTTGTTGTTCTTGTTTTGTGTTGATCATCTCTTGGCCTTTTATAGATGGTTGGGGCGCCTAAGAGGGTTGAGAGGAGCCTCCCAAATCTGATTTGAATTGTCTTGTAATGCCTTTGAATAAATTTTAATGCTTTAGGTCATTAAGTCCCCCCAAAACTTCAGCCACCAATCTGAAATTTCACATTCAAAAACAGAATTTTCAGCTTTGTTTGGTCTTGTCTTTGAGTCCTTAATTTGTGCATCTTTGTCTTCCTTCATTGCTTGGTCTTTCTTCATCAATTATATTATATTATGAACTCCTTCAAGGCTCCCAACATGCTGTCCCAGCTGCCCCATCTGGTCAGCCAATGTGCTGAATTCAGATCTGAATTTTGCATGGTAACAATGTAGAATTCTTCATGAACATGGTAAATTTCTTTTACCATTTTACCTTGCCTTCTAGAACCTTTCAAGATATGTCTTTGGCTGTGTAATTCATGTATAATACATGAATAAATACATGTCGCATCATGTAGCAAATAAACGTTCCATGTACGATGATGTAGTAACTTCAAATTTCAACTTCCGTTGATTGCTCGGTTTTTCTCCGTTTGTCTCAAACCTCTTCAACATATAAAAATGTGTAATGTAACATACAATATACATATAAATATGTATAATCTCAGCTCCAATGTGTATAAGATGTTAGGCCAAGAGGTATATCAATTTTGAGTTTGATTTTCAGAGAAATAAGGAAGATGATGGAGAATTGATATATGTATTTGTTTTGTGACTTTGGTATTGATCTCTCCATGTAGTGCACGAAATTTTTGAGTGTTGGAAATGTATATTGGCTGGCCATCTTTGTATGATAAGTATATGATGTGTCGGAGATGGCTTGGTAGTCATATGATATGATACATTTTGGTTTTTGCACTTTTGTCATGTCGATGTAATTTTGGAAGTTTGATGACATGAAGTATATGACTTGAGAGTATTATGGATGTGTATATGATGTATATATGACTCTCTTGTCGTTGACATATGTTGATGACATGTTGACGAAATGTCGAGATCGAATAATGTAGCTTGTCGTCTGAGATAGAATATATGTCGTATGTATATCCATGAGATATATGTATATGCCGTGAGACTCCAAGAAATATATATGCCATGAGTATCCATAAGATATATGTTTAGAGTGTATATCCAAGAGATATATATGACGTGTGTCCATAAGATATATGTCGAGATATCCAAGAAATATATACGCCGTGTGTCGAGATATCCAAGAAATATATATAAACCATATCCAAGAGTTGTATGTATGCCGTGTATATCACCTGAGAATAAATACAACAATGTTTGCCATATGATTTAAGCCTTAACGCTTCATGGCTTGTTAGTACAACAGTGATAGATATAGGCATATGCATTTTGAAATTTCATAACATTTAGATCATGTAATCATGTAACATATAAATCATGCAGTTGTAAATCATTCAAACCATGATTTCTCAACAATCTCCCACTTTTGATGATTTGCAAAATAACCTTTATTCATGATTTAGATGTGGCATAATCAGTCCCCCTACAATTATGCATTCATAACATGTTTTTCAAAATGTAAATACTCCCCCTTATATCAATCTCTCCCTTTATATCATACATTTGAATTAGCAATTTCTCACTCTCTCTTTGACCTTAAAATCATGCTTTTTCTCCCCCTGAAATCATGCAAGCAATCATGCATTTTTCTCCCCCTTGATTTTGTAAATCACATCAAAAGATACATTTAGAGCAAAACGATAATTTATAGCACATCAATGGAAATCATGCCTAATTTAGATCGTAAATTTTCATATGTGGCTTGATTAAGGGCTTTTGTAAAAATATCAGCTATTTGTTCTTCAGTACGAACGTGATCTATTATAATATTACCATTACTTACATGGTCACGAAGAAAATGATATCTTACATCTATGTGTTTTGCCTTAGAGTGTAAAACAGGGTTCTTAGATAAGTTGATAGCACTTGTACTGTCACAATATATGGGAATTTTATTTACAGTTATTCCAAAGTCTGAAATTTGTTGTTTTAGCCATAATAACTGTGTACAACAAAGACTTAACGCCATGTATTCTGCCTCTGTAGTGGATAATGCTACACTAGCTTGTTTCTTTGAACACCATGATATTAGTGAGTTTCCAATAAATTGACATGTACCACTTGTACTTTTTCTATCTATCTTTCACCCTCCATAATCAGCATCAGTATAAGCATGTAGATTGAATTCAGAGTTTTTATCATACCAAATACCTAATGTGGAAGTGTGCTTAATGTACCGAAATATTCGTTTTACAGCATTATAATGTGAGACTTTCGGGTTACTTTGAAAACGAGCACACATACACACACTAAACATGATATCAGGTCTACTTGCAGTAAGGTAAAGCAAAGAGCCAATCATAGATCTATATAATCCGTTGTCAAAGTCTTTTCCAGTTTCATCTTTATCAAGCTTAGTTGCTATACTCATGGGGGTTGTAGATGGCTTTAAATTCTCAAAGCTAAACTTTTTAATCATGTCATTCACATATTTTGCTTGACTTATGTGTATTCCTTTATTAGTTTGTTTAATTTGCAAGCCAAGGAAATAATTTAGTTCGCCTACCATTGACATTTCAAATTCGGATTTCATACAATTTTCAAATTCTTCAACTAATTTATCACAAGTAGATCCAAAGATAATATCATCAACATAAATTTGAAGAATAAGTAAATCTGATTTTTCATGTTTTAAGAACAGTGTACTGTCGATTGTTCCTCTTTTAAATCCATTTTCTAAGAGGAAAGTGGCAAAACGATCGTACCAAGCTCTAGGAGCTTGTTTTAAGCCATATAGTGTGGCGCCCCGCACCCCGGCCCCGCCGGAGTCGGTGCACCCGCCGTACTTCACTAAGGAGAGTACTAGGCGTCTTCCATACGCATCGTGATCCATGATAGAATTTCATGGAATTTTCATTCTTTTGCGCAATTAGTAATCGAAACCGTGACAGAATTTAAACTTCAAATTAAAGTACCATCAAAAGCAGTAAAAGTAACATCCCACATAACCGAATTCAGAAAACGATGAAAGTAAATTGTTTCCCGTCACTACTACAGAACATCATCAATCCTTCAAGCCGGGGGCTCGGTTCACCACTCCTGGCCATCCTCTAACTCTCTCACGGATAGGGTACCCTAGGCTCGTCATCGATCCATTCAACTTTATCTCCTGCCACCTCTGGGGAGAAAAATAGGGTGAGTGACAACGTCACCAGCAAGTATACTATAATAATCATGAGTTAAATGGAAAGTACGAGCAAGAACCGAACCCCATGTTATAATTGGTTTGGAAAACATACCTGACCTCCAATCATCATTTGATAAGGATCATCGCTTAATGTAGTAAGATCATAACTTAATAACATCACTAGATAGAGTCAAATATATTCATAAGGTGACTGGATCATGCATTGATTAATAAAACAATCATCATCATCATTTAGGACACGCAAGGTCATGACAACACAGCATAGTAAATGCGACGCTATGTTACAACTCCACAAGTGACATGCATGTATATGCACATGAAATGCGTTATGATAAAATGAGAAAATGCCTTTTCATGCTTTGCTCTTTTAAAAAACCTCATCGTCATAAAACCATAGAGTGTTCAGATCTATCTTCCCGGATCTGAGGCGGTAACTTCTCCCCTTCGAATCTATTAATCCCGGATTCGGATCGGTAACATCGTTCCTTTCCATTCAGATCACTTAACCCGGATCTGCTCAGGTTCCTTTCGTTTCAGATCTATCTTTCCGGATCTGAGGCGGTAACTTCTCCAATTCGAATCTATTAATCCCGGATTCAGATCGGTAACATCATTCCTTTCCATTCAGATCACTTAACCCGGATCTGCTCAGGTTCCTTTCATACTGGCCAGTTCATACTCACACACGGTACCGGTGGGGAAGCGTTCTTTTAAAAACACAAAAACCATCTTTTTGAAAACGCTTTTCATCTTTCTTCCACGTGAAATCCATGCCATAAATCATGCAAGTGACGATGATGCAATGTATGACATGCATTATGCAACTCGTGAACAAATGCATCATAACATGCATGCACGGACTCGTCTTTTAGGCAGGAAAAGCTGTCCAGCAATCACCTTCTATTCATACTGCTGTGTGCTCATCAATTCATGCTCATATTCATAAACGCATGTCATACATATGCATAATGAAGACTTAGACACATGCTATAAAAATTTCGTATCATTCCGAAATGTCTAAAGACCTCAAAACATCATACTATCCTCAAAGGTACTGCTGAAATCAGCAGGGCAGTACCGCATTACCTCAGTTTCGTAGGTCATAAAACCTCATTCATTTTGATCCATCACCTAGAAAACATATCTAACACACCAAGGAACAATATTCATAAGGCTAAACATCACAATTAAGCTTAAATGAGCAAAATCAAAGCCTTACAACTTATGGCAATAAACTGTCCTGTTTTCCAGTTTTATATACAAACTTTACCACAATTGTTAACCGTCAAAATGGTAGTTTCATACTGGTTTCTTTACATGAAAATGTAAATCAATACCCTAGGTAATTACCATAAAATTTCCAAGGCAATCCAATAAGTTTAAGGGGGTCATCTAATTACTCTTCCAAACTGGGTACATGCAGAAACTGGAATGACCAATTAAATCACGAATTGAATTGTGACCAAACCACAACTCCTTTTACCAAAATTCCAACTCTCAGATGTCATACACACATGAAACTATTACCATGTCAAAAATCAGCTCATTTTCACATTCCTAAGGTTCATTTTCAAGCCATACAATTTACTACTCAAAACGGTCCTGTTCCGGCAATTCTGTTTGAGCAGTTTTACCACAAAATTCATTAATAATAATCCACAACTCTTTTTACTACAATTCCAACTCACAGATGTCATACACACATAAAACTATTACCATGTCAAAAATCAGCTCATTTGAACTTCCTAAGGTTCATTTCAAGCTGCTAAACGTGTTGCTTAAGTTCTGTCCAGAACACATTTTCCAGCAAGACCAATCTTAGTAAGAAATTCATTAAAAATAAACCGTGACTCTTTTTAAGGTGATTCCAACTCTCACTACTAACAAACACATACAACTATCATCACACCAAAAATAAACGAAATTAAATGTCTCTAAGGTCCCTTTTCTGGTCTAGCAAGTCAGCCTAATTTCCTTTCCAGCTCCAGAATTTTCAGTAGCCCTAATTTCATCCTAAACGTTCTTAGCTCACCTTTTTGTCACCATTCATGGTATCAACCCTAAAATGAACACATACACACACTACGTCAGCCCTATTTGCAGGTGTTGAGAGAGAAAACAACCAAAATCGAAAACACTTTAAGCCTAACATGCACAAGATCAAGTCTTTCCCTCATTTTCTTGCTTTGTTATTATCTTGCATGCAACTTCACCTCACCTCCCCTTCTCCCTTCTACCGTGGCTCCCTTCAACACCAAAGGAGAAATCTTTAACACATTCAAGCCTAGTTTAAGACATAAAAATGCATAAAATCATCAAAGAACTTATCTTTATAACAAAATGCTCATCCTACCCTCTTATGTGCCTAAAGCCGAAAGCTTTTGGGCTTAGAGCTAACCTTTTCACAACTAAGATCAAACCTTAAGTCTTTCTAGTCACTCATGCACACACTTTCACATTCAAACCATGAAGAGTATAGTGTACTTGCCTTTGAAGCCTTTTGCACGGTTGGTTTGACACACGAAGCTCTTCCCCCTTCCTTTTCCTATCATACACACGGCAAAGGCTTTAGTGAGCCATTCCTTAGTTTATGTAGTATGTCTTATAGGAAGGACGAAGGGTTCCTTACCATTTGCTTCATGAAGGGTTGAAGGTGATCTTTTTTTTTTGGCTAAACACCCTCTTTTCTTCTTCCACCTTTCGGTTCCCCCCCTTATTGCCGTGAGAATCACTGTTTTTAAGGAAAAGAGAACTTAGTGATCTTTAATCCTATAAGGTATATCTTGTTAAGGATCATGGAGAATGGTCTTACCTAGAAAGCCATGAGAGAGAGCCCTTTGTCTCCTTGCTTCAGCCGAATCGTTTGGGGAGCAAGAGGGAAGGTGGAGAGTGGCTTCTTGAAGCAACCTTAATTGGTGGGAAGTTGGGAGGGTTTGAGTTAATGGTGGGTATTATTTCTTCTTGGAAAAAGGGGGCAGCCGGCGGCTGCTTGTGGAGGAGAGGAAAAGGCTCCCCTCTTTACTCCTTATTTTCTCTTCATTAATACTCTTACTAAGTGTTGATTAGAGCGTCCCTCCTCTAAGGCCTTGTGGCCAAACGTACATATGTATTACATGTATGCATCTTCCCTCATTTTTGCATTTATGTGTATGTTTGTGTTCGTGTATATGTATATATATATATATACATAGGTTGGTTTCCTCTTATATTACATTCGCATATTTATACCTCCTAATCATGATGCTTATGCAAGATCTTTTGCTAGTCTTGCACATAATGATTCATTCCCTCTAAGGCCTTATGGCTGAAACATGGTTATAATCCCATGTACATGTTTTCTCTTAATAATGCATTTACATGTGTTTGTATATATTTATCTGATATTCCAATCATTTAAATGTTCTTCCATAAATCCACTAGGCTACACTTGTATGCATGTGACCGACATATACATGCACACATAGCCCTCTTGAATTTCTCATAACTCTCATCCATAGGTGTGTAGCTGTACATGTACTCACGTACGCATTTATATATATACATATCTATACTTTCCTTTTGAAATAAGCCACAAATCTCAGAAAGATATATTCATTACACCCGATAATACCAAGTGTATGCACATAATATATCCATTTTTGAAAATTATTCTATCGCTGTTCGTATGTGCTTCGAGTCGTATATGAGTATACACATGTACCCCCATGCATACTCACGTACTACTCCTAATCTGTCCATGACCGGAGCCTTATCATTGTAGTCTTAACACCTGAACATGGATGTAAGCTTAGGTTTCTAAAACTTACTAAGTGTCAAGGAATTCTTAAAGTGGCATGTTTTCTATATGGTCCTTTAGGTATAAGCTTCATTGCGTTGTAGTCCTCTAGAGCCATCTTCTTCATGCTAGCTCCCTCCTTATATGAGGCACGTGCCCATTTGTAGTGAATCCTTACCTTTAGATGCACACCCTTACTGTTTCATGTGTGGGTTTGTCATGACCTAGGCTTCCTTAGTTGTCAACGTAACACTTGGCTCTTTAATTTACTGCTTGCTTTTCTCCTTTTTACGCTTGTACCTGGTGTGTACTTCCCTTACGTTCTTCGTTCCTCCATAAGATTTGGTAACATATTTCCCTTGAGGTCTTACTATCTAGGAGTGCTCTGCTTCTAACCCTAGCTGCCACGCGAATTTTGAGCGGGGTGCAACATTCTCCCCCCCCTTAAAATAAGTTTCGTCCTCGAAACTGGAGGATGGGCGCCTAGGTTTTCTAAGCGACTCCTCGACCTTGTGACCATTCCTGTTTATTTCTCTATTTGTCTGGAGGCAGTTGCTCCTGGTATTTTCAATGATGCTTATTCAATACATAAGACATAAGTGTTTTAACGGGAAATTTCTTTGTACCTGTCAGTAACGTTGGGGGCCTCGGGGTCCTCGGGCTCTCGTTCTTCGATTTTCGCCTCGGTTTACCGTATGCGAGTCCCCACGAGGGTGCCGTGACCGTCCTTCATTTGCTCTATTCATTTGTCTCCTCAACCTCCTTCGGACCTTCACCATCCGAATGTTGCGTTCTACCTCATAACATTCCTTTATTAGATCGTCGAACGTACTTGAATGTGCTATGTTCAATCCTTCCTTGATTCGGGGATTCAGTCCCCGCATAAATCTCGTTGTCTTCCATGGTTCATCTTCCATAATCAAGGGCACGTACCGTCCTAGTATGGTGAACTGACGGATGTACTGTGAGACTGGAGTGTCCGACTCTTGCCTTAACGCGTAAAATTCTTCCATTCTCTCAATTACCAGTTCGTTAGAAAGGTAAGCTCCACAAAATTCTTCCAGAACTCTAGCCCAAACTATGGGTCTGGGTAGCGATTGGACTCTTTCTCTCCACCACTGACTGGCCTTGCCGTTCAAGAAGGGGCGGATAATCAGGGCTCTCATTTCGTCAGGTACTCTAGCCCGGATGAGTTGGTCCTCTATCTCGTTTAACCAGTTTTCAGCTTCCTCGGTTGTCGTTTCTCCCCCAAACCTTGGATCTGTCCTCTTGTCATCTTTCGAAAGTAGAATCCCATACTTCCAGGGGGTGACAACGATGATGTTCCCGCGCCCGTGGGTGGGAGTATCTGCACCATGTAACGTTCGTTTATTCTAAGTTATACCATAACGGAAAACCCTACTTAATTGACATGGCAATAAAGTCGAGTGTCACATAACAAACTAGGTACAAGTTGATTTCCATTGTAGTGATCCCCTACTAAAACCCAGTTCTGAAAGGTATTCATGTCCGGCATCATAGGGGGAAAAGGTCCTTGCGGTGGAGGCACATTCTGCACTGGCGGCGGTTCTTGGCCTCGCGGCGGGGGTGGTGGAGGGACCTGAGCAAGCTGGGGTGGGACAGGCTCTTGTACTTCGGGCCTAGCTCTGGTCGGTCTCCCTCTGGGTCGCACCATCTGCATCACGCAGCGTCGACTTTACTTAGCATGGGAATGTTATATCAAAATATAACTGAATACATCAAAAACACGCCGTCATATACTCATTACTTCAGGATAGGTCGTTAGGTGGGGCCTATCAGTGGACTGTACCTAATCTCGTATACCGAGGTCATTTCGTAATAAGGTTAACTCTCATCCAAGGTCAAAACTTAGTTCTAAGATCAACCTTAGTTGACTAAAATCATGACTTAGTTCTACATTCTGCCCAGATCTAGAGCCTCGGCTCTGATACCACCTGTGGCGCCCCGCACCCCGGCCCCGCCGGAGTCGGTGCACCCGCCGTACTTCACTAAGGAGAGTACTAGGCGTCTTCCATACGCATCGTGATCCATGATAGAATTTCATAGAATTTTCGTTCTTTTACGCAATTAGTAATCGAAACCGTGGCAGAATTTAAACTTCAAATTAAAGTACCATCAAAAGCAGTAAAAGTAACATCCCACATAACCGAATTCAGAAAACGATGAAAGTAAATTGTTTTCCGTCACTACTACAGAACATCATCAATCCTTCAAGCTGGGTGCTCGATTCACAACTCCTGGCCATCCCCTAACTCTCTCACGGATAGGGTACCCTAGGCTCGTCATCGATCCATTCAACTTTATCTCCTGCCACCTCTGGGGAGAAAAATAGGGTGAGTGACAACGTCACCAGCAAGTATACTATAATAATCATGAGTTAAATGGAAAGTACGAGCAAGAACCGAACCCCATGTTATAATTGGTTTGGAAAACATACCTGACCTCCAATCATCATTTGATAAGGATCATCGCTTAATGTAGTAAGATCATAACTTAATAACATCACTAGATAGAGTGAAATATATTCATAAGGTGACTGGATCATGCATTGATTAATAAAACAATCATCATCATCATTTAGGACACGCAAGGTCATGACAACACAGCATAGTACATGCGACGCTATGTTACAACTCCACAAGTGACATGCATGTATATGCACATGAAATGCGTTATGATAAAATGAGAAAATGCCTTTTCATGCTTTTCTCTTTTAAAAAACCTCATCGTCATAAAACCATAGAGTGTTCAGATCTATCTTCCCGGATCTGAGGCGGTAACTTGTCCCCTTCGAATCTATTAATCCCGGATTCGGATCGGTAACATCGTTCCTTTCCATTCAGATCACTTAACCCGGATCTGCTCAGGTTTCTTTCGTTTCAGATCTATCTTCCCGGATCTGAGGCGGTAACTTCTCCCCTTCGAATCTATTAATCTCGGATTCGGATCGGTAACATCATTCCTTTCCATTCAGATCACTTAACCCGGATCTACTCAGGTTCCTTTCATACTGGCCAGTTCATACTCACACACGGTACCGGTGGGGAAGCGTTCTTTTAAAAACACAAAAACCATCTTTTTGAAAACGCTTTTCATCTTTCTTCCACGTGAAATCCATACCATAAATCATGCAAGTGACGATGATGCAATGTATGACATGCATTATGCAACTCGTGAACAAATGCATCATAACATGCATGCACGGACTCGTCTTTTAGGCTGGAAAAGCTGTCCAGCAATCACCTTCCATTCATACTGCTGTGTGCTCATCAATTCATGCTCATATTCATAAACTCATGTCATACATATGCATAATGAAGACTTAGACACATGCTATAAAAATTTCGTATCATTCCGAAATGTCTAAGGACCTCAAAACATCATACTATCCTCAAAGGTACTGTTGAAATCAGCAGGACAGTACCGCCTTACCTCAGTTTCGTAGGTCATAAAACCTCATTCATTTTGATCCATCACCTAGAAAACATATCTAACACACCAAGGAACAATATTCATAAGGCTAAACATCACAATTAAGCTTAAATGAGCAAAATCAAAGCCTTACAACTTATGGCAATAAACTGTCCTGTTTTCCAGTTTTATATACAAACTTACCACAATTGTTAACCGTCAAAATGGTAGTTTCATTCTGGTTTCTTTAAATGAAAATGTAAATCAATACCCTAGGTAATTACCATAAAATTTCCAAGGCAATCCAATAAGTTTAAGGGGGTCATCTAATTACTCTTCCAAACTGGGTACATGCAGAAACTGGAATGACCAATTAAATCACGAATTGAATTGTGACCAAACCACAACTCCTTTTACCAAAATTCCAACTCTCAGATGTCATACACACATGAAACTATTACCATGTCAAAAATCAGCTCATTTGCACATTCCTAAGGTTCATTTTCAAGCCATACAATTTACTACTCAAAACGTTCCTGTTCCGGCAATTCTGTTTGAGCAGTTTTACCACAAAATTCATTAATAATAATCCACAACTCTTTTACTACAATTCCAACTCACAGATGTCATACACACATAAAAATATTACCATGTCAAAAATCAGCTCATTTGCACATTCCTAAGGTTCATTGTCAAGCTGCTAAACGTGTTGCTTAAGTTCTGTCCAGAACACATTTTCCAGCAAGACCAATCTTAGTAAGAAATTCATTAAAAATAAATCGTGACTCTTTTTAAGGTGATTCCAACTCTCACTACTAACAAACACATATAACTATCATCACACCAAAATAAACGAAATTAAAGGTCTCTAAGGTCCCTTTTCTGGTCTAGCAAATCAGCCTAATTTCTTGTCCAGCTCCAGAATTTTCAGTAGCCCTAATTTCATCCTAAACGTTCTTAGCTCACCTTTTTGTCACCATTCATGGTATCAACCCTAAAATAAACACATACACACACTACGTCAGCCCCATTTGCGGGTGTTGAGAGAGAAAACGACCAAAATCGAAAACACTTTAAGCCTAACATGCACAAGATCAAGTCTTTCCCTCATTTTCTTGCTTTGTTATTATCTTGCATGCAACTTCACCTCACCTCCCCTTCTCCCTTCTCCCTTCTACCGTGGCTCCCTTCAACACCAAAGGAGAAATCTTTAACACATTCAAGCCTAGTTTAAGACATAAACATGCATAAAATCATCAAAGAACTTATCTTTATAACAAAATGCTCATCCTACCCTCTTATGTGCCTAAAGCCGAAAGCTTTTGGGCTTAGAGCTAACCTTTTCACAACTAAGATCAAACCTTAAGTCTTTCTAGTCATTCATGCACACACTTTCACATTCAAACCATGAAGAGTATAGTGTACTTGCCTTTGAAGCCTTTTACACGGTTGGTTTGACACACGAAGCTCTTCCCCCTTCCTTTTCCTATCATACACACGGCACAAGGCTTTAGTGAGCCATTCCTTAGTTTATGTAGTATGTCTTATAGGAAGGACGAAGGGTTTCTTACCATTTGCTTCATGAAGGGTTGAAGGTGATCTTTTTTTTTGGCTAAACACCCTCTTTTCTTCTTCCACCTTTCGGTTCCCCCCTTATTGCCGTGAGGATCATCGTTTTTAAGGAAAAGAGAACTTAGTGAGCTTTAATCCTATAAGGTATATCTTGTTAAGGATCATGGAGAATGGTCTTACCTAGAAAGCCATGAGAGAGAGCCCTTTGTCTCCTTGCTTCAGCCGAATCGTTTGGGGAGCAAGAGGGAAGGTGGAGAGTGGCTTCTTGAAGCAACCTTAATTGGTGGGAAGTTGGGAGGGTTTGAGTTAATGGTGGGTATTATTTCTTCTTGGAAAAAGGGGGCAGCCGGCGGCTGCTTGTGGAGGAGAGGAAAGGCTCCCCTCTTTACTCCTTATTTGCTCTTCATTAATACTCTTACTAAGTGTGATTAGAGCCTCCCTCCTCTAAGGCCTTGTGGTCAAACGTACATATGTATTACATGTATGCATCTTCCCTCATTTTTGCATTTATGTGTATGTTTGTGTTCGTGTATATGTATATATATATATATATACATAGGTTGGTTTCCTCTTATATTGCATTCGCATATTTATACCTCCTAATCGTGATGCTTATGCAAGATCTTTTGCTAGTCTTGCACATAATGATTCATTTCCTTTAAGGCCTTATGGCCGAAACATGGTTATAATCCCATGTACATGTTTTCCCTTAATAATGCATTTACATATGTTTGTATATATTTATCTCATATTCCAATCATTTAAATGTTCTTCCATAAATCCACTAGGCTATACTTGTATGCATGTGACCGACATATACATGCACACATAGCCCTCTTGAATTTCTCATAACTCTCATCCATAGGTGTGTAGCTGTACATGTACTCACGTACGCATTTATATATATACATATCTATACTTTCCTTTTGAAATAAGCCACAAATCTCAGAAAGATATATTCATTACACCCGATAATACTAAGTGTATGCACATAATATATCCCTTTTTGAAAATTATTCTATCGCTGTTCATATGTGCTTCGAGTCGTATATGAGTATACACATGTACCCCCATGCATACTCACGTACTACTCCTAATCTGTCCATGACCGAGCCTTATCATTGTAGTCTTAACACCTGAACATGGATGTAAGCTTAGGTTTCTAAAACTTACTAAGTGTCAAGGAATTCTTAAAGTGGCATGTTTTCAATATGGTCCTTTAGGTATAAGCTTCATCGCGTTGTAGTCCTCTAGAGTCATCTTCTTCATGCTAGCTCCCTCCTTATATGAGGCACGTGCCCATTTGTAGTGAATCATTACCTTTAGATGCACACCCTTACTGTTTCATGTGTGGGTTTGTCATGACCTAGGTTTCCTTAGTTGTCAACGTAACACTTGGCTCTTTAATTTACTGCTTGCTTTTCTCCTTTTTACGCTTTGTACCTGGTGTGTACTTCCCTTACGTTCTTCGTTCCTCCATAAGATTTGGTAACATATTTCCCTTGAGGTCTTACTATCTAGGCGTGCTCTGCTTCTAACCCTAGCTGCCACGCGAATTTTGAGCGTGGTGCAACATATAGCGCTTTCTTTAACTTGTATACATGATTAGGGTTATATCATATCCTCAAAGCCAGGTGGTTGTTTTACATAGACTTCTTCTTGTATAAAACCATTTAAGCATGCACTTTTTACGTCCATTTGGTAAAGTTTAAAATTCTTTATGCAAGCAATAGCAAGTAGTAATCGTATAGCTTCTAATCGTGCTACAGGTGCAAATGTTTCATCATAGTCTATGCCTTCTTCTTGATTATATCCTTGAGCTACAAGCCTAGCTTTGTTTCTAACCACTTTACCATTCTCATTCATTTTGTTTCTAAATACCCATTTCGTACCTATTATTGTTTTTATCTTGTGGTTTTGGTACTAAATCCCAAACATCATTTCTTGTAAATTGATTAAGTTCATCATGCATAGCATCAATCCAAGAAGAATCATTTAAAGCATCAAAACACATTCTTGGGTTCTATTTCCGAAATCATAGCATGGAATTGATTTATTTCATCTTGATTTATTCTTCTACGTGGTCGTACACCTTGTGATATATCACCTATGATAAGTTAATGTGGATGATTCTTATGAAATCTTGTTTTGATTATTTTCTAAGTTCTCATGCATTTCTAAGTGATCATGCGTTTCTAGTGTGTTGTGTTCATCATGCACTTTATTTTCTTCTATATCATCAATCACAGATTCGAGTTCAAAATCACCATCATAATCTTTAGTTGTTTCATGTTCACCGAATTCATTGAATTTCACATGAATAGATTCTAAGATTTGCCAGGTGATAGGATCATAACATCTATATGCCTTAGAATTTACAGAATATCCAACAAAGATGCATTCAATGGATTTAGACTCAAATTTATCTAGATTGTCTTTTGTGTTAAGTACAAAGCATTTACATCCAAACACACGAAAATAGTCAATCTTAGGCATATTCGATTATTTAAAATCTCATAAGGGGTTTTGTTATTTTCTTTCTAATTGATAAACGGTTGACTATATAGCAGGCACAATTTACAGCTTCTGCCCACAAGAATTTAGGTAGTTTATTTTCACATAACATTTTTCTTGCAATTTCTTGTAGTGTCCTATTCTTTCTTTCTACTACGCCGTTTAATTGAGGTGTCCTAGGCGGTGAAAATTCATGTTTAATCCCCTTTTCTTTACAAAATGCAATCATATCTTTATTCTTAAATTCACCTCCTCTATCGCTTCTAATTTTCTTCACATTTATGCCATATTCATTTTCAAGTTGTTTTATTAATTTGGCAATCTCAATAGCACTATCATCTTTATTTGCAAGAAATAAAGTCCATGTATAGCGAGAAAAAATCATCAACTATGACACAGGCATAGTGTCTCCCTCCAAGGCTTTTAGTACGACTAGGACCAAACAAATCAATGTGTAATAGTTCTAAGATAGTAAATGTGCTAATCTCATTCTTAGACTTAAGTGATTCACGTGTTTGTTTGCCTCTAATACAAGATTCAAATAACTTAAAGTTATCCGTATCAAGTTTAGGCAATCCTCGTACTAGATTCTTTTCGTTGAAGTTTTTCAAGAGTTGATATGCCAATATGTCCTAACCGTCTATGCCATAAGTTTACATTTGGTTCATTTGTCATAAAACATTTTACTCTAGCATCTATCATATCATCTATGGATAGTGTAAAAATATTTTCTTCTCTTTTTCCTTTTAGTACGGTTCTTCTCCATTTTTATTAACAATATTGCAATATGGATGAGAGAAACACACATCATAAACCATTTATCAAGATATTGTGAAATGCTAAGTAAGTTGTATGATAGATTACTTACTAGGAACACGTTGGAGATTTGAAGAGTACTTGGATTTCCGATTGTTCCTTTTCCAATGATTCGACCTTCATTGTTATCTCCAAAGGTTACGGATCCTCCTTTTTCAACTTTCTTTAATTTGGAAAATAGAGTTGGATCACCCGTCATATGTCTTGAACACCCACTATCAAGAAACCACTTATTTCCTATATCTTTTGCTACCTACAAAACATAACACTAACTTAGGTACCCTTTAATTTTGGGTCCTTACGGGTTAGTAATTTAGACCTTTGTAAGAATACCTTTTGGTATCCAAACTTGGGTAACCTTTCTTGGTCTTCCAAAAGATGATAAATATAGTACATGTTGTTTTCATCTCTATTTTGCCTATAGTGGCCGAATGTGCCAATGTGAGTTGATTTGTGATAAGTGTTTCGGTTTGTTGGCAATGTGTGTGATCTAGATGCGTTTGAATGTTGCATATGCTTTGATGACTTCCTTTGATATCTATATGGAACATGCTTGTATTTTTCATGTGATGAACTATAGGTAGGGCGATGAGATGCCATTAATGTCTTGCTAGTTTGTATTGTTACCTTCTTAGGACTTCTCAATTGTTTTGAAGACATGTTGTTGTTTGAAATGATGATGCAACAAAGTTTGTAGATTTACTTTGTACATGAGTATCTTTACTATACCCTAATCCGGTTTTGTCATTGTCATGCTTTTGAGAAGAGATAAGATGATCTAGCATGCAAGTTCCTTTATCAAATTTCTTTACAGTATTCTCTAATTCTATGTTTCTTGATCTCAAGTCTACGATCTCGGATTTCATTTCAACATTTTCGGATGTTAAAGAAATAATTTCAGACCTCAATGCACTAATTATACTTGACGACTCTTCTTTTGAATCGTTTAATTGAGACACAAGATTTGTGTTAGAGGATTCTAACAATTTCTTGTCTTCAACTAAGCGTTTCTTTTCTTTAGCAAGAGCTTTTGAAAATTTATGCAATTCAAGATATTCACTAAACAAATCATCATATGAAGCTTCATTATCAGAATCGGAATCGGAATTTACCTCATTTGACGCCTTTGATGCAAAGCAAACTTGAGCCGTTTCATCCTCAGCTTCTTCATTTTCTGAGTCAGATGAATCACTCCATGTAGAAAGCTTTGAAGGCCCTTCTTGTATTCCTTTGTTTCGGTTCTGAGACGAGTCTAGTATGTGTCCGTTCCTTGTCATGGTTTTTGTTCATTGTTTTGTCCTTGTTTGGACAGTTATAGGAAATATGTCCAGATTTTCCACAGTCATAACATTTCATGTCTTTATCATTGTTCTTATTTCTGTTTACTTAGATGAAGTGGATTTATGTTTGTTTCTAAATGACTTCTTCATAAATTTTCTTAATCCTTTAGCCAATAGAATTAGATTTTCATCATCCGAATCCGTGTCACTATCATTTACGCAATTAGAAGAAGTAGAGACGTATTCATTTGAATTGAAAGCTATTGTCTTACTTTGTTTGGAAGTTGATTCGGATTTCCTCATAGTAAGTTTGTTTCATATACCTTCAATGATCCAATCAATTCCTCCATTTTTATGACTTGGTTTCTTTGCTTTCTTCTATTGCGGTAACTTTCGGATCCCATTCGGATGGAAGGCTTCTCAATACCTTTGTACCTTTTCCTGTGAAGTGAAAGCTTTGCCAAGAGACTCAAGAGAATTGTAAATGTAGTTAATCTCAAATCCATATCAACAATGGATTCATTTGGCAACAATTTGAAGGATTCAAGAGTAGACATAAGCATATTGATTTTGGACTCTTTTACTTGACTTGTTCCTTCATGCTTCATTTCTAAACTCTTCCACATATCTTGTGCATTAGAACAATTAGATACATAACTAGATTCACTTTTGCTCAAACCATTTAGAAGAAGTTGCATAGCTTTAGCATTCATACTTAGCTTCTTCTTATCATCACTTGTATACTCTAGTTTAGACTTTGTAACTTCTATATCAACACCATCAACCGCGGTTATCTTAGATGGAACAAAAGGACCATCTTCTATTATAGACCACAATCAATATCAATAGCCATAAGAAACAATTTCATACTGAAGTTTCCAATGATTAAAAGACTCACCATCAAAGAGTGGAGGCCTTTGGCTAGACATACCTTCTTGCTCGGTTTTGTGACTAGTTGATGCCATCTCACAAAGATTGTTATATCTTCTTGTTGTGAGTGTACCTTGCTCTGATACCAATTGTTGGACCTGTATAGCACCACTAGAAGGGGGGGTTGAATAGTGAGTGTGGAAAAAATTGGTTTATAAAAATTTAAGGACCAATTACTCACTTCTGAAACAGAGACTGCTTTCAGGATCCATTTTTAAACACTTGGTTTACTGGGTTGTAGACCTCCAAAAATAGTGAAATTTTGACACAATGTACTCTCAGGTGTTATGAAGGTTTCATAAAAATTTCAGATTAAAATCAAAGTTTAAGTTCACTCAAATGTGGTACGTGATCTGACTGTGTTAGTTGGACAGAACCTGTACTTAAAATGAAAAAACTTATTCCTATTTGGTGACAACTCCAAATGACCGGAAACTTTTATGAGATGACCCTTAGGATGTTTAGTATACTCAGTTAAAAAAGGTTTTGAAAAATTCCTTTGGAAGTATGTCAACCAAGTTGATGTTCTCAACCTCTGCCAATCTGAAAAACAGATTTGCACTAGTCTCAGACACTATGAAACGTTTGGATGACCTATACTTATCCAAATTTGATAAAATCAGTGGGAAATGAACCCTAAGACACAAGTCTATGTTTTCTGCAAATTTTTATGATTTTTGAAAATTATTTGCTATTTTTACCGAGATCATAAAGATGATGCAAAAACAGAAACTGAGAGTAAAAATGCTGAAAGTAAGAACACCAAGAATTTTATACTGGTTCGGCCAACGTGACCTACTCCAGTCTTCAAGGACACCTTCCTTGGTTTTCACTAGTCACCAAAGTCACCTTAGAATAAGGGTGGATAGAGTTATACACCAACTCCTTCAATCCAAACCCTTTTACAATGTTCTACACAAAGAACAACACCAAAGAATCACCAATCAGCACCACCTCACCAAATAAGGTTTGATCACACCTTGATCAACCTTGTACACCAATGAATCTTATTTGGGTGATGTGTATGAATCCTATACTGAATATGACATGTAAGTATGATAGGCTTTAGGGTATATACAAGAGATGAATATGGAAAATGAAGTGAAGTCTTGCAAACACTAAACAGAATTTTGCACTTGTTGTTCTTGTTTTGTGTTGATCATCTCTTGGCCTTTTATAGATGGTTGGGGCGCCTAAGAGGGTTGAGAGGAGCCTCCCAAATCTGATTTGAATTGTCTTGTAATGCCTTTGAATAAATTTGAATGCTTTAGGTCATTAATTCCCCCCAAAACTTCAGCCACCAATCTGAAATTTCAGATTCAAAAACAGAATTTTCAGCTTTATTTGGTCTTGTCTTTGACTCCTTAATTTGTGCATCTTTGTCTTCCATCATTGCTTGGTCTTTCTTCATCAATTATATTATATTATGAACTTCTTCAAGGCTCCCAACATGCTGTTCCAGCTGCCCCCATCTGGTCAGCCAATGTGCTGAATTCAAATCTGAATTTTGCATGGTAACAATGTAGAATTCTTCATGAACATGGTAAATTTCTTTTACCATTTTACCTTGCCTTCTAGAACCTTTCAAGATATGTCTTTGGCTGTGTAATTCATGTATAATACATGAATAAATACATGTCGCATCATGTAGCAAATAAACGTTCCATGTACGATGATGTAGTAACTTCAAATTTCAACTTCCGTTGATTGCTCGGTTTTTCTCCGTTTTGTCTCAAACCTCTTCAACATATAAAATGTGTAATGTAACATGCAATATACATATAAATATGTATAATCTCAGCTCCAATGTGTATAAGATGTTCGGCCAAGAGGTATATCAATTTTGAGTTTGATTTTCAGAGAAATAAGGAAGATGATGGAGAATTGATATATGTATTTGTTTTGTGACTTTGGTATTGATCTCTCCATGTAGTGCACGAAATTTTTGAGTGTTGGAAATGTATATTGGCTGGCCATCTTTGTATGATAAGTATATGATGTGTCGGAGATGGCTCGGTAGTCATATGATATGATACATTTCGGTTTTTGCACTTTTGTCATGTCGATGTAATTTTGGAAGTTTGATGACATGAAGTATATGACTTGAGAGTATCATGGATGTGTATATGATGTATATAGACTCTCTTGTCGTTGACATATGTTGATGACATGTTGACGAAATGTCGAGATCGAATAATGTAGCTTGTCGTCTGAGATAGAATATATGTCGTATGTATATCCATGAGATATATGTATATGCCGTGAGACTCCAAGAAATATATATGCCATGAGTATCCATAAGATATATGTTTAGAGTGTATATCCAAGAGATATATATGACGTGTGTCCATAAGATATAGTCGAGATATCCAAGACAATATACGCCGTGTGTCGAGATATCCAAGAAATATATATATACCATATCCAAGAGTTGTATGTATGCCGTGTATATAACCTGAGAATAAATACAACAAGGTTGCCATATGATTTAAGCCTTAACGCTTCATGGCTTGTTAGTACAACAGTGATAGATATAGGCATATGCATTTTGAAATCTCATAACATTTAGATCATGTAATCATGTAACACATAAATCATGCACTAGTAAATCATTCAAACCATGATTTCTCAACAAGAACCATTCAGTTGATGAGGCCACTTGGGAGTTAGAGGAAGGCATGAAGCAAAAATACCCCTATCTCTTTGACATTCATAAGTTTCGGGGACGAAACTTTATTGAAGGGGGGAAGGATGTTGTACCCCAACGATCATGTACATGAAAACTATGAATATGAGACGGAATGAAAGTGACAATTTCTTTTAGCGCGTGTTACTCTTTACTTAATTATTATTGAGGTGATACTAAGCCAAATTAAATAAGGGAAACTTCAAGAAAGTAGTACATGAAATATAGTGATATATGAACCATACATACCATTATGTATGTGCGTGTATAGGATATATGTGTACAAATGTATGAATACCTACATGCGTATACATAGGAGGATATATATATACACATATGTAATATACATGGCGTTTATATGTATGTGTACATACATATGTTAATTTTAGAATATGATAAAATAAAGAAAACAATTACAAGAAATATCAAGTTGCCCAAGAAGCCTAAAATTCGGCCAAGGCATGAATGGGGATTCTAGAATTCTCTAGCCAACTTTATTAGTTAAAATAATTACCTAAAGTCTACTACACCATTAAGACAAGAAGTTATTACGCAAAGAATAAATAGAAAATAAAATAGACATGCATTTAAGGAACAAGTTAAGAACAACTCATTAAAGAAAGAGGTAGTATGGTTGAGGTCATAAAGACCCCAACCAAAACCGCCCCCTTAGTGTCTAGACATGGAGGATTTTTATATCCTACCATGGTTACTTTTTCCCTAAACCAAGGTTAATGTAACCATGATTAATAAAGTAACTTGGGTTAGCACTAAAGTAATCATAGTTGGAATAAAAGTAACTAAGGTTATTACTAACCTAACCTTGATTAACACTCATGAGAACCCTAACCCTCCTATTCTCCCTCCAAAACCGTCCCCCTTCCTAAGTCCCTAACATGTTTTAAAATCAAACCATTCTAGAAACATCTACCTTCTCATCATGCAAGAGCAAAACACTTAGATAATCTCCATCCCCCTCATCAAGATTTCGCCCCCTTCATCTTGAAGGATAGGAGTTCAAATTCACTTTCAAGACTCAAGAAGACATCTAGGTAAGTCTTGTTCCAAGTTTCTTTAAGTGAATCCTTATTTGGTGAAGAATGAAACTCACATAAACTCCTTCTCTTCATGCCAAAACCGTGACATCCATGGTCCAATAGGTGAAAGCCTTCAACTTTTCTAGGTGGTGTTATATTGAGGTGCTTGATCCCCCATTCCAAGCTCATTTTGGTAAGATGTTCTAGCCCTCAAACCTATCCTATTTCCTCTATTGAATAAAGACTAATCTTTTCATTTCATTTCCTTAAAACCGTATGCTTAAGGTGAAGAAGGTGAAGGATTTCATCACATCTCACTTCATAACCAATCAAAGACAAGAGCTTTAGCTTGAAGAGGCAAGTATACTTTAACCCCTTACAATATAAGTGATTATGTGCATACTTGAATGTCTAGAAGCTTAAGACATGATTTTAGTGAAAATATGCCTAAGTTGTTAACTTTTCTTATGTATTGAAAGGTTGGATGATAGACCTCTCTTATGTTGAAATATAAAGCATGTTTAAACTTGAAATAAGAGCTAAAAGTGATGGATTAAGGACTGTCCTATGTTTGATATTGAATGAGACATGATTGGTGTGAAACCTAGCGTTTTTAGTGATTTTAATATGTGAAATTGTTGGACTAGAGGACTGTTTTGTTTAGGAGGAATGAACAACCCATATGAACGACTTTTGCATGCTAAAAAGGACTGGAATTAGTTGAGGGAAGCCTTATTTTGTCTATTGAATGACCATTAACTCGGATTATAGGTTAAAGAACAAAATTAGGAAGGAAAGGATACTTCTATGCATGTTGATTGAAAACAGAGTTCTGGACAGATTTTATGCTAAATTGATGGACTTAGTTAAGGACCTTCTAAACGTTGTATTGAGCTTATTTTTGGTGTGGTCGTAGCTTATCATGTCTATTTATTATGGAGTTGGAATTTCTGGAAAATCATTTGTGGATTGGTCAGAAATGAATTTTTAGTATCAAGGGGTCAAAACAGTTCTGGTTGTACCCCCTTAGGGAGAAAAATTATTTAAGTGCCTTAACATCTTGGATTGACCTGAAATTTTTATAAGAAGTACTTAAGACATAGAGCTAAGTATCCATGTAAAGAAATTGATTTTATCTATTGACCTTGGTGGTAAACCATTGAGGTAAAGTTGGTGTAACATTCTGGAAAACAGGACAGATTGACCCTTTGTGCTTGTATGACTTGTATTGTATTTATTTTGACTTATTTTGGTGAATGGGCATTTGGATATTGTTCATGAAAGAAATAGAAAAGATTTCCAGGTGCTAAATGAGCCCCATAATGAGTTCATGGATGGAGACAAGGTAAGGAATGGAGTTGAGAGTGCAGCAGAATTCCTGTTGTATCCTTGTTGGGAATTATTTTTATTGAGGTACCTACGCTTGTCGGAATCGCATGAAATTTGTACAGAATGTAGTTAAGATCATGTGGTGCATGTCCATATTTTTAGTTTCTGGAAAATAGGCTCAAAAGGTTGATTTTGAGGCCGGGCAATACAGGACATGCTGCTGGATCGTTTTCCAGCCCATGACGAAAGTTGTTTATGATGTTATAAGTGCACTTTACCATGTTGCATCCCATGCACTTGCATTGACATGCTCATATGTTCCATGCTCATGATTTTTATTGATGTTTTATATAAGTTTCTGTTTTGAAAGAATTCCGTCCCTTCTGGCCAGCTTAACCCGCTACAGATCCGGGGTTAATTGATCTGAAGAGTTATAAGAACCGAGCCAGGCCCCGTATAATAGGTCTGAAGATGATCATGATTATAAGAACCAATCCAGGCCCGGTATAATAGGTCTGAAGAGTGAAATAACCGAGCCAGGTCCGGTATAATAGACCTGAAGGTGATCATGTTATAAGAACCGAGTCATGCCCGGTATAATAGGCTGACACACTCTCTTGTTTTATGATGAGCATGATTTAAAAGTAAGAAAGAAAGTTCAAGTATTTTTATGAGCATGTCTAAATGAAAGAAAGAATGTTTCCCGTTGCATTTGCATTGCATTCGCATTTTCATACACATTATGCATGATACCTATTCATAGAAGTAAGGGTTGGCTATAGCACATAGAATCTAACTAAGTGGTGACATTTAGATCTTAGCTAAGTGTTGATATGACTTTAAGTATGGTGCTTCGGAAAGGTATTGGTAGGTATGTTTTAACTTAAGGAATTGGGGTTGATTCTTGTATGCCTTTTTCTATTTATTGTATGGTGTTATTGTATACTTGCTGGCGACTCTGTCGCTCACCCATTTATTTCCCCCCCCAGAGTCAGGTAATAAAGTCGAGTGGGTTGATGATGAGCCAAGGGTGCCATATCCGTAGGTTATTGAAGTTACTGTTAAGAGAATGACGATGGAAGCTTTTGATGAACCTTTGGGACATTTTGGGACTTAGCTATTTTCGGATTCTCTTCGGATAATGTTTGTATAATTTCGCGGTGTAGTTTGCTATCGGTTCAGTTGTATAATTTTGCTATGTATTCGCGATTTGACGCTTTCGGATTAAGGTTCAAATTCTACCATGTTTTTATCTACCTGTTAAGATCGTGACTTTGTAATCCATGTTTATCCATGGGTTTACGAGTTAAGTTTCGACGCTTTGTACTTTTTCCGAAAGGGAAAGTACGGCGGGTGCACCGTACGAGGGGTAGCCGAGTACGGGGCGCTACACTATGGCTGGCCGATTTTATCACTTAATGAGGCATATTTTACTATCTTGAATTAAGTGGATTAATTGAGGGACAGTATGGAAGTATTTTGAATATATTATGGAATAAATAAAGTGATATCTTTGAATATCACACATGCTGAAAATTTCAGCATGTGTAGGAATGTATGTTGGCCGAATTCTTGGGTCTATTGGTGATCAATTTTTATTCCAAAATTGGTAGAATGTTATGTACTAAATGATGATTGATTTCTTCTTTCTTTTCAAAGAATAAATCAAAACAAACTTGGCAACATTTTGAATAAAATTCAAACGTTACACATGCTGAAATCTCTGCATGTGAAAGAGGTGTAATGGCCGATTTTTGCATGGCAAGTTGGAGAAATTTGTCTTGCTAATTTTGTGGGATGATTATATGCTTTATGGAAATAATTTTATGGCTAATTGGCACATGCTGTTTGAGGTTTAATTTCAGATTTATCTAGTCATCTAGTGATGACAACTTCTATCCAATCAATGAGTTCCAAGTATGCAAGAGCTTAATGATCATCCAATGAGGAGTTGCCAAGTAAGCAAGGACATGTCACAATGATGCAATACACTCTTCCAAGGACTTAGAAGATAATTTTCAAGAGGAGAAGGGCATCATAGTGGGCGGCCATATGGTGATAAAAAGGAAAGAAGAGAGCAAACAAAAGACAAGAACACGTCTTGCAAATTGAAGGATCAAAAGCGTTTTCTAGCCTCTTCTCTCTACACTTCTTTCTTTCTTCCCTATAAAAGTCTATTGTACTCATATTCATACATTTACTCTCTTTATTTTTGTATAAGATTGATCAAGGTGTGATCAATCTTGCACTTGCAAGGTGATGGTGTTCGTGATCATTGTATTCACATACAAGGTTTGTAAAGGGTTGGAGTTGGTGTGTAACTCCATCAACCCTGTGGTAAGGTGCTATTTTGTGTTTTGTGATTAGTGCTAACCGAGAAAGGTGTCCTCGAAGACTGGAGTAGGTTGTTTTTAACTGAAACCAGTATAAAATTCCTGGTGTTATTTACTTTCAGCACTTACTTTCAATTTCAGCACTGTTTATCATTTTTAATCACGTTGGTAAAAATAGTAAACAAATTTCACAAATCACAAAACTTTCCAGAGTCATAGCCACATGTCTTAAGGTTCTTTTGGCAGAAGATTCAACCCTTTCGGACAAGTATAAGTCATCCAAACGCCCAAAGTTCTGAGACTAGGTATAAGTCATCCAAACATCCAAACGAGATATCATCTGACTCTGATTCTGACTCTGACCCCTTCTTATGATGATCTTTTTAGTCAGTACATAGAATTGCATAAATTTACTAAGACTCTCACGAAAGAAAAGAAGTGATTAATTGAAGACAAGAATCTGTTAGAATCTTCTAATGAGAATCTTGTCACTCAATTAAACAATTCAAAAGAAGAGTCGTCATGCATCATTAATGCATTAAAGACAAAGATCTCATCATCGACCACGAAAAATAATGAAATGAAATCCGAGATTTCAAATTTGAAATCAAGGAATACGGACTTAGAGAAAATGATGAAACAGTTTGATATGGGATCTAACATGCTAGATCGTATTATTTTATCACAAAAGCATGATAGTGATAAAACGGGATTAGGATACATTGAAACAAATGAAGTATCCATTAAACCAACCAAGTTTGTATTGTCTAAGAAATTAGACACTGCAAAAGCAAATACGACGTCTAAGATGACACAGAGACCCCCTCTCCCCTCATCTCGTCATACTTCTTCTTCATATCATGCGAAATATAATTTAGTGCCATATAGATATGAGAAGAAACAAGTGATGCATACACGACATTCATTTCATCCATCTAGATCATGCCCCACGCACACTAACACAAGGACATATCAAAACGTCCTCCATATAATGCGTATAAAGGAGTTCTTGGCTAAAGGCCCAAAGTGCACTCACCACATGTCTACTACATTGCACCTTCATCTACATTCTTGCCACTTGCTAGACCGAGAAAGATCACCCAAGTATGGGTACCAAAAGGTACTTTTACCAAGAGGTGAATAACTAACTCGCAAGGACCCAAAATTAAAAGAGCACCTAAATCATTCTCGTACATTGCAGGGAACCCACACATCAAAAGATACATCTATCAAATGGTTCCTTGACAGCAGTTGCTCGAGGCACATGACGGGTGACCCGAGCCTGTTCACTAAATTGAAGAAGGTCACAAAAGGCGGATCCTTGACCTTTGGAGACAACAATGAAGGCAAGATCATCGGAAAAGGTACAATTGGAAACCCAAGCACCCTTCAAATCTCAAACATCTTTTTGGTAAGCAACTTATCCTATAATCTTCTTAGCATTTCGCAATTCATTGACAATGGTTTTGATGTGTGTTTTACTCACCCATATTGCAATATAATAAATAAAAATGGAGAAACAGTTTTAAAAGGAAAACATGAAGGAAACATCTTTACGCTTTCTATGGATGTTATGTTACACGCTAAGGTTAAGTGTTTCATGTCAAATGAACCTAACGTAAATTTGTGGCATAGACGTTAAGACATATTGGCATTTCTAGACTAGAAATACTCCAACGAAAGAACCTAATATGAGGATTGCCTACACTTGATTTAGACAACTTTCAGTTGTGTGAATCTTGCATAAAAGGAAAACAAACACGCAAGTCACTTAAACCTAAGAATAAAATAAGCACGACCAGAGTTTTAGAATTATTACACATTGATTTGTTTGGTCCTAGTCGCACTACGAGTCTTGGTGGACGTCACTATGCTTGTGTGATTGTTGATGGTTTTTCTCGTTATACTTGGACTTTGTTTCTTGCACATAAGGATGATAGTGCTATCGAAATTGCTAAACTAATAAAACAACTTGAAAATCAATATGGTGTCAATGTGAAGAGGATAAGAAGCGATAGAGGCGGTGAATTTAAAAACAAGGACATGATTTCATTTTGCGAAGAAAAAGGAATTAAACACGAGTTTTCGCCACCTAGAACTCCACAATTAAATGGAGTAGTAGAAAGAAAGAATAGGACATTACAAGAAATTGCTAGAACCATGTTGTGTGAGAATAAATTGCCTAGATTTTTATGGGCGGAAGCCGTAAACTGTGCATGCTACATAGTAAATTGCTTGTCCATTAGAAAGAAATAAATAAGACGCCTTATGAGATATTAAATGATCGCATGCCTAAAATTGACTATTTTTCGTGTATTTGGATGCAAATGCTTTGTTTTAAATACAAAAGACAATTTAGATAAATTTGAATCTAAATCAATTGAATGCATCTTTGTTGGGTATTCTGTGAATTCAAAAGCATATAGATGTTATGATCCTCTCACTAGACAAATTCTAGAATCTATTCATGTGAAGTTTAATGAATTTTGTGAGATTGATAAAGGTAAAGAATATGATGACGATTTTGAATTGAAACCCGTGTTGAATGATGATGATGGCACGCATGATATGCATGATACACTAGAAATGCATGATCACTTAGAAATGCATGAGAACGTAGAAAATAATCAACTAAGATGGCATAGAGATCACCCACACGATCTCGTTATAGGGGATATCACTCACGGTGTGCGACCACGTAGAAGAATAAATGCGGATGAAATAAATCAATTTCATGCCATGATTTCTGAAATCGAACCTAAAAATGTGCATGATGCTTTGAGTGATTCTTCTTGGATTGATGCTATGCATGACGAACTTAATCAATTTGTTAGAAATGACGTATGAGATTTAATGCCGCGACCACAAGATAAGACTATAATAGGCACAAAGTGGGTGTTTAGAAATAAAATGAATGAAGAAGGAAAAGTTGTTAGAAATAAAGCTAGACTTATAGCACAAGGCTATAATCAGGAAGAAGGAATTGATTATGATGAAACATTTGCACTCATAGCATGTTTAGAAGCTATACGACTTTTACTTGCCAATGCGTGCATGAAAGATTTTAAACTCTATCAAATGGACGTAAAAAGTACATTCTTAAATGGATTTATACAAGAAGAGGTATACGTGAAACAACCACCCGGTTTTGAAGATTTGAAATACCCAGATCACGTGTGCAAACTAAAGAAGGCACTATACGGTCTAAAGCAAGCACTTAGAGCATGGTATGATCGTTTTGCTACTTTTCTTTTAGAAAATGGTTTTAAAAGAGGCACTATAGATAGTACTTTATTTTAAAATAAGATAAATCGGATTTACATATTATTCAAATTTACGTTGATGACATCATTTTCGGCTCCACTTCTCATAAACTTGTTGAAAATTTTGAAAATTGCATGAAATCCGAATTTGAAATGTCTATGGTTGGCGAATTGAACTACTTTCTTGGCTTGCAGATTAAACAAACGAGTAAAGGCATCCACATAAGCCAAGCTAAATATATAAATGATATGATTAAAAAGTTCAATTTTGAGAACTTAAAACCATCATCCACCCCTATGAGTGTCACTACTAAATTAGATAAAGATGAACATGGTTAGGATTCTGTGTGGCACTGTTGTAACCCACTAGGGAATCCTTTTGTACCTATGATTTATTTGAGAGATTATGTGACAAAATATGATTGCAATTATAATTTATTGAGACAATGATTATTATTATAGATTATGTTACGGAAAGTAATATACGTAAATATTTTAGAGCGTGAATATTGGACCATGAGGAGAGGACCAACATTTCGTCTTTCTTTCTTTCGGCCCTTAGCCCAAAGAAGGCTCAAGCATATTTTTTTCTTCCTAATTAACCATTTTGTAGGGAAACAAAGGAAAAGAAAATAAGATAAATAATAGAAAAGGGGGGGACTACCCTAATTAAGGCATGTTGGGGCCATTAAAGACCCCAACCGCCGGGTAAGAAGGCAATGGCCAACCAAGGGGGAGGCTTTTCTACACCATAGTTAAACTAACCATGATTAAAGAAAGTAACTAAGGTTAGTTTCAAAAGTAATCATGGTTAGACTAAAGTAACTAAGGTTAAGAATAATGTAACCTTGGTTTTATTAAAATAACAAAGGTTACTCCCCTTAACCTTGCCATAGTAATTCTAGCCCCTCTTACACCCCCTCCCCAACGGCTAAAAATAGCCAAAAGAAGAAGAATTCCCTCCAAAGATCATACTTGAGAATTCTTCAAACCTCTCTAAACACTCAAGAACATCAAGTGCAAGAAGAGCTTCTTCTCTTCCTTTCTCTCCAAACCATACGGCCAAGGGAGCAACCAAGGAGGTCTAGGTTCTTCCAAGACTAAGAGATATTAGGTAAGTGTTCTTAGCCTCTTGAGAAGATATTTACATTTCCATGAGATGAAAATTATAGTGCTATTCTTCTTGCTCATAAACGTGACCTTCAATGGTCATTAGGCTCAAGAATCTCAAGCTTTTGAGGACTCTAGTCTAGAGAAGCTTGAACACCACTCAAGCTCCTTTTTGGTAAGTCCATCTAGCCCTCACTAAGTGTATATTTTAGTTAAAGATGTAAACTAACCCTTTATTCCTTTTTCCTTTCCACCACCGTGGGATGCATGCATAGAAGAGAAGAAAGATTTCAATTTTCCATACACCTTTCAAGAAGAGTAAGCAAAAAGGCAAGTACACTATACTCTTTGTGGCTTGAATGTGAGAGTGTTTGCATGAATGGCAAGATATCCTTAAGATTTAATCTTAGTTGTGATGTGCTAAGTTTTGATGCCTAAACTTTCGGCCTAGGGGCCAAATCATGGGTAGGTATGAGTTTTTGTTTAAAGATGGAACCTTTGTGTTTTTATGCACCATTATTTGTTAATCCAAGTTGAACATGCTAAAGATATTTTCTTTTCCAGGGACAGGGCATACGGTGGAGAGGGTTAAGGAATTAGGGGTGGTTTTGGCATGAAACAATAAATTATGTGATAAAGTGGAGACAAAGTTATGCTTTAGTGTGTTAAGTCTAACATGTTCCTTGTGGATGCATTATTTTGAGTTGCATGTACCGAAAAAGGGCTGTTGGTGACTAGGGTGCGTATGCACCAAAATTGTTGCTAAGGTTGAATTAGTGGAATGTGATGTACTTGGCCAAAGAATGATGCATGTACAAACTGTTTTGTAAGGGGTTTGAATATGATGTTGTAGCGTGTTGAATTTGTAAAATTTCCCACAAGAGGGTATGTTTGAAAGTTAATAAAGGCTTTATGATAAACAATGCAAGTTAGGGCCATTTAGGGATGAAACATGACCAAATCTGAAAATCTCTGGAGCAGGGCAGAATTTGAGGCTGTGTTGTGAGACCCGAAAGGAGACCTTAGGAACTTTCAATTAAGTTGATTTTTGGTAGGACACTAGTTTTATGTGTATATTAGATGTGAGAGTTGGAATTTCGTTAAAAAGATTTACGAATTATTTTTAATGAAATTTTCACTAAAACTGGTCATGCTGGAAATTTTACTGGACTGGACTGGTTTTATATGACATGATGAGTCACCTTAAAATGGACCTTAGGAATATGTAATTAGGCTAATTTTCGGTATGATGCTAGTCCAATGTGTTTAATACACTCGAGAGTTGGAATTTCTAAAAAACAGAATTACGGTGTGGTCACACTAAAATTTATAGTAAAATCGGTCACTCCAGAAATCTGCATGTAGCGGTTTTGAGAAAAGGAATAAATGATACCTTTAACGATATTATAAATTCGTGAAATTTATTTACCCACTACTTAAGACATAGGTGAACCCATATATGTAAACCACTTATTTTTAGAACGACTAAGTGAAGGGTATATACCACAATTAAGTGGGCGTCAGTAATCTGAGATTTTGGGGCAGAATTGAGGGACTTGTTATAAGGCCTTAATCGAATGGAATTAGGCTAGTTACACGACTTGGCTTACAACCACCAATTAATGGAAAGTTCTAACAAGTTTTCTAAGCTGGCCCAAATTAAAAGAGGTTTAATGGGCTTACTTGAAAGGCTAAAGAAAAGGGGCGCAGGATTACCAAAATTCAGCAGCCTTGTTTCGTGATTTATTAAACTAAGTGTCTTACGCATTTTGCATCGTCACGAGAATTTATTATGAACAAATAAGGTATTTTTATGCATATGCATGACAAGCATCATTGTCAGTGGGCCTAACCACAAGGGTTTAGGGCCGAATATAAGGAGTGTTCATGCTGGAAATTTTTCCAGCATAGCGACAAGTTGAACACGTGTGTATATGTAACGCATTATGTCATGGTTTGCATAATACATGTCCTGCATTGCATCATTGTCATTTACATGATTTATTGCATTGGTTTTATGCAAAAGAAAAATGAAAAGCGTTTTTAAAGAAAGATTCTGTTTTAAAAGAACGCTTCCCACCGGTACCGTGTGTGTATGTGTCTGGCCAGTAAGGACCCGCCCAGATCCGGGGGTAATTGATATGATGATATGACCGTTCAGGCCTGGAGAGAATAGACCTGATAATGACCGCTTGGGCCAAGAGAGAATAGACCCGATAAGTGATGACGCTACCATTCCGAATCTGGGAATAATAGATTCGAAGGGGGGACGTTACCGCCTCAGATCCGGGAAGATAGATCTGAACACTCTGTTGTTTTTTGACGATGATGATTTGAAAGAAAAGCATGTAAAATCATATTCTTATTTTTACCATGATGCATCATACGCATGCATGTCACGTTTATGGAGTCATTGTGTAGTGACACATGATACTTAGACTAATTTGTTATGGCCTTGTAGATCCTAAGTATGACCTCATTAAGTGATGATTCTTGTCATGTTATGAATTGAGGCGAGTTACAGTCATTTATTGTTATGTTCTTTATTAAGTAACGATTTTGTTTAAGTTATGATCTTGATGCATTAAGTGTTGATCACCATCGGGTATTGAACGGAGGACAGGTATGTTGCTAAACCGAAATTTTTGGGGTTCGGTTCTTGTATGCACTTTCCATTTATTCCTCAATTATTATAGTATACTTGCTGGTGACTTTGTCACTCACCCCCTATTTTTCCTCCCAGAAGCTGCAGGGAATAAAGTAGAGTGGATTGAGGATGAACTTAGGGTCCCCTACCCATGAGTGCAGTAAAGAGTGGACGGATTTAGGAGACATGACTGGCCAGCTTTGACCGATGACTGATGATATAATTGTGATGGAAAACATTTGCTTTTGTGACTTTCGCTACTTTTGATCTGGGTTGTAAAACTACGAATGGTCTTGTGGATGTTTTTAATTTGAAGTTTTAAATTCTGCCACGGTTTCGCTTACTTATCTACGTGTAAGCACGAAAATCCATGCATTATATCATAGATCATGACATGCATGGAACGACGCCTAGTACTCTCCTTAGTGAAGTACGGAGGGTGCACCGGTTCCGGCTAGGCCGGGATGCGGGGCGCATCAGGAGCCCCACCCCCGGCCCAGCCAGATACGGTGCGCCCGCCGTACTTCACTACGGAGAGTACCAGGCGTTGATCCATCACATGTCGTAGTCCAGAATAAATTACGTGGACTTTCATGCTTACACGTCAACAAGTAAGCAAAACCGAGGCAGAATAAAAAATTTCCAAACGAAAGCATCTAAACATTCATCATAAGTCTTACACACATGTTCTTAAAATGCGGAAATCAAAAATCCAATGTTTTTCAACATAAACTCATATAAGTTCCTCAATCATTACCATCTCATCATAAACCCTTAAATCATCCTTCAATTGCTCTTCTACGCATAAGACACCCTAGGCTCATCCTCGACCCACTCGACCCTATATCCTGCGGGTTCTGGGAGAAAAAATAAAGGGTGAGTGACAACGTCACCAGCAAGTATACCGTAAACAATCATGCACTAAATGGAAAGTACACACAAGAACCAAATCCCCGAAATTTGGACTTTTTCCATCATACTTGTCTTTCCATTCAAATGCCACCACGGTAATGGGATCATCACTTAGTCACAAAATTAATAAGATCATAGCTTACATAACAACAGTAATAAGATCGTAACTTAGGTGACGAAAGTTAAGAGAATCATATCCTAAGTAACATTACATCTAGCATTGGCTATCATCTCATCCCTTCAATCAATAGCAGCTCAGGCAATAAAATCATAGCCATAAAGCAAGTAATAACACCGCTCAGTGCATGTAGACTCAAAATCATGCTCATGACAATATGCAATGCGTATGAATATGCAAATGTAGTGCATAATGAAACCATGAAAATCTTTTCCTTTCGTTCTTTCGTTCAAAACATCATCGTCAAGAAAACAAGAGAGTATTCAGATCTATTCACCCAGATCTGAGGCGGTCACTTCTTCCCTTTGAATTTATTATTCCTGGATTCGGAGCGGTCACGTCATCACTTATCAGGTCTATTCTCTCCGGACCTGAACGGTCGATATCAGGTCGATTCTCTCCGGGCCTAAACGGTCCATATCATCAGATCAGTTAACCCCAGATCTGGAATGGATCCATATCAGGTCTATTCTCTCCGGGCCTGAACGATCCATATCATCAGATCAGTTAACCCCGGATCTGGAACAGGTCCTTGCTGGCCAGACAACACACGGTACCGGTGGAAAGCGTTCTTTTAAAAACAAAATCTTTTCTTTAAAAATGCTTTTTCATCTTTCTTTCTCATAAAATCAGTTCCATAAATCATGTAAATAACGATGATGCAATGTATGACATGTGCTATGCAATTCATTATGTAATGCGTTACATATACACATACGTACAGCTTATTCTTTAGGCTGAAAATTTTTTTCAGAATTATCATTCCATATGTACGGCCTCAAAACCTCGCGTTTTAGGCACATTATCATGATTTCTTGTCATACATATGCATAAGAGTGTCTTTTCTATTCGTAATATAAATTTCGTGACGATACGGGACATTCAAGACACTTAATTTATTTAATTACGAAACAAGGGGCTGCTGAATTTCAGCAATGCAATGTCCTTTCTTTTTCCTTTCATATAAGCCCACTAAGCCTCATTTAATTTGGGAAAACCTTGGAAAATTTCTGTAGACATATCAATAATCAATGATCATAAGCCCAAACTACATAGTTAAGTCTAAGCCATCGAAACAAAGCCCCGCAACGAGTTCCTTAATTCTGCCCAAAATTCCAGATTAGTAATGCCAACTTAACCTTGGTGATTACCCCTTAAATTAATTATTCTTAGTTAAGTGGTTTACATAAAACACTCACATATGTCTTGAGTAATTTCCATAAAAGTTTTGCGGAATCATAATATCGTTAAAGGGGTCATTTATTCATTTCCCTAAAACGAGTACATGCTGAATTCTGAGATGACTCATTTTACTAAGAATTTTATTGTGACCAAACCGTAATTCCTTTTTTGAAAATTCCAACTCTCAAACTTAAAAAACACATAGGGCTAGCATCCTGCCAAAAATCAGCCCAATTGCGCATTTCTAGAATCCATTTCCAGGTCAATCATTAGGTCACATAAGATGTGTTCATTCCAGTAATTTCCAGCTTGACCATTTTTACTAAAAATTCCGTTAAAAATAAACCGTAACTCTTTTTAACAAAATTACAACTCTCATATTTACTATACACATAGGGATAGTGTCACACCAAAAATTAGCTTAATCAAATACTTCTAAAGTCCCTTTTCAGGTCCCACAAGACGTCACAATAATCTTCCCTGTTCCAACAACTCTGTTTGACCAGTTTTACCAAAATCGTTATTAAGGATAATCCACTACTCCTTTTTCCAACATTCCAACTCACACCTTTCATGGACACATAGGGATATTATTATACCAAAACTTAGCCGATTGTAACATTCCTAAGGTTCATTTTCACGGCGTACAACACGCTACAGAAAACTGTCCAGCTCTTCTGTTTGACAGTTGTCACTAAATAATTCATTAAGGTTAAACCACAACTCTTTTATCAAAATTCCAACTCACACATTTACTACACACACAAGGCTATCACCATACCAAAAATTAGCCACTTTGAACACCTTTAAGGTTCATTTTCAGGTCATACAACATGACACATAAAACTGTCCAGCTCCAGTGATTTCAGCATTTCATCACTTTTTATGGTTCAAGCATTTCCAATCAACTTTATTCCTTAAGTGACTTAATTGTAGAGAAAAAGGGTTTGATTGATTTCAAAATATGTGATTTAAATGAGCATGACAAAAACGTGTGCATGATATAAATGTATGCATAATATATTGCTTATTATTTGCCTTATTTAGCTCATATATAATGTTGCCGTACTAACAAGCCATCAAGCGTTAAAGCTTACATCATATGGCAAATATTTGTTGTGTTTATACTATTTTCAGGTGCCACCATTAATGAACTAAACTAGTTCAATAAGTGAAGTACTTAGTTAATTAAACTAAGTAGTTCATTAAAGGAAGCTTCATTTGGAAAAGGCACAAAGGCAACAAGGCTAAGGAAGGAAAGTGTAGCGCCCCGCACCTGGCCTCGTCCGGATATGGTGCACCCGCCGTACTTCACTAAGGAGAGTACAAAGCGTCATGCATAACATGCGAAAATCCATAACATAAGTCTTGGACTCCCATGCTAACACTTAGCATGGTAGTAAAATTTAGGCAGAATTAAAACTTTTCAAATTAAACATGCATCGCTAAATTACTAAGTTCCCAAAAAGTAGTAGTCCCACAAGATAACATAACCGAAATCCAGAGAGTTCAAACATAGTCATAATACAAAACGTCCTGGCAGCACAAAAGTCCTTAAGCTTAGCTTCCTTCATAACTCCTTGCCTACGGATAAGGTACCTTTGGCTCATCCTCGATCCATTCTATATTGGCATTACCTGGTTCTGGGGAAAAAATAAAGTGTGAGTGATAAAAATTACTCAGTAAGAATACAATAAATTACCATGATATACGTAAAGAATTATAACATGAATGTAATACCCCAATGACCTCAAATAATCATAGTTCATACCTGATCTTTAATTCCAAGCTTGCTTGACGTTTAGCTTAAGCACCCTTTAAGTAACGCTATACCAATATTATCTCATAAACCATTAACTGTGTCATGCAACTTGCTTACATGCTCATGAGTTATGCAAATGTAATGCATGATGCCATGTCGTGTCAAAACATCATTTGGTCCCATAAAATAACATGTCATAAAAACAGAGTGTCAGATCAATTAACCCCGGATCTGAACGGGTCCTGAACATATCAACAGACCAATTAACCCTGGGTCTGGGACGGGTCCAGAACAGATATCAGATCAATTAACCCCGGATCTGAACGGGTCCAGAACAGATATCATGTCATCAGAACAATTAACCCCGGGTCTGGAGTCGGGTTAGTCGCATGCTTGGCCAGCAAAGGAATCATGAAGCTTTCATTTAAAACATGGGACCATAAAAACTTTTCATGCATAACTGAAAACATTTTCACTTGAGAAGATTTGCATGCATAAAATCAGATTCATGTGACATATGGATATGCGTGATACATGGAATGATATGCCACGCAAGTCATGACGTGAATAATCGTATGCATTCCTTATAACATGTCAACGTGCATGAATTTGGAAGCTAAATACTTCAAGACTTCTACTTCATATTCATAGGGCGGTTAAGCTAATCAAATAGGTCCATTTCCATTATCTTTAGTCATAAACCCATTGGGTGGAATCTTAGATTCATGTCATAGAAATTTCGGACTACTTCGATAACTATAAAGGGTTCATTTAATTAATGTTCCGAAACGGATCAAGTGCTGAAACTGAACTAACCGATTTTACTAAAAATTTAACTGTGGAAAATCTGTAACTTTTTTTTCGGAAATTCCAACTCTCACGAGTCATAAACATGTGGAACTAGTATTGTACCGAAATTTAGCCTGTTTGCATATTTCTAAGTCCAGTTTCAGAGTTCACTAACTAGTTACTTAATTCCAGCTTCATTCTGGTGATTTCTATTGCGCAGTCTTACTAATTAATTCATTAAAAATAATCCAGGACTTGCTTCACCAAAATTCAAGTTGGAATATTCACTACGCTCATAGGACTATTCCCATGCCGAAAATCAGCTTTATTGGTCCTCTACAAGGTCTCTTTTCAAGCCAACCAAAAGAGGTTACCATTCTGCTTTGTTTCCGTTTTTCAAGTCTGACCAGGCTTACCAAATATTTAATTAAAAATTAACCATAGCTCATTTTAACCAAATTCCAACTCCCAATTCTTCTATACACATGGGGATTGCTTTGTGCCGAAAATCAGATTTATTGAAGGTCCAAAAAGTACTCTTTTAATTCGTTGACCTCGGTGATCAATTCTGTCCAATTCCAGAATTTTCTACTGGAGCAGTTTTTCCGTATAATTTCTTAAAAATAATCCGTAACTGATTTTAACGAAATTCCAACTCTCACTTGCACTAAATCACGAGGCTAGCTCTGTAACAAAAATCAGCTTCAATGAAGGTCTAAAAGATCAGTTCCTAAGCCATCTAAAACGTCACTCTGTTCTGTCCAATTCCAGTGGTTTGCTATTTTGTCATCTATCCAAGTCAAATGTCCATGTTTACCTTCTACTCAATACTTTAGGCCGAAACTTGTGTGGTGCCTTAACCACATTTTACAACATATTTTCAAGCATGTATTCACATTCAAGAGTCATCTTAGTCTAGTCCTACAAACAACCTCATAAAGCTCCTATCTTTCACATGTATACTTCTCTTAGGACCTTTTGTGTTACATTCACAAGTTAATCTTGTCTAGACTTACTTGGTGGACCTTATTTCACTCTAGGTCAGCCTTATTTCATATAGCATATAGGAAAAGACTCCATCTTCGAAGGAATAAATCACATGCAAAGCATTGTTCTTAGGGAATCACTAAGATATAGTCTGAACTTAAGATATCCGACTAAAGATCATATCTTAAGAACTTCTAAGCATTCAAGTCACTAACTCTTTAAATAAATCATGAGAGATCATTGTATACTTTCCTCTTCAAGCTAAAGCTCTTGTCTTTGCTTGGTTATGGAGTCAGTTGAGTTGAAATCCACCTCTTTCTACTCCCTTGGTCACACGGTTTTGATGGAGAGGAAAGAAGAGGGTTAGTCCTCATTCAATAGTGAAAATAGGATATGTTTGAGGCTAGAGCATCTTACCAAAATGAGCTTGAGTGGAGATTCAAGTACCACAATATGTCTCCTCCTAAGAAATTTGATGGCTTTCACCTTTTTGAACCATGAATGTCACGGTTTTTATGTGAATGGAAGGATTCATGTTAGCTTCAATATGTACTAAAATTAGAATTCACTTAAGGAAGCTTGGAACAAGACTTACCTAGATGTTTCTTGAGTCTTAGAGTTGAAGCTTGAATTCCTATCCTTCAAGATGAAGGGGCCGAATATTGGTGAGGGAGATGGAGTTTGTCTAAGTGTTATGCTCTTGCATGATGAGAAGGTAGATGTTTCTAGAACGGTTTAAATCAAAACATGTTAAGGACTTGGGAAGGGGTGGACGGTTTTGGAGGGAGAAATAGGTGGGTTAGGGTTCTCATGAGTGTTAATCAAGGTTAGGTTAGTAATAACCTTGGTTACTTTATTCCAACTATGGTTACTTTAGTGCTAACCCAAGTTACTTTATCAAATCATGGTTATCTTAATCTTGGTTTAAGGAAAAAGTGACCATGGTAGGATTTAAAAATCCTCCATGTCTAGACTTAAGGGGCAGTTTTGGGTTGGGGTCTTTATGACCTCAACCATACTACTTCCTTCTTTAATGACTTGTCTTACTTGTTCCTTAAATGCATGTCTATTTTGTTTTCTATTTATTCTTTGCATGATAACTTCTTGTCTTAATGGTGTAGTAGACTTTAAGTAATTATTTTAACTAATAAAATTTGCTAGAGAATTCTAGAACCTATCCATGTCTAGGCCGAAATTTTGGGGCCTTTGGGAAACTTGATATTTCTTGTAATTTTAATTCATGTAACATATTGTATTCAAAGATTAGCATATGTATGTATATATATATATACACACGCCTATATGTACGTGTACTAGATATATATGTTGTACCCCAACGATCGTGTACGCGAAAACTATGAATATGAGACGGAATGAAAGCGACAATTTCTTTTAGCACGTGTTACTTAAGTCAACTTAACCCTCTTTACTTAATTATTATTGAGGAGATACCAAGCCAATTAAAATAAGGAAACTTCAAGAAAGTAGTACATGAAATATAGGGTTATATGAACCACACACACCACTATGTATGTATGTGCGTGTATATGATATATGTGTACAAAATGTATAAATACCTACATGCGTATACATAGGAGGACATATATATATATATATATATATATATATATATATATATATATATCGTACATGGCGGATATATATATATATACATACATATGTTAATCTTAGAATATGATAAAATAAAGAAAACAATATAGTACATGAATTAAAATTTCAAGAAATATCAAGTTGCCCAAGAAGCCCAAAATTCGGCCAAGGCATGAAGGAAATTCTAGAATTCACTAGCCAATTTTATTAGCTAAAATAATTACTTGAAGTCTACTACACCATTAAGACAAGAAGTTATTATGCAAAGAATAAATAGAAAATAAAATAGACATGCATTTAAGGAACAAGTAAGACAACTCATTAAAGAAAGAGGTAGTATGGTTCAGGTCATAAAGACCCCAACCAAAACCGCCCCTTAGTGTCTAGACATGGAGGATTTTTAAATCCTACCCTGGTTACTTTTTCCTTAAACCAAGGTTAAGATAACCATGATTTGATAAAGTAACTTGGGTTAGCACCAAAGTAACCATAGTTGGAATAAAGTAACCAAGGTTATACTAACCTAACCTTGATTAGCACTCAAGAAAGCCCTAAACCTCACAATTGTCCCTCCAAAACCGTCCCCCCTAGCATGTTTTAAACCCTTCTAGAAACATCTACCTTCTTGTCATCTTGAGACTCCTCTCAAGACACATTCAAGCAAGAGCAACACTTAGCAAAAATTCCCTCATCTCCCACCACAAATATTTCGGCCTCTTCATCTTGGAGGATAGGAGTTCAACTTCACTTTCAAGACTCAAGAAGACATCTAGGTAAGTCTTGTTCCAAGCTTCTTTTGGTAAGATGCTCTAGTCCTCAAACCTATCCTATTTCCTCTATTGAATAAAGACTAATCTTTTCCTTTTATTTCCATCAAAACCGTATGCTCAAGGTAAGGAAGGAGAAGGATTTCAACTCAACTCACTCCATAGCCAAGCAAAGACAAGAGCTTTAGCTTGAAGAGGCAAGTATACAATGATCTCTCATGATTTATTTAAAGAGTTTGTGACTTGAATGCTTAGAAGTTCTTAAGATATGATCTTTAGTTGAATATCTTAAGTTTGAAACTAAATCTTAGTGATTCCCTAAGAACAATGCCTCGCATGTGATTTATTCCTTTAAAGATGAAGTCTTTTCCTATATGCTATATGAAATAAGGCTGACCTAGAGTGAAATAAGGTTCACCTAAGTAGGTCTAGACAAGATTGACTTGTGAATGCAATACAAAGGGTCCTAAGGAAAGAATACATGTGAAAGCTAGGAGCTTTATGAGATTGTTGGTAAGTTTAGATTGAGATGACTCTTGAATATGAATGCATGCTTGAATATGTGTTGTAAAATGTTGTTAAGGCAACACACAAGTTTCGGCCCAAAGTATTGAGTGAAAACATTGACATTTGACTTGGATAAGATGACAAAATAGCAAACCACTGAAGTGGACGGAATAGAGTGACGTTTTAGATGGTTTAAGCACTGACCTTACAGACCTTCAATGAAGCTAATTTTTGGTACAAAGTTAGCCTTATGAGTGTAGTACAAGTGAGAGTTGGAATTTTGTTAAAGTCAGTTACGTATTATTTTTAAGAAATTATACGGTAAAACTGCTCCAGAAAAAAATTCTGGAGTTGGGCAGAATTGATTACTGTTTTCAACGAATTGAAAGAGGACCTTGTGGATATTCAATAAATCTGAGTTTTGGCCCAGAGCTAGTCCCATGAGTGTAGCAGAGATAAGAGTTGGAATTTAGGTAAAATAAGTTATGGTTAATTTTTAATAAAATACTTGGTAAGACTGGTCAGACTTGAAAAGCGGAAACTGAGCAGTATTGTAGCCTCTTTTAGTTGGCTTAAAAAGGGACCTTGTAGATGACCAATAAAGCTGATTTTTGACATGGTAATAATTCTATGAGTGTAGTGAATACGCCAGCTGGAATTTTGGTAAAATAAGTTCTGGATTAATTTTAATGAATTAATTAGTCAAACTGCTCAACGGAAGTCACTGCAACCAAGCTGGAATTAAGTAACGGTTTACTGGACTCAGAAATAGGACTTAGAGATATGAAAATAGGCTAAACTTCAGCAGGATACTAGTTCCACTTGTTTATGACTTGTACAAGTTGGAATTTCTGAAAAATGAATCATGGATTTGCCGCAATTGAATTTTTGGTAAAATAGGCCAGTGCAGTTTCAGCACCTAACCCATTTCGGAAATTAACTAAATGAGCCCTTTATGATTATCGAAATAACCTGCAATTTTTACGACATGTATCCAAGATTCCACCAAACGTATTTGTGACAAAAGATTATGGAAATGGACCCATTGGGTTAGCTTAACCGCCCTATGAATATGAAGTAAAAGTCTGGAAATATTTAGCTTCCAAACTCATGTATGTTGATATGTTATAAGGAATGCATACGATCATTCATGTCATGACTTGCATTTCATATCACGGCATGTATCATGCATGATCATGAAACTGATTTTCATGGATTTTATGATGCATGGAAGTTTTACAAGCGACTATGTTTTCGTTATGCATGAAAAGTTTTACGGTCCCATGTTTTAAAAAGAAAGCTTCATGATTCCTTTGCTGGCCAAGCATGCGACTAACCCGACTCCAGACCGGGGGTTAATTGGTCTGATGACATGATGTGTTCTGGACCCGCTCAGATCCACGGTTAATTGATCTGATATTTGTTCTGGACCCGCTCAGATCTGGGGTTAATTGATCTGATATCTGTTCTGGACCCGTTCAGATCCGGGGTTAATTGATCTGATATCTGTTCTGGACCCGTTCAGGCCCGGGGTTAATTGGTCTGATGATATGTTCTGCACCCGTTCAGATCCGGGGTTAATTGATCTGACACTCTGTTTACGACATGTTACTTTATGTGGCCAAAATGACGTTTTAACAAGACATGACATAACATGACATAATGCATTGCATGTTGCATATCTCACGATCTTGAGGACATGTTGCATGATACAGTTAATGGTGATAAGTTATTATTGGTATAGCATTATCTAAAAATTTGCTTAAGCCGAATGTCAAGTAAGTTCAGAATCCAAGATCAGGTATGATATAGCATTCCCTAGAACATGCTTAACCCGAACGTCAAGTAAGTTCAGGATCCAAGACCAGGTATGAATTATGATTATTTGAGGTTCTTGGGGTATTACATTCATGTTACAATTCTTTACGTATTTCATGGTCGTTTATTGTATTCTTGCTGGGTGATTTTTATCACTCACACCTTATTTTCCCCCCTAGAGCCAGATAATGCCAAGATAGAATGGATCGAGGATGAGCCGAGGGTACCGTATCTATAGGCGCGAAGATATGAAGGGAGCTAAGCTTAAGGACTTTTGTGCTACCAAGACGTTCTGTATCATGACTATGTTTGAACTCTCTGGATTTCAATTATGTTATTTTGTGGGACTACTACTTTTGGGAATTTAGTGATGCATGTTTAATTTGAAAAGTTTTAATTCTGCCTAAATTTTACTACCATGTTGAATGTTAGCATGGGAGTCCACGACTTATGTTATGGATGTTCGCATGTTATGCATGACGCCTTGTACTTTCCTCAGTGAAGTACGGCGGGTGCACCGTATCCAGACGAGGCCGGGTGTGGGGCGCTATAGGTGGTATCAGAGCCCAGGCTCTAGATTTTGGGCAGAACATAGGATTAAGTTATGATCTTAGCAATCTAAGTTTGATTTTAGATATAAGTCATGATCTTAGATGAGTGATGGCCTTAGACTAGGACCACGTAGACCGGGTTTAGGATGTAACTTAATAGAGAATCCTGAACTATGAAAGTTAGGTCTATGACGAAAGGCATGTCCTTCCTTCCGTATTTTAAAATTTTGAATTACAGTCCTTGGTCAAAGTAAATTGGTCTTATTACGATATTCTAAATAGACGTTAAACCCATAAGTGCAGATGGTGAGACCACGTGGCAGACCTCCAAGAGCACAACCAGCTGCTCAGGAGCCCATTCCTCCACCACCGGCACTGGTCCCGCCGCCACCGCAGCAGGACCAGGATCTTCCAGCACAGAATAATCCACCACCAGCTCCACAGGCACCTGTTCCTCCGATCATCCTGGACATGAATACATTTCAGACCTTTTGCCAAGTGGTTACTCAGCTAGGACAAGACCTAATTCATCAGAATGCTCCACCTCAGCCACATCAGCCAGTAAGGGATGCCCAGTACTATTTTGAGAAGCTCAAGAGGGCTAATGTACCATCGTTTGAGGGAAAGCTTGACCCAGATACTGCGCAGAAGTGGCTAGATGAAGTTGAAAATTGTTTTGAGCTAATTCAAGCCCCAGAGGAGTTGAAGGCTCAGGCTATCAGACCCTTCTTAATCAGTGAAGCTAATCAATGGTGGAAGACGAATCTGCAACCCTTGCCCAGACCGATTACTTGGGAAAGATTTCTGCAAGAATTTCATAAGTTCTAACTCGATTAAGATTTAAATCCCTTGAAACCCTATCTAAAGTATTTTAATGCAGGGATCTCGAATTTTTAGTAAGATTGATCTACGATTTGGATACTTTCAACTGAAGATTAAGGCGAAAGATGTCCCTAAGACTGCTTTTAGAACCCGCTATGGACACTATGAATTCTTAGTCATGCCTTTCGATTTGACAAATGCCCCTGCCGCCTTTATGGATCTCATGAATCGAATTTTTCAAGAACAGTTGGACAAGTTCGTAGTAGTCTTCATAAACGATATCTTGATATATTCCCCCAACGAAGAGACTCACGCAGCCCATTTAAGGACAGTCTTGAATATTCTAAGAGCAAGACAGTTGTATGCTAAATTTAGCAAATGCGAGTTTTGGCTGCAAAGTGTATCATTCCTTGGTCATGTGATTTTAGAAAATGGAATTTTAGTGGATCCCAAGAAGATTGAAGCTATCACAGAATGGCCCAGGCCAACAAATGTTACTGAAGTTAGAAGTTTTCTCGGACTAGCTGGGTATTACAGAAAGTTTGTGGAAGGATTCTCGAGGATAGCTGTTCCCCTCACCAGATTGACCCAAAAGAAGACCAAGTTTGAGTGGAGTGCCAACTGTGAAAAGAGTTTTTCAGAGTTGAAAGAAAAATTGACATCTGCTCCTATCCTAGCTCAGCCCACTCCTGGTGAGAAGTATGTAGTATACAGTGATGCTTCGAAGAATGGTCTCGGATGTGTTCTTATGCAGAATAACAAAGTGATAGCTTACGCATCCCGATAGTTGAAACCATTTGAGCAAAACTACCATGTCCATGATCTTGAACTTGCCGCAGTGGTTTTCGCACTAAAAATATGGAGGCATTACTTATATGGCAAGAAGTGTGAGATCTATACAGACCACAAGAGCCTGAAGTACCTCTTTACCCAGAAGGAGCTTAATATGCGGCAACGTAGATGGTTGGAACTGATCAAAGATTATGATCTCTCCATTCAGTATCACTCGGGAAAAGCTAACAAAGTCGCTGATGCCTTAAGTCGAAAAACGAGCCACCCACGGCAACCACCTCTTTAGCGAGATATGGAAGAATTTGTCCTAGAAGAAGTTGACTCAATCGATGAGGTTCTCGCCAAGTTAGTTCTTGTCCCTTCATTAATCGATAAGATCAAGGAGACTCAAGGAATTGATGAAAACTTAAGAAAAGTCAAGGAAAGGATGGAAGAAAATCCGCGAGATTACTTTGAGATTCGCAGTGATGGCAGTTTATGGCATCAAGGACGGTTATGTGTCCCCGAAAACAAAAAAATTAAGGATGAAGTCTTGATGGAAGCTCATATTTCTCGATTATCTATACATCCTGGAGCTAATAATATGTATCAAGATCTCAAGCAAAAGTTTTGGTGGCCTGGTATGAAGAGACAAATAGCATAATTTGTTGAGCGATGTTTGATCTGCCAAAGAGTAAAAGCTGAACAGCAAAGACCCGCTGGATTGTTACAACCCTTGGAAGTTCCAGAATAGAAATGGGATCACATCACCATGGACTTTGTGACTGATTTACCCAAGACTAAGCATGGGAATGATGCTATATGGGTCATTGTGGATCGTTTGACTAAGTCTGCTCACTTTTTGGCTATGACGATTAAGGAATCTATGGAGAAGTTGGCCTCTATGTATATTGATCAGATTGTTTGTTTACATGGAGTGCCCATCAGCATTGTTTGCGACCGCGACCCCTGATTTACTTCGAGATTTTGGACCGCCTTTCAAAAGGCAATGAGCACAGAGATAAGAATGAGTTCCGCATTTCATCCTCAAATAGATGGACAATCGGAAAGAACAATCCAAACACTTGAGGACATGCTCCGCGCTTGCATTCTTGATTTTGGAGGAAGCTGGGATAAAAGTCTTAAGCTCGTTGAGTTTTCTTACAATAATAGCTTCCACAGATCCATCGGAATGGCACCTTATGAGGCATTGTATGGACGAAAATGTCGGTCCCCACTCTATTGGGACGAAATTGGAGATAAAATCTACGCAGGACCTGACATTGTTGAGCAAACACGAGAGAATGTAAAGTTAGTCCAACAAAGGCTAAGAGCAGCGCAAGATAGAACGAAGATATGGGCAGATGAAAGAAGGAGACCTTTAGAATTTCAAGAAGGAGAGAAAGTCTTCCTGAAAGTTTCTCCGACCAAAGGAGTTAAGAGAGTTGGCATCAAAGGAAAACTAAGCCCAAGATTTGTTGGACCTTATGAAGTTCTTGAGAAAGTAGGCGAAGTTGCGTACCGCTTAGCGTTGCCACCATCTCTTTCTCAGCTGCACGATGTATTCCATGTTTCTCAACTCCGTCGATATGTATATGATCCAAGCCACGTTCTTGAAGATCAACAGTTGAAGGTTGAAAGGGATGTAACTTATGAGGAGGAACCCTTAAGGATAATTGATCGAAAAGAGAAGGCATTGAGGAAAAGATCCATACCCATGGTGAAGGTACAATGGAAGCATCATTCGGAAGAAGAAGTAACATGGGAAACGGAGGAAGATATGAGGAATAGATACCCCCATCTTTTTGACTAGTTCCGAAGTTTATGATAAGGGGGGGGAGGATGTTGTACCCCAATGATCGTGTACGTGAAAACTATGAATATGAGACGGAATGAAAGCGACAATTTCTTTTAGCACGTGTTACTTAAGTCAACTTAACTCTCTTTACTTAATTATTATTGAGGAGATATCAAGCAATTAAAATAAGGAAACTTCAAGAAAGTAGTACATGAAATATAGGGTTATATGAACCACGCACACCACTATGTATGTATGTGCGTGTATATGATATATGTGTACGAAATGTATAAATACCTACATGCGTATACATAGGAGGACATATATATATATATTTTTTTTAATTAAACGTTTATTTGATTAAAAGAAAGCCTCGCTTATGGCGGAGGAAAACCATATTACATCAGTTCAGAGTAGGCAGATAAATGAAATAACGAACTAATAATAATATATCTCCAGTCGTATACGATATGACGCATTAAAACCTTGCTAGGAAAAACCACCCTTGTGGACAAAACCCTAGCGAAGGAAAAAGCGTACATATTTATACGACCATCATTGAAATGTATAGAGGCGAAATCTGAGTACAAATGTTTATATTCAGCAGGCTGGTGCGTATGTCGAGTGTGGCACAATATTGTCACCTCCAGTAGTCCCTTCGAGTAAAACCAAGGTGTGGGCATGTCAATGATCGTTAAGTCCGCCAATGTGAAAAAACCATCGCTTGCCAGCGCCGGATATAATCCAAGACATGAAAGAGCAGGCACAGAACGATAGTTGTGATACAGAATGAAAAAATATAAAATGTAGGCCAATAGATAATCAGACATACCGAGCCTGCCTGGATCCCTTAGGAGACAGGCAGGATGTGTCAGAAAACGCCAATCCTTGTGGAAGACAATCGGAGGCATAGGACGCCAACGTGCCATATTAGCGTCCATCAATGCATAGTCGATTGCGCGAAATGAGAACCCAGCCAAATAGCAGCTCCAGAGAAAAGCGATCATCCAAGGTTGTAGACATTCAAATACCCATGCAGCAGCAAAATCAAAATATACATCACGTATGCATAGCAAATCCATCCCAAGAAAATAGACCAACAAGATGTTTAGCTCACCAAGGCTGCCTGCACCGAGAAAAGCACAGGCAGCAATAGTACACCTTTGCCAATCAATGCGAAAGACCTTGATATCACTGACCGCGGCATGTACAAAAACAGATTGAGCGTCCTCGCCAAGTATAAACCATGTACATGGAAAAACAATATGTGTATAAGCAGTGCGAATGCCAATGATAAGTAATTGAAAAAGGACAGTCAACATACCCTGTCTGCCTGCACTCAATCGAGTACAGGCAGAGAAAAAACGAGTGTGCCAATCCATTCGGAGGACGTTATGTTGACCGCCGACGCAAGATAGCTGACGTGAGGTCCAACGAAACTGCAGCACGAACCATTGATGGCAGGCTGGAGGATGTAAAGAATGAAGTGCACGACGACAGCATTGCATGCTGAGCCAAGTAATGTGCTGGCATATTTGCCTCTCTGTATACGTGCTTAATTTCAAAGTTATGGCGAATGATCAACAGCTTTAGTAATTTGAGATGGAAGTTTCCGAACACGGGTTGCTGTTGACGTAGACGTTGCAGTAGCTGTGCACAGTCATTCTCTAGAATAAGAGACCTGTATAATGGCAGAAAATATGGCAAGCCAAACAAAGCTGCCTGAATTTCAGCCTGCAATGGTGGACACGGAGGGAGGCGGAATGCTATGGCACGTACACAAGCGCCACAAGAGTCACGTAAAATGATACCTCCTGCAGCATTGAGGCGTCCAACAGCTGCATCAACATTGAGTTTAAATCGACCTGATGGAGGAGTAAGCTATTTAATCACTTGTAGACGCGGAGTGCGAAGCGTTGGAAGCCATGATAACGACGGGGCAGGTCCGGCTGCAAGCTTGGAACCATGGAGTGTATGAACCCACATATGAATATCAAAATGGATTGTAGCCCGAAGTGCAGATATAGAAAAGGATGTCTGATCTCCATACACCATATTAGCATAGCAACGCCATATATTATGCACTAAAATGCCAGGGACAACAATTTTGAGCACCCCATCGATTGAAGAAGAGGAAGATCTGTACCACCAAGCCAATAAATACTGTCGGAGAGATAGAGTAGTTGGAGAAACGCCCTGCAATTCTGCTGCAAAGAACATCCACAAGCGTCGGATTGTCGAACAATACAACAATACATGATCAACTGAGGAGGAATGCTGCTTGCAAAACGGGCACTGCGTAGGACGTGCTGTCAAATAATGACCTATATAGTCTTCAAATGGTAAAGCCGCATGGAACAAACGCCAGAGTAATAATCTGATGGATGGCGAATGGTGTTTAAACCAAATGAACTTAGCTGAGAGCAATGCGGGTCTAGATGAGCGACATATATTGTAAGCAGATTTTAAAGTGAATTCCCCCGAGGCCGAGGGCTGCCACGTGAGAAAGCTATTCGTCCCTGCTGTGTGCGTTACACAAATATTATTAATGCGACAAATAAGCTTCCAAACTGGCGAATCCGGCAGACGTGGTCGAAAATCTCCCCTACGTCCATATTTTGCCTGCATATACCGACTCCATAATGTGTCTTGCTTATGATATAGCCACCATATTCTGCAATGATATGCCTGCTATAACGAATTAAGATCCCGCAGCCCCAATCCGCCCTCCTCAATAGGCAATGTAATATTGGACCATGCAACCCAGTGGTGTCGATTCCCCCAATAAAAAGTAGCCATTTTTCGATGAATCATTTTAATGACTGACTTTGGCAGCCCACCTGCCGCCATGACATGAAGAGGGAGCACAGAAATCACAGAACTCAATAAGACTAAACGACCCGCAGAAGATAAAAGCCTGGAATGCCACCCTTGCAATCTGTCATCGAAATGTTGTAAAAGAGTAGCACAATAGCGAGAACGGTTGATACCTTTGTGAAGATAAGAACCCAAATAACGGAAAGGCAATGTCGAAAGTCGCATCCCAAGTATCTCCTACAAATTGCGAAACCCGACGCATAGAAAGGCGAGCCGATGGAATAATACTACTCTTTTGAAAATTGACCTTTTGTCCAGACGCAGTTTCATAGTCCGTTAAGAACTTTTTAAACTGTCGGATTTTATGCTGTGTACCTTGCAGGAAAACAAGGAGATCATCGGCATACGCCAAATGAGATATGGAACATGGGATACGACCAAGCCTGAATGGATGAATATTGCCTGCTGCCACTAAAGATGATAAGCCGCGGCTGAACCCCTCAGATGACAGAATGAAAAGCAGAGGAGATAAAGGATCCCCCTGTTTCACCCCCCGATGTGGGCGAAAAGCTGGAGATGGTTTACCATTGATGAAAACTGATAATGTAGTAGCTCGGAGATGATTGAGGATAATTCTAGTGAAAAAACCTGAAAAGCCAAAGCGCAACAAAAGACGTTCCAAATAATCCCAACTGACTCGGTCAAAAGCTTTCATCATATCCAATTTCAGGCATAAATGTGAATTGCCATTATCCAACATGTGAACCATTTCTCGTGCCAATAAAACTTGTGTGGAGATATCATACCCTGGAAGAAAACCTGTTTGTTCCGGAGAAATCAACTTAGGGAGAAGCAGGCCCAAACGCGTGGCTATAATGCGGGTACATACCTTACTTAAGAAATTCGTCAAACAGATTGGTCGGAAATCACTGAAAGACTGTGGTGATGATGTTTTGGGTATCAAAGTAATAACTGCACTTGCCATAATCGATGGCTGCGGAATACCCAGGAAGAATTCCTGCACAGCTTTTTCCACATCAGAATGTATGACCGACCAACATGAACGATAGAACATACCGTGAAAACCATCCGGACCAGCAGCACTGTGAGGATCCAGATGCCATACAGCATCCTTGATTTCGGCTGCAGTAGGAAGCATGGTCAACCGTGTATTGTCCTCATCTGAGACCAGCCGAGGAATGTAAGATAATATAGCCGAATGATTCTGCGTAGAAGCTGGAGCAAACAAATCGGTGTAAAAAGAAACCGCAGCTGCCATGATGTCCGATGGCTCCGTTAGCAAATGGCCCTCAGCATCATGTATGTGCTGAATACTTAAGTGTGTCCGCTTCCCCTTAACAATAGAATGAAAGTATTGTGTATTAGCATCACCCTCCTGAAGCCATTTCACTCTAGCTTTTTGCTTCCAGAAACGTAATTCCGCGGCAGATGCTTGCAAATATTCGGCCTTAGACTTATGATATGCGGCCCGTGTTTCCTCTGTAGGCTGAGCATCCAAGGCTGCCTCAGCATAATTTAATTGAGTCTCCGCATACTTAAGGTTATTAAAAATATTGCCAAAGATGTCAATATTCCACCGTTGAATATCTTTTTTGAATGAGCATAATTTTCTATAGAAACCATACATACCACCAGTAGTAGGATAAGATAGCCATGCCTGCTTCATATAAGTATGAAAGTCTGAATGATGCAACCATGCATCTAAAAATCTGAATGTGCGCCGGCTATTACCCCTATGTCGGCGACACAAGAACAATAATGGCATGTGATCAGAAGCAACCCTCGGTAAATGTGACAACTGTAGCGCCTCAAAGCTATCTTGAAATGTAGAATTAATAAACAGCCAATCTAATCTGCGACTTACACGACCAAGACCTCTCCCATCTGCCCAAGTAAAACTTGAGCCCTGGTGAGGAGGAGCCATAAGAGAGCACTGTTCAATACAGTCATTAAAGTCTTGTAATGCTGCTAATGATGGATCCGATCGACCACGATGATCTTCTAATGAGCGAAATGTGTTAAAATCACCACCAACCAGCCAAGGTAAATGACACGAAGCAGCAAAATCACCCAAGGCTTGCCAAAGAGGACGGCACTGGATAGGCGTCGTGTTGGCATAGACAACCGAAAATACAAACGTCCATTGCAATGAAATGGATTGAAGTGTAAAATGCACCACTTGACCCTGATCCTGAGTAGCAAGTAATCGAAACTCAGCATCACGCCAAAAAAATCACATACGATGTGACTGTGAAGCATAAGAGTGTGTAAAACCAAGCTGCAACATGAATCGACAGATGCTTGAAGGTGTGTGTTTGGGCTCTAGTAAAGCTAGTAAGTGCAACCGATGCTCTGAAATTAATTGTTTTAATCTAGGTAATGAGGCACGCATGCCCCGAATATTCCAAACTAGGCTATTCATTGAGTAAGAGAGGTACTTCCCTGGATGACGTGAGATGCGCTCCGAGTTAAGATCGTGGAAGGCGGGAGAGGTGGCAAGTCCTTACGCGTGCGTCGCTTGCGTCTTGGCACTACCGGTATAAATTCTGTCGCAGTCTCAGTATCCGTTAAACGTGATATCAGAATATCTTCATCCGGCGATGGCGGTATAGATTGCAATCTACGGGCAATATCTTCCGGAACATCTAAAATCTCCTCTATCGACCCCTCTAAGGGTAAATCTGTGTCCGAAGAGTGACCTGTTTCGACTTGCGTTGGCTCGATAGGCAGTTGTTGATCCGCAGCATCGCAAAATTCCTCTTCAGGAAGATTAGCCGCAACGTGATGACGTGGTGAAGGCATTTGAGGATCGTCAACCTCGGTCTGCATGGCAGGAGCCAAATTCGGATGGGACGCCGACCTAAGAGAGGAGTTATCAATAGCGGTAGTAGGCTCATCAAGAAAACAATATAGTACATGAATTAAAATTTCTAGAAATATCAAGTTGCCTAAGAAGCCCAAAATTCGGCCAAGGCATTAAGGAAATTCTAGAATTCTCTAGCCAATTTTATTAGCTAAAATAATTACTTAAAGTCTACTACACCATTAAGACAAGAAGTTATTATGCAAAGAATAAATAAAAAATAAAATAGACATGCATTTAAGGAACAAGTAAGACAACTCATTAAAGAAAGAGGTAGTATGGTTGAGGTCATAAAGACCACAACCAAAACCGCCCCTTAGTGTCTGGACATGGAGGATTTTTAAATCCTACCCTGGTTACTTTTTCCTTAAACCAAGGTTAAGATAACCATGATTTGATAAAGTAACTTGGGTTAGCACCAAAGTAACCATAGTTGGAATAAAGTAACCAAGGTTATACTAACCTAACCTTGATTAGCACTCAAGAAAGCCCTAAACCTCACAATTGTCCCTCCAAAACCGTCCCCCCTAGCATGTTTTAAACCCTTCTAGAAACATCTACCTTCTTGTCATCTTGAGACTCCTCTCAAGACACATTCAAGCAAGAGCAACACTTAGCAAAAATTCCCTCATCTCCCACCACAAATATTTCGGCCTCTTCATCTTGGAGGATAGGAGTTCAACTTCACTTTCAAGACTCAAGAAGACATCTAGGTAAGTCTTGTTCCAAGCTTCTTTTGGTAAGATGCTCTAGTCCTCAAACCTATCCTATTTCCTCTATTGAATAAAGACTAATCTTTTCCTTTTATTTCCATCAAAACCGTATGCTCAAGGTAAGGAAGGAGAAGGATTTCAACTCAACTCACTCCATAACCAAGCAAAGACAAGAGCTTTAGCTTGAAGAGGCAAGTATACAATGATCTCTCATGATTTATTTAAAGAGTTTGTGACTTGAATGCTTAGAAGTTCTTAAGATATGATCTTTAGTTGAATATCTTAAGTTTGAAACTAAATCTTAGTGATTCCCTAAGAACAATGCCTCGCATGTGATTTATTCCTTTAAAGATGAAGTCTTTTCCTATATGCTATATGAAATAAGGCTGACCTAGAGTGAAATAAGGTTCACCTAAGTAGGTCTAGACAAGATTGACTTGTGAATGCAATACAAAGGGTCCTAAGGAAAGAATACATGTGAAAGCTAGGAGCTTTATGAGATTGTTGGTAAGTTTAGATTGAGATGACTCTTGAATATGAATGCATGCTTGAATACGTGTTGTAAAATGTGGTTAAGGCAACACACAAGTTTCGGCTCAAAGTATTGAGTCAAAACATTGACATTTGACTTGGATAAGATGACAAAATAGCAAACCACTGAAGTGGACGGAATAGAGTGACATTTTAGATGGTTTAAGCACTGACCTTACAGACCTTCAATGAAGCTAATTTTTGGTACAAAGTTAGCTTTATGAGTGTATTACAAGTGAGAGTTGGAATTTCATTAAAGTCAGTTACGGATTATTTTTAAGAAATTATACGGTAAAACTGCTCCAGAAAAAAATTCTGGAGTTGGGCAGAATTGATTACTGTTTTCAACGAATTGAAAGAGGACCTTGTGGACATTCAATAAATCTGATTTTTGGCCCAGAGCTAGTCCCATGAGTGTAGCAGAGATAAGAGTTGGAATTTAGGTAAAATAAGTTATGGTTAATTTTTAATAAAATACTTGGTAAGACTGGTCAGACTTGAAAAGCGGGAACTGAGCAGTATTGTAGCCTCTTTTAGTTGGCTTAAAAAGGGACCTTGTAGATGACCAATAACGCTGATTTTTGACATGGTAATAATTCTATGAGTGTAGTGAATACGCCAGCTGGAATTTTGGTAAAATAAGTTCTGGATTAATTTTAATGAATTAATTACTCAAACTGCTCAACGGAAGTCACTGCAACCAAGCTGGAATTAAGTAACGGTTTACTGGACTCAGAAATAGGACTTAGAGATATGAAAATAGGCTAAACTTCAGCAGGATACTAGTTCCACTTGTTTATGACTTGTGCAAGTTGGAATTTCTGAAAAATGAATCATGGATTTGCCGCAATTGAATTTTTGGTAAAATAGGCCAGTGCAGTTTCAGCACCTAACCCATTTCGGAAATTAACTAAATGAGCCCTTTATGATTATCGAAATAACCTGCAATTTTTACGACATGTATCCAAGATTCCACCAAACGTATTTGTGACAAAAGATTATGGAAATGGACCCATTTGGTTAGCTTAACCGCCCTATGAATATGAAGTAAAAGTCTGGAAATATTTAGCTTCCAAACTCATGTATGTTGATATGTTATAAGGAATGCATACGATCATTCATGTCATGACTTGCATTTCATATCACGGCATGTATCATGCATGATCATGAAACTGATTTTCATGGATTTTATGATGCATGAAAGTTTTACAAGCGACTATGTTTTCGTTATGCATGAAAAGTTTTACGGTCCCATGTTTTAAAAAGAAAGCTTCATGATTCCTTTGCTGGCCAAGCATGCGACTAACCCGACTCCAGACCGGGGGTTAATTGGTCTGATGACATGATGTGTTCTGGACCCGTTCAGATACAGGGTTAATTGATCTGATATATGTTCTGGACCCGCTCAGATCCACGGTTAATTGATCTGATATTTGTTCTGGACCCGCTCAGATCTGGGGTTAATTGATCTGATATTTGTTCTGGACCCGTTCAGATCCGGGGTTAATTGATCTGATATCTGTTCTGGACCTGTTCAGGCCCGGGGTTAATTGGTCTGATGATATGTTCTGCACCCGTTCAGATCCGGGGTTAATTGATCTGACACTCTGTTTACGACATGTTACTTTATGTGGCCAAAATGACGTTTTAACATGACATGACATAACATGACATCATGCATTGCATGTTGCATATCTCACGATCATGTGGACATGTTGCATGATACAGTTAATGGTGATAAGTTATTATTGGTATAGCATTATCTAAAAACTTGCTTAAGCCGAATGTCAAGTAAGTTCAGAATCCAAGATCAGGTATGATATAGCATTCCCTAGAACATGCTTAACCCGAATGTCAAGTAAGTTCAGGATCCAAGACCAGGTATGAATTATGATTATTTGAGGTTCTTGGGGTATTACATTCATGTTACAATTCTTTACGTATTTCATGGTCGTTTATTGTATTCTTGCTGGGTGATTTTTATCACTCACACCTTATTTTCCCCCCTAGAGCCAGATAATGCCAAGATAGAATGGATCAAGGATGAGCCGAGGGTACCGTATCCATAGGCGCGAAGATATAAAGGGAGCTAAGCTTAAGGACTTTTGTGCTACCAAGACGTTCTGTATCATGACTATGTTTGAACTCTCTGGATTTCAATTATGTTATTTTGTGGGACTACTACTTTTGGGAATTTAGTGATGCATGTTTAATTTGAAAAGTTTTAATTCTGCCTAAATTTTACTACCATGTTGAATGTTAGCATGGGAGTCCACGACTTATGTTATGGATGTTCGCATGTTATGCATGACGCCTTGTACTTTCCTCAGTGAAGTACGGCGGGTGCACCGTATCCGGACGAGGCCGGGTGTGGGGCGCTACAGGTGGTATCAGAGCCCAGGCTCTAGATTTTGGGCAGAACATAGGATTAAGTTATGATCTTAGCAATCTAAGTTTGATTTTAGATCTAAGTCATGATCTTAGATGAGTGATGGCCTTAGACTAGGACCACGTAGACCGGGTTTAGGATGTAACTTAATAGAGAATCCAGAACTATGAAAGTTAGGTCTATGACGAAAGGCATGCCCTTCCTTCCGTATTTTAAAATTTTGAATTACAGTCCTTGGTCAAAGTAAATTGGTCTTATTACGATATTCTAAATAGACGTTAAACCCATAAGTGCAGATGGTGAGACCACGTGGCAGACCTCCAAGAGCACAACCAGCTGCTCAGGAGCCCATTCCTCCACCACCGGCACTGGTCCCGCCGCCACCGCAGCAGGACCAGGATCTTCCAGCACAGAATAATCCACCACCAGCTCCACAGGCACCTGTTCCTCCGACCATCCTGGACATGAATACATTTCAGACCTTTTGCCAAGTGGTTACTCAGAAAGGACAAGACCTAATTCATCAGAATGCTCCACCTCAGCCACATCAGCCAGTAAGGGATGCCCAGTACTATTTTGAGAAGCTCAAGAGGGCTAATGTACCACCGTTTTAGGGAAAGCTTGACCCAGATACTGCGCAGAAGTGGCTAGATGAAGTTGAAAATTGTTTTGAGCTAATTCAAGCCCCAGAGGAGTTGAAGGCTCAGGCTATCAGACCCTTCTTAATCAGTGAAGCTAATCAATGGTGGAAGACGAATCTGCAACTCTTGCCCAGACCGATTACTTGGGAAAGATTTCTGCAAGAATTTCATAAGTTCTAACTCGATTAAGATTTAAATCCCTTGAAACCCTATCTAAAGTATTTTAATGCAGGGATCTCGAATTTTTAGTAAGATTGATCTACGATTTGGATACTTTCAACTGAAGATTAAGGCGGAAGATGTCCCTAAGACTGCTTTTAAAACCCGCTATGGACACTATGAATTCTTAGTCATGCCTTTCGGTTTGACAAATGCCCCTGCCGCCTTTATGGATCTCATGAATCGAATTTTTCAAGAACAGTTGGACAAGTTTGTAGTAGTCTTCATAAACGATATCTTGATATATTCCTCCAACGAAGAGACTCACGCAGCCCATTTAAGGACAATCTTGAATATTCTAAGAGCAAGACAGTTGTATGCTAAATTTAGCAAATGCGAGTTTTGGCTGCAAAGTGTATCATTCCTTGGTCATGTGATTTCAGAAAATGGAATTTTAGTGGATCCCAAGAAGATTGAAGCTATCACAGAATGGCCCAGGCCAACAAATGTTACTGAAGTTAGAAGTTTTCTCGGACTAGCTGGGTATTACAGAAAGTTTGTGGAAGGATTCTCGAGGATAGCTGTTCTCCTCACCAGATTGACCCAAAAGAAGACCAAGTTTGAGTGGAGTGCCAACTGTGAAAAGAGTTTTTCAGAGTTGAAAGAAAAATTGACATCTGTGATATAGGGTTAATTGATCTGATATATGTTCTGGACCCACTCAGATCCACGGTTAATTGATCTTATATTTGTTCTGGACCCGCTCAGATCTGGGGTTAATTGATCTGATATATGTTCTGGACCCGCTCAGATCCACGGTTAATTGATCTGATATTTGTTCTGGACCCGCTCAGATCTGGGGTTAATTGATCTGATATCTGTTATGGACCCGTTCAGATCCGGGGTTAATTGATCTGATATCTGTTCTGGACCCGTTCAGGCCCGGGGTTAATTGGTCTGATGATATGTTCTGCATCCGTTCAGATCTGGGGTTAATTGATCTGACACTCTGTTTACGACATGTTACTTTATGCGGCCAAAATGACGTTTTAACATGACATGACATGACATGACATCATGCATTGCATCTTGCATATCTCACGATCATGAGGACATGTTGCATGATACAGTTAATGGTGATAAGTTATTATTGGTATAGCATTATCTAAAAACTTGCTTAAGCCGAATGTCAAGTAAGTTCAGAATCCAAGATCAGGTATGATATAGCATTCCCTAGAACATGCTTAACCCGAACGTCAAGTAAGTTCAGGATCCAAGACCAGGTATGAATTATGATTATTTGAGGTTCTTGGGGTATTACATTCATGTTACAATTCTTTACGTATTTCATGGTCGTTTATTGTATTCTTGCTGGGTGATTTTTATCACCCACACCTTATTTTTCCCCCTAGAGCCAGATAATGCCAAGATAGAATGGATCGAGGATGAGCCGAGGGTACTGTATCCATAGGCGCGAAGATATGAAGGGAGCTAAGCTTAAGGACTTTTGTGCTACCAAGACGTTCTATATCATGACTATGTTTGAACTCTCTGGATTTCAATTATGTTATTTTGTGGGACTACTACTTTTGGGAATTTAGTGATGCATGTTTAATTTGAAAAGTTTTAATTCTGCCTAAATTTTACTACCATGCTGAATGTTAGCATGGGAGTCCACGACTTATGTTATGGATGTTCGCATGTTATGCATGACGTCTTGTACTCTCCTCAGTGAAGTACGGCGGGTGCACCGTATCCGGACGAGGCCGGGTTCGGGGCGCTACAATATATATCCTCCTATGTATACGCATGTAGGTATTTATACATTTCGTACGCACATATCATATACACGCACATACATATGTAGTGGTATGTATGGTTCATATAACTCTATATTCCGTGTATTGCTTTCTTGAAGATTCCTTATTTTAATTGGCTTGGTATCACCTCAATAATAATTAAGTAAAGAGGGTTAAATTGACTTAAGTAACACGCGCTAAAAGAAATTGTCGCTTTCATTCCGTCTCCTATTCATAGTTTTCACGTACATGATCGTTGGGGTACAACATCCTCCCCCCTATCATAAGTTTCGTCCTCGAAACTTCAGAAGCTAGTCAAAAAGATGGGGGTATCTACTCCTCATGTCTTCCTCCGTTTCCCATGTTGCTTCTTCTTCCGAATGATGCTTCCATTGTATCTTCACCATGGGTATGGATCTCTTCCTCAATGCCTTCTCTTTCCGATCAACTATCCTTAAGGGTTCCTCCTCATAAGTTACATCTTTTTCAACCTTCAACTGTTGATCTTCAAGGATGTGGCTTGGGTCATATACATATCGATGGAGTTGAGAAACATGGAATACATCATGTAACTGAGAAAAGGATGGTGGCAACGCCAAACCGTAAGCAACCTCACCTATTCTTTCAAGCACTTCACAAGGTCCAACGAATCTTGGGCTTAGTTTTCCTTTGATGCCAAATCTCTTAACTCCTTTGGTCGGAGAAACTTTCAGAAAGACTTTCTCTCCTTCTTGGAATTCTAAAGGTCTCCTTCTTTCATCTGCCCATATCTTCGTTCTGTCTTGTGCTGCTCTTAGTCTTTGCTGGACTAACTTTACCTTTTCTCGTGTTTGCTCAACAATGTCGGGTCCTCCGTAGATTTTATCTCCAATCTCGTCCCAATAGAGTGGGGACCGGCATTTTCGTCCATACAATGCCTCATAAGGTGCCATTCCGATGGATCTGTGGAAGCTATTATTGTAAGAAAACTCAACGAGCTTAAGAATTTTATCCCAGCTTCCTCCGAAATCAAGAATGTAAGCGCAGAGCATGTCCTCAAGGGTTTGGATTGTTCTTTCTGATTGTCCATCTGTTTGAGGATGAAATGCGGAACTCATTCTTATTTCTGTGCCCATTGCCTTTTGGAAGGTTGTCCAAAATCTCGAAGTAAATCAGGGGTCGCGGTCGCATACAATACTGATGGGCACTCCATGTAAACAAACAATCTGGTCAATATACATAGAGGCCAACTTCTCCATAGATGCCTTAATCGTCATAGCCAAAAAGTGAGCAGACTTAGTCAAACGATCCACAATCACCCATATAGCATCATTCCCATGCTTAGTCTTGGGCAGATCGGTCACAAAGTCCATGGTGATGTGGTCCCATTTCCATTCTGGAACTTCAAGGGGTTGTGATAATCCAGCGGGTCTTTGGTGCTCGACGTTCACCTTTTGGCAGATCAAACATCGCTCAACAAATTCTGCTATTTGCTTCTTTATACTCGGCCACCAAAACTTTTGCTTGAGATATTGATACATCTTATTAGCTCCAGGATGTATAGATAATCGAGAATTGTGAGCTTCCATCAAAACTTCATCCTTGATTTCTTTGTTTTCGGGGACACATAATCGTCCTCGGTACCATAAACTGCCATCACTGCGAACCTCAAAGTCATCACGCGGCTTATCCTCCATCCTTTTCTTGATTTTTCTTATGGCTTCATCAATCCCTTGAGTCTCTTTGATCTTATCAATTAATGAAGGGACAAGAACTTACTTGGCAAGAACTTCATCAATTGAGTCAACTTCTTCTAGGCCAAATTCTTCCATATCTCGCTGAAGAGGTGGCTGCCGTGGATGACTTGCTTTTCGACTTAACGCATCAGCAACTTTGTTATCTTTTCCCGGATGATACTGAATGGAGATATCATAATCTTTAATCAATTCCAACCATCTACGTTGCCGCATATTAAGCTCTTTCTGGGTAAAGAGGTACTTTAGGCTCTTGTGGTCTGTATAGGTTTCGCACTTCTCACCATATAAGTAGTGCCTCCATATATTTAATTCGAAAACCACTGCGGCAAGTTCAAGATCATGGACAGGGTAGTTTTGCTCAAATGGCTTCAACTGTCGGGATGCGTAAGCTATCACTTTGTTATTCTGCATAAGAACACATCCGAGACCATTTTTCGAAGCATCACTGTACACTACGTACTTCTCACCAGGAGTGGGCTGAGCTAGGATAGGAGCGGATGTCAATTTTTCTTTCAACTCCGAAAAACTCTTTTCACAGTCGGCACTCCACTCAAACTTGGTCTTCTTTTGGGTCAATCTGGTGAGGGGAACAGCTATCCTCGAAAATCGCTCAACAAACTTTCTGTAATATCCGGCTAGTCCGAGAAAACTTCTTACTTCAGTAACGTTTGTTGGCCTGGGCCATTCCGTGATAGCTTCAATCTTCTTGGGATCTACTGAAATCACATGACCAAGGAATGATACACTTCGCAGCCAAAACTCGCATTTGCTAAACTTAGCGTGCAACTGTCTTGCTCTTAGAATATTCAAGACTTTCCTCAAATGGGTGCGTGAGTCTCTTCGTCGGGTGAATAAATCAAGATGTCGTCTATGAAGACCACTACGAACTTGTCCAACTGTTCTTGGATGATTCGATTCATGAGATCCATAAAGGCGGCAGGGGCATTGGTCAGACCAAAAGGCATGACCAAGAACTCATAGTGTCCATAGCGGGTTCTGAAAGCAGTCTTAGGGACATCTTCTGCCTTAATCTTCAATTGAAAGTATCCAGATCATAGGTCAATCTTACTAAAAATTCGAGATCCCTGCATTAAAATACTTTAGATAGGGTTTCAAGGGTTTTAAATCTTAATCAAGTTAGAACTTATGAGTTACTTACCCTGAGCTGGTCAAATAAATCGTTAATCCGGGGCAATGGGTATTTGTTCTTTATGGTGATTTTGTTAAGCTCCGATAATCGATGCATAAGCGCATACTTCCATCTTTCTTTTTCATAAATAACACCGGGGCACCCCAAGGTGAAACAATGTGGCGAATAAGTTTCCTTTCTAGCAGTTCGTGTAACTGTTCCTTTAGCTCCTTTAGTTCTGTAGGTGCCATGCAATAAGGGGATTTTGATATAGGTTCTGCTCCCGGAACAAGGTTTATTTCGAAAGCAATTTCGCGATCAGGAGGTGGTCCAGGCAGCTCATCCGGAAATACATCAGGGTATTCATTAACAACTGAAACTTGTGCAAGGGTAGGACTTTCTTGTTCAGTACTTAGAACATAAACCAGAAATCCTTCACGACCTTTCTTTAATGCTTGGCTGGCACGAGCTGCGTTAATAAAGACTTTCTTAGATGGTTTCTTTAACTTAGTTCCTCCTTGGAATAACATCTCATCTCGAGCTGGGTTCTTAATGATAACTTGCCTGCTTCGGCAGTCAATGTGAGCATGATTCTTTGAGAGCCAATCCATTCCGAGAATTACGTCAAAATCACTCATAGATATGGGGATCAAATTGGCCTCAAACAACTGGTTATTAAACTCAAGCGCACAATCTCTGAATATGTGATGGGAAACAAGCACCTGGTTGCTAGTTGCATGTACTCTATAAGGTGAATCTAATCGGACTGGATCAGGATCAATATTCTTAGCGAACTTCCTTGAGATAAATGAGTGTCTAGCGCCACTATCGAACAACACATTTGCAGGTATGCTACATACTAGGATAGTTCCTGAACCATGCATATTTCGCTAAGTAATCATAGGTATGTATGAGGAAAACGTACTGAAGAAATAAAACTTTTAAATCTTACCAGTCACTACGTCAGCAGTCTCTTCAACATCAGCATCTGTCATGGCGTGTACTCTTGCGTTTGCTCGGGGCCGTATGTTCCTTTATTGTTGTTGTGGTTGCGCTCCCTTTTCTGGGCAGTCCCTAATCAGGTGGCCATCTTTTCCGCATCCAAAGCATTTACCTGTCTTCCCCCTACACTCACCCATGTGCCTCTTTTGGCAATGAGGGCATACTGGTATCGCTGGCTGCTGAGATGGGGCCTGATTCTTCTGCTGATTATTTTGGTTTTGCTTGCGACGCTGGTTCTGTACTTGAGATTGTCCCTGACAAACGGATCCTCGGAAATTCTTCTTAGCCATCTTCCTATACTTTTCATTTCCGGTTCCTTGTCTTTCTCGCTTTTGACCCACATCATCTCTTCGTACAATATCTCTCTCTATGCGGTAGCACGCATCCAGAAGTGCTCCAAAATTGGTAGGATTTTCATTCACCAACCACGTCCTAATCCTTGGATTCAGACCTCGTTCAAACTTTAGCATTTTCGTTTCTTCATCGTTCATAGTAACAGGCTGAAACCTCCCTAGTGCGATGAACTTATTTGCATACTCAGCTACTGTCATGCCCGACTCTTGCTTCAGAGATTCAAACTCATGCCTCTTTTGCAATTCGACTGACGGAGGGATATAGAACTTATGAAATTCTTACAGAAATCTTTCCCAAGTGATCGGTCTGGGCAAAGGTTGCAGATTCGTCTTCCACCATTGATTAGCTTCACTGATTAAGAAGGGTCTGATAGCCTGAGCCTTCATCTCCTCTGGGGCTTGAATTAGCTCAAAACAATTTTCAACTTCATCTAGCCACTTTTCCGCAGTATCTGGGTCAGGCTTTCCCTCAAACGGTGGTACATTAGCCCTCTTGAGCTTCTCAAAATAGTATTGGGCATCGCTTACTAGCTGATGTGGCTGAGGTGGAGCGTTCTGATGAATTAGGCCTTGTCCTATCTGAGTATCAACTTGGCAAAAGGTCTGAAATGTATTCATATCCGGGATGACTGGAGGAACAGGTGCCTGTGGAATTGGTGGTGGATTATTCTGTGTTGGAGGGGCCTGGTCCTGCTGAGGTTGTGGCGGAACCTGTGCTGGTGGTGGAGGAATGGGCTCCTGAGCAGCTGGTTGTGCTCTCGGAGGTCTGCCACGTGGCCTCACCATCTGCACTTATGGGTTTAACGTCTATTTAGAATATCGGAATAAGACCAATTTACTTTGACCAAGGACCATAATTCAAAAATTTAAAATACAGAAGGAAAGGGCACGTCTTACGTCATAGACCTAGCTTTCATAGTTCAGAATACTTCATCAAGTTACATCCTAAACCCGGTCGATGTGGTCCTAGTCTAAGGCCATTACTCATCTAAGATCATAACTTAGGTCTAAGATCAAACTTAGATTGCTAATATCATAACTTAATCCTATGTTCTGCCTGGAATCTAGAGTCTGGGCTCTGATACCACCTGTAGCGCCCCGCACCCGGCCTCGTCCGGATACAGTGCACTCGCCGTACTTCACTAAGGAGAGTACAAAGCGTCATGCATAACATGCGAAAATCCATAACATAAGTCGTGGACTCCCATGCTAACACTTAACATGGTAGTAAAATTTAGGCAGAATTAAAACTTTTCAAATTAAACATACATCACTAAATTACTAAGTTCCCAAACGTAGTAGTTCCACAAGATAACATAACCAAAATCCAGAGAGTTCAAACATAGTCATCATACAAAACGTCCTGGCAGCACAAAAGACCTTAAGCTTAGCTTCCTTCATATCTCCTCGCCTATGGATAAGGTACCTTTGGCTCATCCTCGATCCATTCTATATTGGCATTACCTGGTTTTGGGGAAAAAATAAAGTGTGAGTGATAAAAATCACTCAGTAAGAGTACAATAAACTACCATGATATACGTAAAGAATTATAACATGAATGTAATACCCCAAGGACCTCAAATAATCATAGTTCATACCTGATCTTTAATTCCGAGCTTGCTTGACGTTTAGCTTAAGCACCCTTTAAGTAACGCTATACCAGTATTATCTCATAAACCATTAACTGTGTCATGCAACTTGTTTACTTGCTCATGAGTTATGCAAATGTAATGCATGATGTCATGTCGTGTCAAAACATCATTTGGTCCCATAAAATAACATGTCATAAAAACAGAGTGTCAGATCAATTAACCCCGGATCTGAACGGGTCCAGAACATATCAACAGACCAATTAACCCCGGGTCTGGGACGGGTCTAGAACAGATATCAGATCAATTAACCCCAGATCTGAACGGGTCCAGAACAGATATCAGATCAATTACCCCCAGATCTGAACGGGTCCAGAACAGATATCAGATCAATTAACCCTGATCTGAACGGGTCCAGAACAGATATCATGTCATCAGACCAATTAACCCCAGGTCTGGAGTCGGGTTAGTCGCATGCTTGGCCGGTAAAGGAATCATGAAGCTTTCATTTAAAACATGGGACCATAAAAACTTTTCATGCATAACTGAAAACATTTTCACTTGAGAAGATTTGCATGCATAAAATCAGATTCATGTGACATATGGATATGTGTGATACATGGAATGATATGACACGCAAGTCATGACGTGAATAATCGTATGCATTCCTTATAACATGTCAATGTGCATGAATTTGGAAGCTAAATACTTCCAGACTTCTACTTCATATTCATAGGGCGGTTAAGCTAACCAAATAGGTCCATTTCCATTATCTTTAGCATAAACCCGTTGGGTGGAATCTTAGATTCATGTCATAGAAATTTCGGACTACTTCGATAACCATAAAGGGTTCATTTAATTAATGTTTCGAAACGGATCAAGTGCTGAAACTGAACTGACCGATTTTACTAAAAATTTAACTGTGGCAAATCTGTAACATGTTTTTCGGAAATTCCAACTCTCACGAGTCATAAACATGTGGAACTAGTATTCTACCGAAATTTAGCCTGTTTTCATATTTCTAAGTCCAGTTTCAGAGTCCACTAACTAGTTACTTAATTCCAGCTTCATTCTGGTGATTTCTATTGCGCAGTCTTACTAATTAATTCATTAAAAATAATCCAGAACTTGTTTCACCAAAATTCAAGTTGGAATATTCACTACGCTCATAGGACTATTCCCATGCAGAAAATCAGCTTTATTGGTCCTCTACAAGGTCTTTTTTCTAGCCAACCAAAAGAGGTTACCATTCTGCTTTGTTCCCGTTTTTCAAGTCTGATCAGTCTTACCAAATATTTTATTAAAAATTAACCATAGCTCATTTTAACGAAATTCCAACTCCCAATTCTTCTATACACATGGGGATAGCTTTTTGCCAAAAATCAGATTTATTGAAGGTCCACAAGGTCCTCTTTTAATTCGTTGACCTCGGTGATCAATTCTGTCCAATTCCAGAATTTTCTACCGGAGCAGTGTTCCCGTATAATTTATTAAAAACAATCCGTAACTGATTTTAACGAAATTCCAACTCTCACTTGCACTACACTCACGAGGCTAGCTCTGTAACAAAAATCAGCTTCAATGAAGGTCTAAAAGATCAGTTCCTAAGCCATCAAAAACGTCACTCTATTCTGTCCAATTCCAGTGGTTTGCTATTTTGTCATCTATCCAAGTCAAATGTCCATGTTTACCTTCTACTCAATACTTTGGGCCGAAACTTGTGTGGTGCCTTAACCACATTTTACAACATATTTTCAAGCATGTATTCACATTCAAGAGTCATCTTAGTCTAATCCTACAAACAACCTCATAAAGCTCCTATCTTTCACATGTATACTTCTCTTAGGACCTTTTGTGTTACATTCACAAGTTAATCTTGTCTAGACTTACTTGGTGGACCTTATTTCACTCTAGGTCAGCCTTATTTCATATAGCATATAGGAAAAGACTCCATCTTTGAAGGAATAAATCACATGCAAAGCATTGTTCTTAGGGAATCACTAAGATATAGTCTTAACTTAAGATATCCGACTAAAGATCATATCTTAAGAACTTCTAAGCATTCAAGTCACTAACTCTTTAAATAAATCATGAGAGATCATTGTATACTTGCCTCTTCAAGCTAAATCTCTTGTCTTTGCTTGGTTATGGAGTGAGTTGAGTTGAAATCCACCTCTTTCTACTCCCTTGGTCATATGGTTTTGATGGAGAGGAAAGAAGAGGGTTAGTCCTCATTTAATAGTGAAAATAGGATATATTTGAGGCTAGAGCATCTTACCAAAATGAGCTTGAGTGGAGATTCAAGTACCACAATATGTCTCCTCCTAAGAAAGTTGATGGCTTTCACCTATTTGAACCATGAATGTCACGGTTTTGATGTGAATGGAAGGATTCATGTTAGCTTCAATATGTACCAAAATTAGAATTCACTTAAGGAAGCTTGGAACAAGGCTTACCTAGATGTTTCTTGAGTCTTGGAGTTGAAGCTTGAATTTCAATCCTTCAAGATGAAGGGGCCGAATATTGGTGAGGGAGATGGTGATTGTCTAAGTGTTATGCTCTTGCATGATGAGAAGGTAGATGTTTCTAGAACGGTTTAAATCAAAACATGTTAGGGACTTGGGAAGGGGTGGACGGTTTTGGAGGGAGAAATAGGTGGGTTAGGGTTCTCATGAGTGTTAATCAAGGTTAGGTTAGTAATAACCTTGGTTACTTTATTCCAACTATGGTTACTTTAGTGCTAACCCAAGTTACTTTATCAAATCATGGTTATCTTAATCTTGGTTTAAAGAAAAAGTGACCATGGTAGGATTTAAAAATCCTCCATGTCTAGACATAAGGGGCGGTTCTGGGTTGGGGTCTTTATAACATCAACCATACTACTTCCTTCTTTAATGAGTTGTCTTACTTGTTCTTTAAATGCATGTCTATTTTGTTTTCTATTTATTCTGTGCATGATAACTTCTTGTCTTAATGGTGTAGTAGACTTTAAGTAATTATTTTAACTAATAAAATTGGCTAGAGAATTCTAGAACCTATCCATGTCTAGGCCGAAATTTAGGGGCCTTTGGGCAACTTGATATTTCTTGTAATTTTAATTCATGTAACATATTGTATTCCAAGATTAGCATATGTATGTATATATATATATACATGCCAATATGTACGTGTACTAGATATATATATCCTCCTATATATACGCATGTAGGTATTTATACATTTTGTACGCACATATCATATACACGCACATACATATATAGTGGTATGTATGGTTCATATAACTCTATATTCCATGTATTGCTTTCTTGAAGTTTCCTTATTTTAATTGGCTTGGTATCACCTCAATAATAATTAAGTAAAGAGGGTTAAATTGACTTAAGTAACACGCGCTAAAAGAAATTGTCGCTTTCATTCCGTCTCCTATTCATAGTTTTCACGTACATGATCGTTGGGGTACAACAGAAAGTCTCCTCCTCCTCTCCTCATTTATTTCACACGCCACACACACACACACACACATATATATATATATATTCAGATTTTTTTTAAAAGACACATGCACATGTATTCCAACGTACTACCGACACGTTATATATCTTACGTACGTACGTTAACGTCACACCATTATACTTAACTCATATTTATGAGTATATTCAAGTCTTATATCATATGATATAAGTCATGGTGATGACAAATTAAATGCGACACGTTAAAAGGTTCTAAACCAATAATTGTCGTATCGGGCGAATACCGAAACTTCGCCAACGTGTCACGTACTTGCCATAAATAGATGGCCAGCCCCTACACTTCAAAAATATCTATAATTTTCGTGCTAATGGTGATATTTTCAGCCATAAAATAATTCCATGTTGGCACACACAAATCACCCCATATTAAGACCAAATTGTGGAGATTCCAATTTTAATTTTGTCACATGGTAATGGCGCCACTTTAGAACAACCAAGAGCTGAGAATTAAATTTTATATTATATATATTATGTGTAACATAATATATATAGCATGTGTAAAAAGTTGGAATTTAATTAGAGAAAAATCGGGTAATCGATAAATATCGAAAATTCAGTTTTCGACGTACACAACACATGGAACATTTTTGGAACATCATACGACTCGTATCTAGACACTTTTTACATATGTCATACATCTTAAAGTGTTCTAGAAAATTAAATTAAGGGCTGATTGGAATATAATATGTGTGTATTATTAAATATGCACTATTTTACAAAGTTAGCAAAAATAAAATTCAGCACATGCTATACATGTATACACGCCTAATACAGCTGAGATGGAGCATATGTGGAGCTTTGTTGGCATGTTGATTGGTCAAGAATCAATCATACAATGTTGGTGACTTAAAGAAAGAAGCTACAAATGGTAAGATTTCAAACTTTGTCTCATTTGTAACACATGCTGAAAATATCAGCATGTGCACTATATGGTGGCCGATTTTCATCTCCAAAAATAGATATATTTTATGTCTTGAATTATGTGGTTAATTGGAAGAAGAAATGGAAGCATTTTGAATAATTTATGGAATTTTACTGGTGACATTTTTCAATATCACACATGCTGAAAATTTCAGCATGTGTGAATGAATAGTGACCGAATTTTAGGTCACATGGGAGTCAAGTTTTTATCTCATAAAAGATGAAAATATCTTCTACTAAATGGTGATTCATTTTAAGGGATAAATCAAAGCAAACATGGCAACATTTTGAAAAGAATACCCATGTATCACATGCTGAAATTTCAGCATGCTAAGTCTCTTAATGGCCGAAATTTTCATCCCTTTTTGTGAGAAAATTATCTTGCTAACTTTATGTGACAATCTTGTGGATTATGGAAATTACTCTATGTTGATTTTGGCACATGTTTTTAGTGAAATATTCAGATTTTCCAAGTCATCAAATGATGACAACATTCAACCAATCATGAAGTTCCAAGTAATCAAAGGTTAAATGATCATCCAATGAGAAGGGGCCAACAAGCAAGCAATATCATGTCATAATTGTTGTACCCCGACAACCGTGTACTTGAAAACTATGAATAAGTGACGGAATGGAAGCGATAATTTCTTTAAAGCGCGTGTTACTTAACCCTCTCTACTCAAATACTTTTGAGATGATACTGAATAATTAAATAAATGGACTTCCAGAAAGTGACACATGAAATATGTATAGTTATAGGAACTATACACACTAAAATATACGTACATGCGTGTATGAAGGTGTGAAACATATATGTATGCGTGTGCATACAAAGATACATACATATATATATATTTAAGATATACACGTATGGACACATATATATATTATGTATGTTATCGTGTATACGTATATATACGCGTGTACATAAAGAAGTATATGTATACTATTACCTAATGTACATATAGGCGTGGTCACATATGTATACATGAACATTTGTACATGTTTAAGAGACTTGCACATTGTACATCATATTATATATACATACATATGCTAATCTTAGAATACAATAAAATAAATAAAACAATATAACATATGAATTAAAGAAAAATACAAGAAAAATCAAAATTGCCCAAGAACCCCTCCCATATTCGGTCAAGACCCTCTCAAGGGATCTAGAACCCACCACAAATAACCAACATATGTCTTAAATGACTAAATAATAGTTAAGATTAAAATAAACAAAAGCATGCAAGAAAGAAGTAATAAAAAATGAAAGCATGCAAGACAAAGTCTTACATACTACAAACCCCACACCCTCTTTTCCCAACTTTTCACAAGACTTGTTCCGCTCCCCTTTTTGACCATACACCACCGAATTCCCCTCCCCATTTTTCCCCCAACATGTTTTATTTTAACAACAAGCTCATTTCATTCCATCTTGAAATCCCTCTCAATCAAGGCCAAGCAACACTTAGCAAAATTTTCATCTCACCACCACCAACAAACTTTCGGCCTCCATCCTTGAAGGCTAGAAGATCTCCTTCAAGTTCCATATTCAAGCCAAGAAGTGTATAAGTAAGTTCCTTCTAAGTCCATTAAGTAACTTCTTCATGACAAGATAATGAAGCTCATATTAGTGCCCCCTTTTTCTTGTGGAAACCGTGACCCCCAAGAGGTCACTAGGTGAAGATTTTTAAACTACCAAGAGGGATTAGCTTCTTTGTGGGGAGAATCCATCTCAACCTCCATTCAAGATTCAAGTTGGTAAGAAAACCTAAACTCAAAATAGCCTCATTTTCACCATGGAAATAACAACTAACATTCTCCTCTTCTTCATCATCCCAACCGTGTGCTCAAGGGTGTAGGAGGAGAAGGATTCCAACTCAACTCACTCCATAACCAAGCAAAGACAAGAGCTTTAGCTTGAAGAGGCAAGTATACAATGATCTCTCATGATTTACTTAAAGAGTTAGTGACTTGAATGACTAGAGGTTCTTAAGATTTAATCTTTAGTTGAATATCCTAAGTTGAGATTATATCTTATAGATTTCTTAAGAACAATGCATTGCATGTGGCTTATTCTCTCAAAGATGGAATCTTTTATTACATGCATTTAGTTACAAGGCTGTTTTGAGATGATTCAAGGTGTAAGTGGTAATCAATAATATATCTCATAAGAACAAGATGAATGGTGGACCTTTGGTTTGAACCAATGACAAGATATCAAACTACTGGAGCTAGGCAGAATGGGATGGCATCTTCAACGGCCTAAGAACTGACCTTACAGACCTTCAATGAAGTTAATTTTTGGTACCAAGTTAGCCTTATAAGTGTAGCATAAGTCAGAGTTGGAATTTTGTTAAAATAAGTTACAGATTATTTTTAATAAAATATTTAGTAGAACTGCTCCAGTTGGAAATTCTGGAGCTGGGCAGAATGGAGCACTAATTTCAACGGCTCAAAACCGGACCTTTTAGACCTTCAATAAATCTGGTTTTTGGCACAGAGCTAGCCCCATGTGTATAGCAGAGCCGAGAGTTGGAATTTTGGTAAACTAAGTTATGGTTAATTTTTAATAAAATAATTGGTGAGACTGCTCAGGCTGTAAATTCTGGAACATGACAAAATAGAGTAGCGTTTTGAATGGCTTGAAAAGAGATCTTGTAGATGTTCAATATAACTGATTTTCGGTGTGGCTACAGCCTTTTGTGTATAGAAAATGTGAAAGTTGGAATTTTAGTAAAAGGAGTTGTGGAATATTTTTAATAAAAGATTTGGTAAAGCTGCTCAGACTGAAAAGCCTGGAACTGGGCAGAACTGCATCTCTTTTTGATTGACTCGAAAAAGGACGTTGTAGTGGTTCAATAAAGCTGATTTTTGGCATGATAATAATACCAAGTGTGCAGTGAGTACTCCAGCTGGAATCATGGTAAAACAAGTTGTGGATTAATTTTAATGATTTAATTGGTAACACTGCTCAATGGAAAGTACTGGGACAGAGCAGAAATTAAGTAACGAGTTAATGGACTCAAAAATGAATCTTAGGGACATGAAAATGATCTAGTTTTCGGTAGGATGCTAGTCTTACATGTTTATGACATGTATGAGTTGGAATTTTGTTAAAATAGGTTAAGGATTATTTTTAAGAAATCACGCGGTAAAACTGCTTTAGTAGAAAATTCTGGTGCTGAGCAGAATTGACCACTGACTTCAACGAATTAAAATAGGACATTGTGGACCTTCAATAAATCTAACTTTTGGCACAAACCTAGCCCCATGAGTTTGGTAGAGATGCCAGCTGGAATTTTGGTAAAATGAGCTATGGTTAATTTTTAATAAAATATTTGGTAAGACTGGTCAGGCCTGAAAAACGGGAACTGAGCAGAATAGTGACCTCTTTTCACTGACTCGAAAAAGGACCTTGTAGATGACCAATAAAGCTGATTTTTGGCATGGTAATAATCCTATGCGTGTAGTGGACACACCAGTTGGAATCTTGGTAAAATAAGTTCTGGATTATTTTTAGTGAATTATTTGGTAAAACTGCTCAACTGAAATTACTGGAGCCAACCTGAAATTAGTAACGACTTTCCAGGCCTCAGAAAAGGGACATAGGGACATGCAAATGGGCTAAATTTCGGTAGGATACTAGTTCCATATGTTTATGACTTGGGCGAGTTGGAATTTCTGGAAAACAAATTACGGATTCATCGCAATTGAATTTTTAGTAAAATCTGTCAGCTCAGTTTCAGCACCTAAACCAGTTCGGAAAGTAAGTAAATAACTCCCTTTACGGTTATTGAAATAACCTGCAATTTTATGAAATGTATCTAAGATTCCACCAAACGTATTTGTAATAAAGGAATTATGGAAATAGACCTAATTGGTTAGCTCAACCGCCCTATGAATGTGAAGCAAAAGTCTTGGAAATATTTAGCTTCCAAGTTCATGTATGATGATATGTTATAAGGAATGCATATAATTATTCATGTCATGGCTTGCATTTCATATCACGGCATGTGTCATGCATGAACATGAAACTGATTTTCATGGATTTTATGATGCAAGCAAGTTTTACAAGCGACTATCTTTTCGCTATGCATGAAAAGTTTTTACGGTCCCATGTTTTTAAAGAAAGCTTCATGATTCCTTTGCAGGCCAAGCATGCGACTAACCCGACTCCAGACCCGGGGTTAATTGGTCTGATGACATGATATGTTTTGGACCCGCTCAGATCCGGGGTTAATTGATCTGATATTTGTTCTGGACCCGCTCAGATCCGGGGTTAATTGATCTGATATCTGTTCTGGACCCGCTCAGATCCGGGGTTAATTGATCTGATATCTGTTCTGGACCCGCTCAGATCCGGGGTTAATTGATCTGATATCTGTTCTGGACCCGCTCAGATCCGGGGTTAATTGATCTGACACTCTGTTTTTATGGCACGTTATTGTATGGGACCAAAATGATGTTTTGACATGGCATGACATGACATCATGCATTGCATATTGCATAACTCACGATCATGATGACATGTTGCATGTTACAGTTAATGTTTATAAGTTACTATTGGTATAGCATTACCTAAAAACATGCTTAAGCCGAACGTCAAGCGAGCTCAGGATTTAAGATCAGGTATGAATTACGATTATTTGAGGTTTTTGGGGTAATACATTCATGTTATGACTCTTTATGTATTTCATGGTCGTTTATTCCTTAAGCAAGCTCAGGATTTAAGATCAGGTATGAATTACGATTATTTGAGGTTTTTGGGGTAATACATTCATGTTATGACTCTTTATGTATTTCATGGTCGTTTATTGTATTCTTGCTGGGTGATTTTTATCACTCACACTTTATTTTTCCCCCAGATAATGCCAAGATAAAATGGATCGAAGATGAGCCGAGGGTACCATATCCATAGGCGAGGAGATATGAAGGGGGCTAAGCTTAAGGACTTTTGTGCTGCCAAGATGGTTGTATTATGACTATGTTTGAACTTTTTGGAATTTGACTATGACGTTTTGTGAGACCGCTACTTTGGGGACTTAGTTATTTCGTAATGCATGTTTAATTTGAAAAAGTTTTAAATTCTGTCTAAATTTTACTACCATGTTGAATGTTAGCATGGGAGTCCACGACTTATGTTATGGATTTTCGCATGTTACGCATGACGCTTTGTACTCTCCTTAGTGAAGTACGGCGGGTGCACCATATCCGGACGAGGCCGGGTGCGGGGCGCTACAATAATGATGCCACACATTCTCCCAAGGACTTAGAAGATAATTTTCAAAAGGGGATGGAACCTATAGGGGGACGGCTACAAGTCATAAAAGGAAAGAAGATGAGCAAAAACAAGAGACAAAAACAAGCATTACAATCTTGAGATCAAAAACGCCTAGCCTCTCTTCTTCTACACTCTCTTTCTTTCTTCTTCTTGAAAGCCTATTATACTTATATTCTTATCCTTGAATAGGCTTGTAATAGACCACCACATACTCTTTATCTTTGTAAAATATTGATCAAGGTGTGATCAATCTTCAACCTTGCAAGGTGGTGGTGTTCGTGCGAATTGTATTCATCATACAAGGTTTGTAAAGGATTGGAGTTGGTGTGTAACTCCATCAACCCTGTGGTTAGGTGTATTGCATTTTTGTGACTAGTGTGAACCAAGGAAGGTGTTCCTTGAAGACTGGAGTAGGTTTTTTATAACCGAACCAGTATAAAATTCTCGGTGTCATTTACCTTCTGCACTTATATTCTATTTCTGTACAGTTTACTCTTTTTATTTGCATTCGTAAAAATAGTAAACGACTTTCACAAATTACAAAAATTTCCAGAAACAAATCCACACGTCTTAGGGTTAATTTGGCACAAGTTTCAACCCTTTTGGATAAGTATAAGTCATTCAAACATCCAAAGATCTGAGACTAGTGCAGTCTGATTTTCAGGCTTGCAAAGGTTGAGACTTTGAGTGTATTTGACTAACTTCACGAAAGAATTTTTCAAAACTGTTTCAACCCATTCAAATGCAATATATAAGGGGTTAGTGGTTAACATTTCAGAGCAATTAGAGTTAAGAAAAAATAGGAATAAATTTTGCAAAACAGTCTACCGTTTCTGGCAGATTCGCGCAATCTGACCACCAACAATTTTTGAAGAGGTTAAAGGTTGAATTTAAATCTGAAATTTTTAAGGGACCCTCATAACATCTGAGGATAAGTTCTATCAAAATTTCAGAATTTTTGGAGACCTATAACCTAGTTTTAAAAACGTTTTAAAACTGGTCCTGAAAACCGAATATGTTTTCAGAAGTTGAGTTGGTTGGTTTTAAACAAATTTGAAAAACCATACTTTCCGCACCAACTATTCAACCCCCCCTTCTAGTGGTGCCTTGCAGATCCTACAAGTGGTATCAGAGCGCAGGAACACTCACTACAAAGGATCCAACGATTCAGTGAGATGGCAACCACAAATCTCAAAACCGAGCAAGAAGGTATGTCGAGCCAAAGGCCTCCTCTTTTTGACGGTGAGTCGTTTATTCAATGGAAACTAAGAATGAAGCTTTTTCTTATGGCTATAGATATTGATCTTTGGTCGATTATAGAAGATGGTACTTTTGTTCCATCTAAGTTATCCACCGTATACGGAGTCACAGTAGAAGTTGTCAAACCTAGACAAGAATATACAAGTCATGATAAAAAGAAACTTAGCATGAATGCTAGGGCTATGCAATTGCTCTTGAATGGATTAAGTAAAAGTGAGTCTAGTTATGTCTCAAACTATTCGAGTGTACAAGAAATGTGGAGGATACTAGAAATGAAACACGAAGGCACGAGTCAAGTTAAAGAGTCAAAGATAAACATATTTATGTCTACACTTGAGTCGTTTAAACTATTGCCTAATGAATCTATTGTTGATATGGATCTTCGTTTGACTAACATCTATAATTCTCTTGAGTCTCTTGGTAAAGCTTTTACCATGCAGGAAAAAGTACATAAAGTCTTACGAAGCCTTCCATCAGAGTGGGACCCTAAAGTAACCGCAATAGAAGAAAGCAAAGAAACGAAATCAATAAAGATAGAAGAGTTAATTGGGTCTCTTAAGGTGTATGAAAATAAACTCACCATACGGAAATTGGAATCAACTAAACAAGGTAAAGCTATTGCTTTTAAATCAAATGAATACATCTCTACTTCTTCCGATCACGTAGATGATAGTGATTCTGAATCAGATAACGATGACCTAATTCTATTGGCTAAAGGCTTAAGAAAATTTATGAGAAGTTCATTTAGAAACAAAAATAAGGGTACTACAACTAAGAGAAATAAGAACAAGTCAAATGATAAAGATGTTAAATGTTATGAATGTGGCAAACTTGGACATATATCATATGACTGCACCAATAAAGAAAAGCAAACAAATAAATACCCTGACAAGGAGCGGAACAAGAATAGACTCGTCTCAGAACCCAAACAAAGGAAACGTGCTCTAAAGGCCTCCACCTGGAGTGATACATCGGATTCCGAGACTGAAACCGAAGAAAAGACTGCACAAGTATGCTTTGTGTCCAAAGCATCTAGTGAGGTATCATCTGATTCTGATTCTGACTCTGAGCCTTCTTATGATGATCTTTTTAGTCAGTATTTAGAACTGCGTAAATTCACTAAAACTCTCGCTAAGGAAAAGAAGCGATTAATTGAAGACAAAAAACTGTTAGAATCTTCTAACGAGAATCTTGTCAGTCAATTAAACGATTCAAAGAAAGAGTCATCATGCATTATCACTGCATTAAAGACAGAGATTTCATCACTAACCACTCAAAATAACGAAATGAAATCCGAGATTTCAAATTTGAAATCAAGGAATATAGATCTAGAGAAAATGATGAAACAGATTGATATGGGATCTAACATGCTGCATCGTATTATCTTATCTCAAAATCATGACAGTGACAAAACGGGTTTGGGATACGTTGATACTAATGAAGTATCCACCAAACCAACTAAGTTTGTTGTGTCTAAGAAAGTAGACACCCTAAAGCCTCAAGTGGCGTCTAAGATGACGCAAAAACCGCCTCTTCCCTCATCACGCCCCACTTCCTCTTCATATCATGTGAAATACAATTTTGTACCATATAAATATGAAAAGAAAAGAGTGATGCATACACGACATTCATTTCATCCACGCACTACGCACACACACACAAGGACATATCAAAAACGTCCCTCATACAATGAGTATAAAGGAGTTCTTAGGCAAAGGTCCAAAGTGCATTCACCACATGTCTACTATATCGCACCTTCATTCTTGCCATTTGCTAGACCAAGAAGGATCACTCGAGTATGGGTACCGAAAGGTACCTTTACCAAGAGGTGATTAACTAACTCGAAAGGACCCAAAGTTAAAAGGGTACCTAAGTCATTTTTGCACATTGCAGGGAGCCCACACATCAAAAGATACAACTATAAAGTGGTTCCTTGACAGTGGCTGCTCGAGGCACAAGACGGGTGACCCGAGCTTGTTCACAAAATTAAAGAAGGTCACAAAAGGCGGATCCGTGACCTTTGGAGACAACAACGAAGGCAAGATCATCGGAAAAGGTACGATAGGAAATCCAAGCACTCTTTGTAGGATCTGCAAGGCACCAATAGAAGGGAGGGGGTTGAATAGGTGGTGCGGAAAGTGTGGTTTTTAAAATTTGTTTAAAACTAAACAACTCAACTTCTGAAAACAGATTCTGTTTCAAGGACCAGTTTTAAAAAGTTTTTAAAACCATGTTATAGGTCTCCAAAAATTCTGAAATTTTGAGAGAACTTAGCCTCAGATGCTTTGAGAGTCTCCTAAAAATTTCAAATTAAAATTCAACCTTTAACCCGTTCAAAAACCGTTGGTGATCAGATCGCGCGAATCTGTCAGAAACGGTAGACGGTTTTGAAAAATTTATTCCTATTTGTGTGTAAGTTCAAATTCCCTGAAAATTTAACCACTAACTCCTTATATACTATTTTTAAATGGGTTTAAACAGTTTTTCAAAATTCTTTTGGGAAGTAGGTCAATTAAAATCAAAGTCTTAACCTTTGCAAGTCTGAAAATCAGACTGCACTAGTCTCAGAACATTTGATGTTTAATCGACTTATATTTATCCAAAAGAGTTGAAACTTGTGCCAAATTAACCCTATAACGTGTCACTATGTTTCTGGAAATTTTTGTGATTTTTGAAAGTTGTTTACTATTTTTACGAACGCCAACAAAAAGAGTAAACTGTGTAGTAATAGAAAGTAAATGCTGAAAGTGAATGGCACCAAGAATTTTATACTGGTTCGGTTATAAACAACCTACTCCAGTCTTCAAGGAACACCTTCCTTAGTTCACACTAATCACACACACGCAGTGCACCTTACCACAGGGTTGATAGAGTCACACACTAACTCCAACCCTTTACAAACCTTGTACGATGAATACAATTCGCACGAACACCACCACCTTGCAAGAATGAAGATTGATCACACCTTGATCAATCTTTTACAAAGATACGGAATATGTGGTGGTCTATATCAAGCCTATTCAAGATTGAAAAATATGAATACAATAGGCTTTCAAGAAGAAAGAAAGAAAGAAAATATAAAAGAGGAAGAGCTAGGCGTTTGATCACTTTGATTTTGCAATGCTTGTGCTTGTCTTGTTTTTGCTCATCTTCTTTCCTTTTAATGTCATATGGCCGTCCCTCCTTATGTCCTCCCCCTCTTGAAAATTATCTTCTAAGTCCTTGGGAGAATGTAAGACATCATTGTGACATGGTCTTGCTTACTTGTCACCTTCTCATTGGATGATCATTTAAGCTTTGCTTACTTGGCACTTCATGATAGGTTGAATGTTGCCATCATTGATGACTTGGAAAAATCTGAATATATCACTCAAACATGTGCCAAAATCAATCATAAAATTAATTCCATAATACACAAGATTGTCACATAAATGTTGCAAGACAAAATTTCTCCCACACTAGGTATGAAAATCGGCCATAATGAGAATTTGCCATGCTGAATTTTCAGCATGTGTTACATGGTTGTACAATTCAAAATAATTCCATTTTTCTTTGATTTTTCTAATTAAAATGAATCACCAATTGATGGCAAATATCTTTATCACATTAGAAATGAATTTGGACAACTTTATGCCCATGAATTCGACCATGACACCTTTCACACATGCTGAAAAATTTTCATCATGTGTGATAAAATATCACAATTTATGAATTTAAAAAAAAATATTCAAATTACTTCTACTTCTTCTCCCAATCAATCACATAATTCAAGATGATAAAATATATCCTTTTAATGTGAAAATTTCAGCCACCATACTTAAACATGCTGAAATTTTCAGCATGTGTTATAAGTGAGACAAAGTTTGAAATCTTACCATTTGTAGCTTCCTCTCTTTAATTCACCAACATTGCATGGTTGATTCTTGACCAATCAATATGTCAACAAGGCTCCAAATAAGCTCCATCTCAGCTGTGATATGCGTGTATAGTGTATATACATGTGTTGAAAATTATTTTTGCTAACTTTGTAAAATAGTGCACATTTAATAATACACACATGTTATATTCCAATCTGCCCTTAATTTAATTTTCTAGAACACTTTAAGATGTATAACATATGTAAAAAGTTTCTAGATACGTGTCATATGATGTACCAAAAACGTTCCATGTGTTGTGTGCGTAGAAAACCGAATTTTCGATATTTATCGATTACCCGATTTTTCTCTAATTAAATTCCAAATTCTTGCACATGTTATATATATTATGTTACACATAATATATATAATATATACTTTAAATCTCAGCACTTGGCTGGTCTAAAGTGGCGCCATTAACATGTGTCAAAATTAAAATTGGAATCTTCACATTTTGGACTTAATGTGGGGTGATTTGTGTGTGCCAACATGGAAAGTATTTTTGGCTGAAAACATTGCCATATGCACGAAATTTATGATGATTTTTGTGGTGTAGGGGCTGACCATCTATTTATGGCAAGTACGTGACACGTTGGCGAAGTTTCAGTATTCGCCCAATACGACAATTTTTGGTTTAGAACCTTTTAACGTGTCATATTTAATTTGTCATCACCATATCTTATATCATATGATATAAGACCTGAATATACTCATAAATATGAGTTAAGTATAGTGGTGTGACGTTAACGTACGTACGTAAAATATATAATGTGTCGGTAGTACGTTGGAATACATGTGTATGTGCCTTTTAAACAAAATATGAAAATATATGTATATATATGTGTGTATGCCGTGTATATATTAATGAGGGGAGGAGGAGAAGACTTTCCTTCCTTAGCCTTGTTGCCTTTGTGCCTTTTCCAAATCTGGCTTCCTTTAATGAACTACTTAGTTTTATTAACTAAGTACTTCACTTAATGAACTAGTTTAGTTCATTAATGGTGGCACCTGAAAATAGTGTAAATACAACAAATGTTTGCCATATGATGTAATCTTTAACGCTTCATGGCTCGTTAGTACGACAACATTATATACAAGCTAAATAAAGCAAGTAGTGAGCAACGTATCATGCATACATGTATATATCATGCACGTTTGTGTATGTCATGCATTTAAATCACATATTTTGAAATCGCTCAAACCCCCTTTTCTCTACAATCTCCCCCTTTTGATGATTTTCAAAATAACTTATGTACATGATTTAAATGCTATCGCTCCCCCTTCGAACATGCATAAATTTGAAATTTGAATTTCAAATTTCAAATCCGGCTCCCCCTTGATTTGTGCAATCAGTATCAATTAGTGTCTCTCTCCCCCTTAAATCATGCTTTCGCTCCCCCTTTATTTTGGAAAGTAAATCAAAAGATTCCTATAAATAAGGAAAGAAAGTCAAATCACGTCAAATCAAATCATATCAACTGGAATCATGCCTAATTTAGAACGAAGAGATTCATACGTGGCTTGATTTAAGGCTTTTGTAAAGATATCCGCTACCTGTGCTTCTGTACGTACGTGATCTATGAGGATATCACCATTGTTTACGTGATCACGAAGAAAGTGATAGCGTACTTCTATATGCTTAGTCTTAGAGTGTAACACGGGGTTCTTAGACAAATTAATGGCACTCATACTATCACAATATATAGGAATTCTATTTACGGTAATTCCAAAGTCCGAGAGTTGTTGTTTTATCCACAGCAGCTGTGTGCAACAAAGGCTAAGTGCCATGTACTCAGCCTCAGTAGTGGACAAAGCAGCGCTTGCTTGCTTTTTGGAAAACCATGAAATGAGTGAGTTTCCCATAAATTGGCAAGTCCCACTCGTGCTCTTTCTATCTATTTTGCAGCCACCATAATCTGCATCAGTATAAGCATGTAAGTTAAATGTGGAATCCTTATCGTACCAAATTCCTAAGGTGGGCGTGTGCTTAATATAACGGAATATTCTTTTTACCGCATTATAGTGAGATACCTTAGGTTGACTCTGAAATCGTGTACACATGCATACACTGAACATGATATCAGGCCTACTAGCAGTTAAATACAACAAAGAACCTATCATAGATCGATATAAGCCATTATCGACGTCTTTACCATGTTCATCTTTGTCCAATTTAGTAATGACGCTCATAGGGGTGGGGGATGGTTTCAAATTTTCAAAGTTAAACTTTTTAATCATGTCATTGACATATTTTGCTTGACTTATATGAATCCCTTTACTCGTTTGCTTAATCTGTACGCCAAGAAAATAATTAAGTTCACCAACCATAGACATTTCAAATTCAGATTTCATGCAATTTTCAAAATCTTCAACAAGTCTATGTGAGGTAAAACCGAAAATAATATCATCAACGTAGATTTGGATAATAAGTAAATCCGATTTGTCTTGTCTCAAAAATAGTGTACTATCTATAGTACCTCGTTTAAAATCATGTTCTAAAAGGAAAGCAGCAAAACGATCATCACATGCTCTCGGTGCTTGCTTTAGTCCGTACAGTGCCTTCTTTAGTTTGTACACGTGATCGGGATGTTTCAAATCTTCAAAACCGGGGTGGTTGCTTCACGTATACATCTTCTTGTATAAATCCATTTAGGAATGCACTTTTTACGTCCATTTGATATAATTTGAAATCTTTCATGCAAGCAATAGCAAGTTATAGTCGTATAGCTGCCAAACGTGCTACGGGTGCAAATGTTTCATCGTAGTCAATTCCTTCTTCTTGATTATATCCTTGTGCTACAAGTCTTGCTTTATTTCTAACAACCTTTCCTTCTTCATTCATTTTATTCCTAAACACCCACTTTGTGCCTATTATAGTCTTATCTTGTGGCCGTGGCACTAAATCCCATACATCGTTTCTAACAAATTGATTAAGTTCATCATGCACGGCATCAATCCAAGAAGAATCACTCAAAGCATCATACACATTTTTGGGCTCAATTTCAGAAATCATAGCATGAAATTCGTTTATTTCGTCCGATGTAATTTTTCTACGTGGTCGCACACCGTGAGTGAGGTCGCCTATGATGAGATCATGTGGGTGATCTCTATGCCAGCTTGGTTGATTATTTTCTATGTTATCATGCATTTCTAGTGTCTCATTCATATTATGCATATCAAAAGAACCATCATCTTTTTCAACACGGGTTTCAATTCAAAGTCATCGTCATATTCTTTATCTTTATCAATCTCACCAAATTCATTGAATTTCACATGAATAGATTCCATGATTTGCCTAGTGAGAGGATCATAACATCTATATGCCTTTGAATTTATAGAGTATCCAACAAAAATGCACTCAATTGATTTGGATTCAAATTTGTCTAAATTATCTTTTGTATTTAAGACAAAACATTTGCATCCAAACACACAAAAATAGTCAATCTTAGACATGCGATCATTCAAAATCTCATAGGGTGTCTTGTTTATATTCTTTCTTATAGATAGGCGATTTACAATATAGCATGCACAATTTACGGCTTCCGCCCACAGAAATCTAGGCAATCTATATTCGCATAACATAGTCCTAGCGATGTCTTGTAAGGTACGATTCTTTCTTTCTACTACTCCATTTAATTGTGGAGTTCTATGAGGCGAAAACTCATGCTTAATTCCCTTTTCTTCGCAAAATGAAATCATTTCTTTGTTTATAAACTCACCTCCTCTATCGCTTCTTATCTTTTTCACATTTACACCGTATTGATTTTCAAGCTGTTTGATTAATTTCGCAATCTCAATGGCACTATCATCCTTATGTGCAAGAAATAAAGTCCAAGTGTAACGAGAAAAATCATCAACAATCACGCATGCATAGTGGCTCCCACCAAGGCTTGTAGTGCGACTAGGACCAAACAAATCAATATGTAATAGTTCTAAGACTCTAGTCATGCTTATTTCATTTTTAAGCTTAAGTGACTCACGTGTTTGTTTGCCTTTTATGCAAGATTCACACAACTGAAAGTTGTCTAAATCAAACTTTGGCAATCCTCGTACTAGGTTCTTTCGTTGAAGTTTTTCTAGTGTGGAGATATCAATGTGTCCTAAACGTCTATGCCATAAATTCACATTGGGTTCATTTGACATAAAGCACTTAACTTTAGCGTCTACAACATCATCCATAGAAAGTGTAAAAATATTACCTTCTCGTTTTCCTTTTAAAATGGTTTCTCCATTTTTATTTATTATATTGCAATAAGGGTGAGTAAAACACACATCAAAACCATTGTCAACAAATTGAGAAATGCTAAGAAGATTGTAGGATAAGTTGCTTACCAAAAAGACGTTGGAGATTTGGAGAGTACTTGGATTTTCAATCGTACCTTTTCCGATGATCTTGCCTTTGTTGTTGCCTCCAAAGTTCACGGATCCGCCTTTTGTGACCTTCTCTAATTTGGTGAACAAGCTCGGGTCACCCGTCATATTCCTCGAGCATCCACTGTTAAGGAACCACTTAATAGTTGTATCTTTCGATGTGTGGGCTCCCTGCAATGTGCAAGGATGATTTAGGTACCCTTTTAACTTTGGGTCCTTTCGAGTTAGTTAATCACCTTTTGGTAAAAGTGCCTTTCGGTACCCATACTTGGGTGATCCTTCTCGGTCTATCAAATGGCAAGAATGTAGATGAAGGTGCGATATAGTAGACATGTGGTGCATGCACTTTGGGCCTTTGCCCAAGGACTCCTTTATACTCGTTGAATGAAGGACGTTTTTGATATGTCCTTGTGTGTGTGCGTAGTGCGTGGATGATATGAATTTCGTGTATGCATTACTCTTTTCTTTTCATATCTATATGGTACAAAGTTGTATTTCACAAGATATGAAAAGGGAGTGGGGCGTGATGAGGGAAGGTGTAGCTTTTGCGTCATCTTAGACGCCACTTGAGGCTTTGGAGAGTCTAATTTCTTAGACACAACAAACTTGGTTGGTTTGGTTGATACTTCATTAGTATCAACGTATCCCAAACCCGTTTTGTCACTGTCATGCTTTTGAGATAATATAATGCGATGCAGCATGTTGGATCCCGTATCAAACTGTTTCATCATTTTCTCTAAATCTATATTCCTTGATTTCAAATTTGAAATCTCGGATTTCATTTCATTATTTTGAGTGGTCAATGATGACATCTCTGTCTTTAATACAGTAACGACACATGATGACTCTTTCTTTGAATCGCTTAATTGAGCAACAAGATTCTCGTTATAAGATTCTAACAGTTTCTTGTCTTCAACTAATCGCTTCTTTTCTTTAGCGAGAGTCTTAGTGAATTTGTGCAATTCTAAGTACTGACTAAAAAGATCATCATAAGAAGGTTCAGAGTCAGAGTCAGAATCAGATGATACCTCATTAGATGCTTTGGATGCAAAGCATACTTGTGCAGTCTCTTCTTCGGTTTCAGTCACGGAATCCGATGTATCACTCCAAGTGGAGGCCTTTAGAGCACGTTTCCTTTGCTTGGCTTCTGAGACGAGTCTATTCTTGTTCCGCTCCTTGTCAGGGTATTTATTTGTTTGCTTTTCTTTATTTGGGCAGTCATATGATAAATGTCCGAGTTTGCCACATTCATAACATTTAACATCTTTATCATTTGACTTGTTCTTGTTTCTCTTAGTTGTAGCACCCTTATTTTTGTTTCTAAATGACCTTCTCATAAATTTTCTTAATCCTTTAGCCAATAGAATTAGGTCATCGTTATCCGATTCAGAATCACTATCATCTACGTGATCGGAAGGAGTAGAGACGTATTCATTTGATTTAAAAGCAATAGCTTTACCTTATTTAGATGATTCCGATTTTTGTATGGTGAGTTTATTCTCATAAACCTTAAGTGGTCTGATTAATTCTTCCATCTTTATTGACTTAGTTTCCTTGCTTTCTTCTATTGCGGTCACTTTAGGGTCCCACTCGGATGGAAGACTGCGTAAGACTTTCTGTACCTTTTCCTGCATGGTAAAAGCTTTACCAAGAGACTCAAGAGAGTTGTAGATGTTAGTCAAACGAAGATCCATATCAACAATAGACTCATTAGGCAACAATTTAAACGACTCAAGTGTGGACATAAGCATGTTTATTTTTGACACTTTTACTTGAATCGTGCCTTCATGTTTCATTTCTAGTATCCTCCATATTTCTTGTGCACTCGAACAGTTTGACACATAACTAGACTCACTTTTACTTAATCCGTTTAGGAGCAATTGCATAGCCCTAGCATTCATACTAAGTTTCTTTTTATCATCACTCGTATATTCTTGTCTAGATTTAACGACTTCTAATGTGACTCCGTCTACGGTGGATAGCTTAGATGGGACATAAGGACCATCTTCAATAATTGGCCAAAGATCTATATCTATAGCCATAAGAAAAAGCTTCATTCTAAGTTTCCACTGAATAAACGACTCACCGTCAAAAAGTGGAGGCATTTGGCTCGACATACCTTCTTGCTCGGTTTTGAGATTTGTGGTTGCCATCTCACTGAATCATTGGATTCTTTGAAGTGAGTGTTCCTGCTCTCTGATACCACTTGTAGGATCTTCAAGGCACCACTAGAAGAGGGGGGGGGTGTTGAGAAATATGTTTGGATAATTTTCAAAGTCAAGATTTTAAGTGGTGAGTACTTAAAAATGTCACACATGGCGTTATATTTGATTAAAAGTTGAAAAAGTTGATATCGATCTCTCAGGTTGTTGCACATCGATCGTTCTATGTACATAGAACTCTCATGTCAATCGATCGATGTGGTTCTGTGAGATGTCGATCTCTGAAGCTGAGGCACTTCGATCGATCGACATCTAGGGTTTTTAGAAATATTTTTCTAAAATGTGATAAAATGGTTGTTTTCATTTTTATATGATTTATACATGTTTATTATATGATTATCATGTGTTTTTGGTGATTATAATTGTCTTTTGACTAACATGCCTTGGAAGTTTCTACAACTTACCAAAAAGGGCAAAATTGGTATTTTGAGTTTTGTAGGAACATGATATGGTGGAAATATTTCAAGAGCATATTCTTATACTATTTATCATGACAAAGTTGATATCATGATTATTTATGACCATCCGGGACATTTCTGGAGTTTTCTCACACCAGGGGTATTTTGGTCATTTTACCCCAAAGGATATTTTTGGTATTTTCACTCAAAGAATCTCTTGAGCATATTATTATCTTCATTCTGGAGCTGTTTTATTGTTATTTTGAAGATAATATGGTGATCTTATATCTTATTCTCTCAACCGATGGTATTATTGACTATAGCTGGATATGTGACGATTTGAGATGTCACATTCTATTTTTTCTCGAAGACCCTCTTATATATTTTATAAGAGAACATTTATCATCATTTTTCAGAGATGTTAAAGGTATCAAAGGTGTGAAAATGATCTCAACATATAAGAAGAAATATTGGGGAATTTCGGTGTTACACGTTGACATAATCTTGTCTAGTGTTATCTATTTATTTCTTCTTCAAAAATCTGAGTTGGATATGATGTGTAAGTCATTTTATGAGTTGGAGACAAGTGGACCAACCAAAAAAGAGCTAGTTGGCAAAATTGCTAACTTTGAGTTTACTAAAAATAGCCAACAGCTATATTGTTTTTCTTGGGTTTTTCCAGCAGATTTTTTGAAGTCAAATGAAGACTTCACATGTCCAATTAAGTGCTTGAAGTTGGGGATAATTTGGTGGTATTATTCTTTCTTATTTTATTAAGAAAAATCAAAAAGAATTGTTGTTAAATTCTTTAGTAGCCAACGGCTACTTCACATAATTGGTGCTGAATTTTTGATTTGAAAAAAGTAAAAGCTCACATGGCTATTCTCAAGCCAGGAGTTGAGGTTATTTTGGTGCATTATCTTCTTCTTATTATCTACATTTTGCAAAGGATAAATGAGACTATCCAAGGTGGAAAAAATCGGCCAACATCATTTTGCAAAGGTGGACCAATCATTGTGTTTTATTTTGCCAAGTGTACAAAGCCAACCAATGATGAGAAGACATTTGGACTTGATGATGAAGATGGTGACACATGTGCAATCTTATCTCCAATGGAGAAAGGGAGTTCATGTGAGCTTCATTCTTTACCAAAATGAGAATTCTCTTAAGAAAACTTGGAACAAGACTTACCTAGATGTCTTCTTGAGCCTTGAAAGTGAAGTTGAACTTCTATCCTTCAAGATGAAGGGCCGAAATATTGGTGAGGGAGTTGAGGGAACTTTTGCTAAGTGTTGCTCTTGCTTGAATGTGTCTTGAGAGGAGTCTCAAGATGACAAGAAGGTAGATGTTTCTAGAAGGGTTTAAAACATACTAGGGGGCGGTTTTGGAGGGATTTAGGGCTTTCTTGAGTGCTAATCAAGGTTAGTTTAGTATAACCTTGGTTACTTTATTCCAACTAGGGTTACTTTAGTGCTAACCCAAGTTACTTTATCAAATCATGGTTATCTAAATCTTGGTTTAAGGAAAAAGTAACCATGGTAGGATTTAAAAATCCTCCTTGTCTAGACACTAAGGGGCGGTTGGGTTGGGGTCTTTATGACCTCAACCATACTACTTCCTTCTTTAATGAGTTGTCTTAACTTGTTCCTTAAATGCATGTCTATTTTATTTTCTATTTATTCTTTGCATAATAACTTCTTGTCTTAATGGTGTAGTAGACTCTTAGGTAATTATTTTAACTAATAAAATTTGCTAGAGAATTCTAGAATCCCCTTCATGCCTTGGCCGAATTTTCGGGGCTTCTTGGGCAACTTGATATTTCTTGTAATTTTAATTCATGTACTATATTGTTTTCTTTATTGTATCATATTCTCAGATTAACATATGTATGTATACATACATATACACGCCATGGGTATTACATATATGTATCTATAACCTCCTATGTATACGCATGTAAGTATTTATATATTCTGTACACATATATCCTATACACGCACATACATACATAGTGGTGTGTATGGTTCATATAACTCTTTATTTCATGTACTACTTTCTTGAAGTTTCCCTTATTTAATTTGGCTTGGTATCACCTCAATAATAATTAAGTAAAGAGGGTTAAGTTGACTTAAGTAACATGCACTAAAAGAAATTGTCGCTTTCATTCTGTCTCATATTCATAGTTTTCACGTACATGATTATTAGGGTACAACATCTTCCCCCCTTATCATAAGTTTTGTCCTCGAAACTTCGGGACTAGTCAAAAAGATGGGGGTATCTTCTTCTCATATCTTCCTCCGTTTCCCATGTGGCTTCTTCCTCTGAATGATGCTTCCATTGTACCTTCACCATGGATATGGATCTCTTCCTCAATGCCTTTTCTTTCCGATAAACTATTCGTAAGGGTTCCTCTTCATAAGTTACATCTTTTCCAACCTCCAACTGTTGATCTTCAAGAATGTGGCTTAGGTCATATACATATCGACGGAGTTGAGAAACATGGAATACATCATGTAACTGAGAAAGGGATGGTGGCAACGCTAAGCGGTACGCAACTTCTCCTACTTTCTCAAGCACTTCGTAAGGTCCAACGAATCTTAGGCTTAGCTTTCCTTTGACGCCAAATCTTTTAACACCTTTGGTCGGAGAACCTTTCAGAAAGACTTTCTCTCCTTCTTGAAACTCCAAAGGTCTCCTTCTTTCATCTGCCCATATCTTCGTTCTATCTTGCGCTGCTCTTAGCCTTTGTTGGACTAACCTTACCTTTTCTCGTGTTTGCTCAACAATGTCGGGTCCTGCGTAGACCTTATCTCCAATTTCGTCCCAATAGAGTGGGGACCGACATTTTCGTCCATACAATGCCTCATAAGGTGCCATTCCGATGGATCTGTGGAAGCTATTATTGTAAGAAAACTCAACGAGCTTAAGACTTTTATCCCAACTTCCTCCAAAATCAAGAACGTAAGCGCGGAGCATGTCCTCAAGGGTTTGGATTGTTCTCTCTGATTGTCCATCTGTTTAAGGATGATATGCGGAACTCATTCTTATCTCTATGCCCATTGCCTTTTGAAAGGCGGTCCAAAATCTTGAAGTAAATCGGGGGTCACGGTCGCATAAAATGCTGATGGGCACTCTATGTAAACAAACAATCTGATCAATATACATAGAGGCTAACTTCTCCATAGATGCTTTAATCGTCATAGCCAAAAAGTGAGCAGACTTAGTCAAACGGTCCATAATGACCCATATAGCATCATTCCCATGCTTAGTCTTGGGCAGATCGGTCACAAAGTCCATGGTGATGGGGTCCCATTTCCATTCTGGCACTTCTAAGGGTTGTAACAATCCAGCGGGTCTTTGGTGTTCGGCTTTTACTCTTTGGCAGATCAAACATCGCTCAACACATTCTGCTATTTGTTTCTTCATACCGGGCCACCAAAACTTTTGCTTGAGATCTTGATACATCTTATTAGCTCCAGGATGTATAGATAGTCGAGAATTATGTGCTTCCATCAATACTTCATCCTTAATTTCTTTGTTTTCGGGGACACATAACCGTCCTTGATACCATAAACTGCCATCACTGCGAATCTCAAAGTCATTTCGCGGCTTATCTTTCATCCTTTCTTTGACTTTTCTTAACTTTTCATCAATTCCTTGAGTCTCTTTGATCTTATCAATTAATGAAGGAACAAGAACTAACTTGGCAAGAACCTCAACGATTGAGTCAACTTCTTCTTCTAGGCCAAATTCTTCCATATCTCGCTGAAGAGGTGGTTACCGTGGGTGGCTTGTTTTTCGGCTTAGGGCATCAGCGACTTTGTTAGCTTTTTCCGGATGATACTGAATGGATAGATCATAATCTTTGCTCAGTTCCAACCATCTACGTTGCCGCATATTAAGCTCCTTCTGGGTAAAGAGGTACTTTAGGCTCTTGTGGTCTGTGTAGATCTCGCACTTTTCGCCATATAAATAGTGCCTCCATATCTTTAACGCGAATACCACTGCGGCGAGTTCAAGATCATGGATAGGATAGTTTTGTTCAAATGGTTTCAACTGTCGGGATGCATAGGCTATCACTTTGTCATTCTGCATAAGGACGCATCCGAGACCATTCTTCGAAGCATCGCTATACACTACGTACTTCTCACCAGGAGTGGGCTGAGCTAGGATAGGAGCGGATGTCAACTTTTCTTTTAGCTCCGAGAAACTCTTTTCACAATCGGTACTCCACTCAAACTTGGTCTTCTTTTGGGTCAACCTAGTGAGGGGAACAGCTATCCTCGAAAATCCTTCAACAAACTTCCTGTAATATCCGGCTAGCACGAGAAAACTTCTCACTTCGGTGACATTTGTTGGCCTGGGCCATTCCGTGATAGCTTCAATTTTCTTGGGATCTACCGAAATCCCATCTTCTGAAATCACATGACCAAGGAATGATACACTTCGCAGCCAAAACTCGCATTTGCTAAAACTTAGCGTACAACTGTCTTGCTCTTAGAATATTCAAGACTGTCCTCAAATGGGCTGCGTGAGTCTCTTCGTCGGGTGAATAAATCAAGATGTCGTCTATAAAGACCACTATAAACTTGTCCAACTGCTCTTGAAAAATTCGATTCATGAGATCCATAAAGGCGGCAGGGGCATTGGTCAAACCAAAAGGCATGACTAAGAATTCATAGTGTCCATAGCGGGTTCTAAAAGCAGTCTTAGGGACATCTTCCGCCTTAATCTTCAATTGAAAATATCCAGATCGTAGATCAATCTTACTAAAAATTCGAGATCCCTGCATTACAATGCTTTAGATAGGGTTTCTAAGGATTTAAACTTAGTCAAGCTAAAACTTACGAGTTACTTACCCTGGCTGGTCGAATAAATCATCAATTCGTGGTAATGGGTACTTGTTCTTTATGGTGATTTGGTTGAGCTCCCGGTAATCAATGCATAAGCGCATACTTCCATCTTTCTTTTTCACAAATAACACCGGAGCACCCCAAGGTGAAACACTGGGATGAATAAGTTTCCTTTCTAACAGTTCATGTAATTGTTCTTTTATCTCCTTTAGTTCCGTAGGTGCCATGCGATAAGGGGCTTTAGATATGGGTTCAGCTCCTGGAACAAGGTTTATTTCAAAAGAAATCTCGCGATCAAGAGGTAGTCCAGACAGATCATCGGGAAATACATCAGGGTATTCATTAACAACTGGAACTTGTGCAAGGGTAAGGCTTTCTTGTTCAGCACTGAGAACATAAACCAAGAATCCTTCATGACCTTTCTTTAGTGCTTGGCTGGCACGAGCTGCGTTAACAAAGACTTTCTTGGATGGTTTCTTTAACTTAGTTCCTCCTTGGAATGACATCTCCTCTCGAGTGGGGTTCTTAATGATAACTTGCCTGCCTCGGCAGTCAATGTGAGCATGATTCTTTGAGAGCCAATCCATTCCGAGAATCACGTCAAAAGCACTCATAGATATGGGGATCAAATTGGCCTCAAACAACTAGTCATTAAACTCCAGGGCACCATTTCTGAATATGTGATGGGAAACAAGCATCTGGTCGCCAGCTACTTGTACTCTATAAGGTGAATCTAATCGAACTGGATTAGGATCAATATTCTTAGCAAACTTCCTTGAGATAAACGATTGGCTAGCGCTGCTATCGAACAACTCATTTGCTCTATTTTGACCTCCAGTATGCTCATTTGTACTTAGATAATGAACAATGGCAGTTAGGCATACCTGCTACGATTTGAGGTTTCAGGCACTGCTGAATCAGGCACTCTTTCATCCAGGTTAGCGTTCTTGATTGTTTCTTTATTATCCCTCTGTGGACGTGGTCGCCACCTCCTGTTTCGTTCCTTAAGTCCTTTATATTGTCCTTCTGTTAGTTTAATATCGTGTTCCGCTTTGTAGCAGTCCTCCAGTAATTCCTCGAAAGTGCTAGAATATGCATTAGCTAGCCGAATCTTAATCCGAAAGTCTAGACCTCGCATGAATCTGATTACCTTGTGCTCTTCGTCTTCCACGATCAAGGGAACATAGCGGCCCAATGTAGTGAACCGACGAGCGTACTCTGAGACAGTGATACTTGGTTCTTGTCTTAAGGTGTCAAATTCCTCAACCCTCGTCATGATTAGATCCGGAGAGAGGAAAAACTCACAAAACTCCTCTAAAAACCTTGCCTAAGTCACCGGTCGGGGCAATGGCTGGATACAAGTTCTCCACCACTGGCTGGCCCTGCCAATCAAAAATGGCAGGACAATTGGTGTCTTTACCTTCTCAGGTACTCGTATCAGCAAGAAGGTACTTTCGACTTCATCAAGCCATTTTTCTGCCTCCTCGGGACTAGATTCTCCGCCAAATTCTGGGATATGTGCTCTTACTAGCTGCCGGTAATAAAACCCAGCGCTGCCTGGGGGTGAAAGTGATAATTCTTGTTCATTAGTCCGTGATGCCATCTGCACTTATGGTTTTAACGTCTATTTAGAAGACCAATTTACTTTGAACAAGGACCATAATTCAAAAACTTAAAATACGGAAGGGCATGTCTTACGTCATAGACCTAGCTTTCATAGTTCAGGATACTTTATTAGTCTTCATCCTAAACCCGGTCTACGTGGTCCTAGTCTAAGGACATCACTCATCTAAGCTATGTTCTTAGCAATCTAAGTTGATACCACCTGTAGCGCCCTGCACCCGGCCTTGTCCGGATATGGTGCACCCGCCGTACTTCACTAAGGAGAGTACAAGGCGTCATGCATAACATGCGAACATCCATAACGTAAGTCGTGGACTCCCATGCTAACATTTAACATGGTAGTAAAATTTAGTCAGAATTAAAACTTTTCAAATCAAACATGCATCACCAATTTACTAAGTTCCCAAAGGTAGTAGTCCCACAAAATAACATAACCAAAATCCAGAGAGTTCAAACATAGTCATGATACAACCGTCTTGGCAGCACAAAAGTCCTTAAGCTTAGCTCCCTTCATATCTTCTCGCCTATGGATAAGGTACCCTCGGCTCATCCTCGATCCATTCTATCTTGGCATTATCTGGCTCTGGGGGAAAAAATAAAGTGTGAGTGATAAAAATCACCCAGCAATAATACAATAAACGACCATGAAATACGTAAAGAATCATAACATGAATGTATTATCCCAAAACCTCGAAGAATCATAATTCATACCTGATCTTAAATCCTGAGCTTGCTTGACGTTCGGCTTAAGCATTATTTTTAGGGAATGATATACCATACCTGGTCTTAGATCCTGAACTTACTTGACGTTCGGCTTAAGCATGTTTTTAGGTAATGCTATACCAATAATAACTTATAACCATTAACTGTAACATGCAACATGTCCTTATGATCATGAATTATGCAAGATGCAGTGCATGATGTCATGTCGTGTCATGTCATGTCAAAACATCATTTTGGTCCCATAAAGTAACATGTCGTAAAAACAGAGTGTTAGATCAATTAACCCCGGATCTGAGTGGGTCCAGAACATATCATCAGACCAATTAACCCCGGGTCTGAACGGGTCCAGAACAGATATCAGATCAATTAACCCCGGATCTGAACGGGTCCTGAACAGATATCAGATCAATTAACCTCGGATCTGAACGGGTCCAGAACAGATATCAGATCAATTAACCCTGGATCTGAGCAGGTCCAGAACATATCATGTCATCAGACCAATTGACCCCGGGTCTGGAGTCGGGTTAATCGCATGCTCGGCCGGCAAAGGAATCATGAAGCTTTCTTTAAAAAAACATGGGACCGTAAAAGCTTTTCATGCATATCGAAAACATAGTTGCTTATAAAACTTGCTTGCATCATAAAATCCATGAAAATCAGTTTCATGATCATGCGTGATACATGTAGTGATATGCAATGCAAGCCATGACATGGATAATCGTATGCATTCCTTATAACATGTCAACATGCATGAATTTCGAAGCTAAATACTTCCAGACTTTTACTTCATATTCATAGGGCAGTTAAGCTAACCAAATGGGTCCATTTCCATAATCTTTTGTCACAAATATGTTTGGTGGAATCTTAGATACATGTCGTAAAAATTGCAGATTATTTCGATAATCATAAAGGGCTTATTTAGTTAATTTCTGAAATGGGTTAGGTGCTGAAACTGAACTGACCTATTTTACCAAAAATTCAATTGCGGCAAATCCGTGATTCATTTTTCAGAAATTCCAACTTGCACAAGTCATAAACATGTGGAACTAGTATCCTGCTGAAGTTTAGCCCATTTGCATATCTCTAAGTCCTATTTCTGAGTCCAGTAAACCGTTACTTAATTCCAGCTTGGTTCCAGTGAATTCAGTTGAGCAGTTTTAGTAATTAATTCATTAAAAATAATCCAGAACTCATTTTACCAAAATTTCAGCTGGCGTGCTTACTACACTCATAGGACTATTACCATGCCAAAGATCAGCTTTATTGGTCATCTACAAGGTCTCTTTTCAAGCAAACCAAAAGAGGCTATAATTCTGCTCAGTTCCCTTTTTTTTAGTCTGACCAATCTTACCAAGTATTTTATTAAACATTAACCATAACTTATTTTACCGAAATTCCAACTCTCATCTCTGATACACTCATGGGACTAGCTCTGTGCCAAAAATAAGATTGATTGAAGGTCCACAAGGTCCTCTTTTAATTCGTTGAAACCAGTAATCAATTCTGCCCAACTCCAGAATTCTCTTCTGGAGCAGTTTTACCGTATAATTTCTTAAAAATAATCCGTAACTGAGTTTAACGAAATTCCAACTCTCACTTGTACTAAGCTCATAAGGCTAACTTTGTACAAAAAATTAGCTTCATTGAAGGCATTTAAGGTCAGTTCTTAAACCATATAAAACGTCACTCTATTCTGTCCACTTCCAGTGGTTTGCTAATTTGTCATCTTATCCAAGTCAAATGTCCATGTTTTCACTCAATACTTTGGGCCGAAACTTGTGTGTTGCCTTAACCACATTTTACAACACACATTCAAGCATGCATTCATATTCAAGAGTTATCTCAATCTAAAGTTACCAACAATCTCATAAAGCTCCTAGCTTTCACATGTATTCTTTCCTTAGGACCCCTTTGTATTACATTCACAAGTCAATCTTGTCTAGACCTACTTAGGTGAACCTTATTTCACTCTAGGTCAGCCTTATTTCATATAGCACATGGGAAAAGACTTCATCTTTAAAGGAATAAGTCACATGCAAGGCATTATTCTTAGGGAATCACTAAGATATAGTCACAAACTTAAGATATTCAACTAAAGATTGAATCTTAAGAACCTCTAAGCATTCAAGTCACAAACTCTTTAAATAAATCAAGAGAGATCATTGTATACTTGCCTCTTCAAGCTAAAGCTCTTGTCTTTGTTTGGCTATGTAGTAAGATGAGTTGAAATCATTCACCTTATTCACCTTAAGCATACGGTTTTAAGGGGAATGAGAGGAAAAGATTAGTCTTTATTCAATAGAGGAAATAGGATATGTTTGAGGGCTAGAGCATCTTACCAAAATGAGCTTGGAATGGAGATTTAAGCACCATAAGATGTCACCACCTAAGAAAGTTGATGGCTTTCACCTATTTACACCATAAAACCCACGGTTTTGGGCATGGAGAAAGGGAGTTCATGTGAGCTTCATTCTTTACCAAAATGAGAATTCTCTTAAGGAAACTTGGAACAAGACTTGCCTAGATGTCTTCTTGAGTCTTGAAAGTGAAGTTGAACTTCTATCCTTCAAGATGAAGGGCCGAAATATTGGTGAGGGAGTTGAGGGAACTTTTGCTAAGTGTTGCTCTTGCTTGAATGTGTCTTGAGAGGAGTCTCAAGATGACAAGAAGGTAGATGTTTCTAGAAGGGTTTAAAACATACTAGGGGGCTTTTTGGAGGGATTTAGGGCTTTCTTGAGTGCTAATCAAGGTTAGTTTAGTATAATCTTGGTTACTTTATTCCAACTAGGGTTACTTTAGTGCTAACCCAAGTTATTTTATCAAATCATGGTTATCTAAATCTTGGTTTAAGGAAAAAGTAACCATGGTAGGATTTAAAAATCCTCCTTGTCTAGACACTAAGGGGCGGTTGGGTTGGGGTCTTTATGACCTCAACCATACTACTTCCTTCTTTAATGAGTTGTCTTAACTTGTTCCTTAAATGCATGTCTATTTTATTTTCTATTTATTCTTTGCATAATAACTTCTTGTCTTAATAGTGTAGTAGACTCTTAGGTAATTATTTTAACTAATAAAATTGGCTAGAGAATTCTAGAATCCCCTTCATGCCTTGGCCGAATTTTTGGGGCTTCTTGGGCAACTTGATATTTCTTGTAATTTTAATTCATGTACTATATTGTTTTCTTTATTTTATCATATTCTCAGATTAACATATGTATGTATACATACATATACACGCCATGGGTATTACATATATGTATCTATAACCTCCTATGTATACGCATGTAAGTATTTATATATTTTGTACACATATATCCTATACACGCACATACATACATAGTGGTGTGTATGGTTCATATAACTCTTTATTTCATGTACTACTTTCTTGAAGTTTCCCTTATTTAATTTGGCTTGGTATCACCTCAATAATAATTAAGTTAAGAGGGTTAAGTTGACTTAAGTAACATGCACTAAAAGAAATTGTCGCTTTCATTCCGTCTCATATTCATAGTTTTCACGTACATGATTGTTGGGGTACAACATCAGGGCCTTTTGTAAACTTCATCGACACATCCTAAGAAGTGTTTTGATATAAATATCAACCTTTTGGTTGAATATTCAAAGAAAAACACATTTTGCAAAATCAGCAACATTCTGTCAAATTCTGTCTAGATTGACCATCTGAATCTTTTTATTTGTTTGAATGGCCAAACAATCTTATTTTTATTTGATTTTTGGATAGAATCTTTTTAACTCATTGAAGTTCAATTGTGGAAAGTTTCATAATTTTTGGATTAGTGTACAATTATTTGTGAATTTTTGAAAAACGGGTTCTGAATCTGAAGTGGTCTCAGATTCTGTTTTCAAACGGGATTTTAACAAAGGGTTGTAGTGTAATTTCCGCTAACCACTATTCACCCCCCCTCTATTGGTGTTCATTGCAGGTGCACAGTCCAACAGGGGGTTGAATAGGTGGTGCGGAAAGTGTGGTTTTTAAAATTTGTTTAAAACTAAACAACTCAACTTCTGAAAACAAATTATGTTTCCAGGACAAGTTTTAAAACATTTTTAAAACCAGGTTATAGGTCTCCAGAAATTCTGAAATGTTAAGAGAACTTAGCCTCAGATGTTGTGAGGGTTCCCTAAAATTTTCAAATTAAAATTCAACCTTTAACCCCTTCAAAAACCGTTGGTGATCAGATTGCGCGAATCTGCCAGAAACGGTAGACGGTTTTGAAAACTTTTTCCTATTTGTGTGTAAGTTCAAATGCCCTGAAAATTTAACCAGTAACTCCTTATATACTATTTTTAAGTGGGTTGAAACAGTTTTGCAAATTTTTTTGGGAAGTAGGTCAATTACAATCAAAGTCTTAACCTTTGCAAGTCTGAAAATCAGACTGCACTAGTCTCAGAACTTTTGATGTTTAATCGACTTATACTTATCCAAAAGAGTTGAAACTTGTGCCAAATTAACCCTATAACGTGTCACTATGTTTCTGGAAATTTTTGTGATTTTTGAAAGTTGTTTACTATTTTTACGAACGCCAACAAAAAGAGTAAACTGTGTAGTAATAGAAAGTAAATGCTGAAAGTGAATGGCACCAAGAATTTTATACTGGTTCGGTTATAAACAACCTACTCCAGTCTTCAAGGAACACCTTCCTTAGTTCACACTAATCACACACACGCAATACACCTTACCACAGGGTTGATAGAGTCACACACTAACTCCAACCCTTTACAAACCTTGTACGATGAATACAATTCACACGAACACTACCACCTCGCAAGAATGAAGATTGATCACACCTTGATCAATCTTTTACAAAGATATGGAATATGTGGTGGTCTATATCAAGCCTATTCAAGATTGAAAAATATGAATACAATAGGCTTTCAAGAAGAAAGAAAGAAAGAGAATATAAAAGAGGAAGAGCTAGGCGTTTGATCACTTTGATTTTGCAATGCTTGTCTTGTTTTTGCTCATCTTCTTTCCTTTTAATGTCATATGGCCGTCCCTCCTTATGTCCTCCCCCTCTTGAAAATTATCTTCTAAGTCCTTGGGAGAATGTAAGACATCATTGTGACATGGTCTTGCTTACTTGTCACCTTCTCATTGGATGATCATTTAAGCTTTGCTTACTTGGCACTTCATGATAGGTTGAATGTTGTCATCATTGATGACTTGGAAAAATCTGAATATATCACTCAAACATGTGCCAAAATCAATCATAAAATTAATTCCATAATACACAAGATTGTCACATAAATGTTGCAAGACAAAATTTCTCCCACACTAGGTATGAAAATCGGCCATAATGAGAATTTGCCATGCTGAATTTTCAGCATGTGTTACATGGTTGTACAATTCAAAATAATTCCACTTTTTTTATTTTTATAATTAAAATGAATCACCAATTGATGGAAAATATACTTATCACATTAGAAATGAATTTGGACAACTTTATGCCCATGAATTCGACCATGACACCTTTCACACATGCTTAAAAATTTTCAGCATGTGTGATATATTAAATATCACAATTTATGAATTTTAAAAAAAATATTCAAATTACTTCTACTTCTTCTCCCAATCAATCACATAATTCAAGATGATAAAATATAGCCTTTTAATGTGAAAATTTCGGCCACCATACTTAAACATGCTGAAATTTTCAGCATGTGTTATAAGTGAGACAAAGTTTGAAATCTTACCATTTGTATCTTCTCTCTTTAGTTCACCAACATTACATGGTTGATTCTTGACCAATCAATATGTCAACAAGGCTCCAAATAAGCTCCAACAGCTGTGATATGCGTGTATAGTGTATATACAAGTGCTGAAAATTATTTTTGCTAACTTTGTAAAATAGTGCACATTTAATAATACACACATGTTATATTCCAATCAGCCCTTAATTTAATTTTCTAGAACACTTAAAGATGTATAAAATATGTAAAAAGTGTCTAGATATGTGTCATGTGATGTACCAAAAACGTTCCATGTGTTGTGTGCGTAGAAAACCGAATTTTCGATATTTATCGATTACCCGATTTTTCTCTAATTAAATTCCAACTTCTTGCACATGTTATATATATTATGTTACACATAATATATATAATATATACTTTAAATCTCAGCACTTGGCTGGTCTAAAGTGGTGCCATTAACATGTGTCAAAATTAAAATTGGAATCTTCACATTTTGGTCTTAATGTGGGGTGATTTGTGTGTGCCAACATGGAAAGTATTTTTGGCTGAAAACATTGCCATATGCACGAAATTTATGATGATGTTTGAGGTGTAGGGGCTGGCCATCTATTTATGGAAAGTAAGTGACACGTTGGAGAAGTTTCAGTATTCGCCCGATACGACAATTTTCGGTTTAGAACCTTTTAACATGTCATATTTAATTTGTCATCACCATGTCTTATATCATATGATATAAGACCTGAATATACTCATAAATATGAGTTAAGTATAGTGGTGTGACGTTAACGTACGTACGTAAAATATATAACGTGTCGGTAGTACGTTGGAATACTCATAAATGTGTCACTCCAAGTGGAGGCTTTGAAAGCTCTTCTCCTTTGCTTAGGTTCTAAGACGAGTCTAGTTTTTGTCCGATCCTTGTCAAGGTATTTGTTTGTTTGTTTGTCCTTGTTTGTACAATCATATGACAAGTGTCCAGGTTGTCCACATTCATAACACTTTATTTCCTTATTTTTATTTTTATGATCCTTAGATGAAGTAGACTTATGTTTAATCGATTTTCTCAAGATTTTTCTTAACCTTTTAGCCATCGTGATTAAATCCTCATTATCGGAGTCTAAGTCACTATCATCTACGACGTATTCATTTGATTTAAATGCTATAGCCTTATCATTATTGGAAATAGACTCAGAATGTCTTAAAGCAAGTTTGTTTTCATATACCTTTAGTGATCCAATTAGTTCTTCCATCTTAATCGATTTAGTTTCCTTCCTTTCTTCTATGGCCGTTACTTTAGGGTTCCACTCGGATGGAAGGCTTTGCGAGACCTTTTGTACCTTTTCATGTATAGTGAAGGCTTTGCCAAGAGACTCAAGAGAATTGTAAATGTTAGTCAAGCGTAAATCCATCTCAACAATAGACTCATTTGGCAATAATTTAAAGGACTCAACTGTGGACATAAGCATATTAATTTTCGACTCCTTTACTTGGCTAGTCCCTTCATGTTTCATTTCAAGAATTTGCCACATCTCTTGAGCACTAGAACAATTAGACACATAACTAGCCTCACTTTTACTTAGTCCATTTAAAAGTAACTGCATAGCCCTATCGTTCATGCTTAGTCTCTTTTCATCATCACTAGTGTACTCTTGCCTAGGCTTAACGACCTCTGATGTGACTCCATCTACAGTGGATAAATTTGATGGAACAAATGGACCATCTTCTATAATTGACCAAAGATCAATAACAATTGACATAAAGAAAAGTTTCATTCTTAACTTCCATTGAACGAAAGACTCACCGTCAAAGAGAGGAGGCCTTATGATTGACATATCTTCTTGCACGGTGTTATAGCTAGTGGATGCCATCTCACGTAGATCGTTGGATCCTTTTGTTGTGAGTGTTCCTACGCTCTGATACCAATTATAGGATCTGTAAGGCACCACTAGAAGAGGGGCGGTTGAATAGTGGGTGCGGAAAATGTGGTTTTTAAAATAGTTATAAACCAAAAACCCAACTTCTGAAAACAGTTTCTGTTTCCAGGACCAGTTTTAAAACATTTTTCAAACTAGGTTCCAGGTCTTCAAAAATTCTGAAATTTTTAGATAACTTAGCCTCAAATATTATGAGTGTCTCCTAAAAATTTCAGATTTAACTTCAACCAATAACCCCTTTAAAAAGCGTTGGTGGTCAGATTGTGCGCGTCTGTCAGAAACGGTAGACTGATTTCAAAAATTAATTCCTATTTGTACGTAATTCCAAATACTATGAAATTTTAACCACTAACCCCTTATAAGTTATATTTAAATTTGTTGAAACAGTTTTAAAAAATTCTTTTGGGAAGTTTGTAAAATACGATCAAAGTCTCAACTTTTGCAAGCATGAAAATCAAACTGCACTAGTCTCAGAACTTTGGACGTTTGGGTGACTTATGCTTGTCCAAAAGGGTTGAAACTTCGCCAAAAGAACCTTAAGACATGTGGCTATGTTTCCTGAAAGGTTCGTGATTTTTGAAATTCTTTTACTATTTTTACAAACGTGATCAAAAAGGATAAATAGTGCTGAAACTGAAAGTAGATGCTGAAAGTAAATGACACCAAGAATTGTATACTGGTTCGGTTATAAACAACCTACTCCATTCTTCGAGGACACCTTCCTCGGTTCACACTAATCACACAACACAAAAACACCTTACCACAGGGTTGGTGGAGTTACACACCAACTCCAACCCTTTACAAACCTTGTATGTTGAATACAATGCACACGAACACCACCACCTTGCAAGTCTAAGATTGATCAAACCTTGATCAATCTTTTACAAAAATAAAGAATATGTGGTGGTCTAAGAGAAGCCTATTCAAGTATATAAATGTAAGTACAATAGGATTTTAGGAAGAAGAAAGAAAGAAGTGTAGAAAGAAGAAGTAGAAAACGTTTTTGATCTTTGAAACTTGTAAGCCTTGTCTTCTATTTTGTTTGTTCTCCTTCTTCTCTTTTTATCAAAGATTTGGCCGGCCCCTATTGCTCTTCCCCCTCTTGAAAATTATCTTCTAAGTCCTTGGGAGAATATGTGGCATCATTGTGACATGTTCTTGCTTACTTGGCACCTCCTCATTGGATGATCATTTAACTCTTGCTTACTTGGCACTCATTGATTGGTTGAATGTTGTCATCACTTGATGACTAGGAAAATATGAGAATTACACTAAAAACATGTGCCAAAATCACCATAGAATAATTACCATAACTTCCAAGATCATCGCATAAATTAAGCAAGACAATATTTCTCCAAAAATGGTTAACAAAATCGGCCACACTTAGTCTTGCATATGCTGAAATTTCAGCATGTGTAACATCCACCTCTTATTCAAAATCTTGCCTATTTTGTATTGATTTAATCCAAGAATTCAATCATCATTTAGTGCAAGACATCTTTACCGAATTTTGGAATAAAAATTAGACATTAACAAGGCCAGAAAAATGGCCTAGGTACATTACACACATGCTAAAATTTTCAGCATGTGTGATATTCAAGAATATCATTTTCTTTATTCCATAAAATATTGAGTCAAAATAGTCTCAAAATTGGCCAGCTCTTTAGTGCACATGCTGAATTTTCAGCATGTGTCACAATTGTGACATAAGTTTGAAATGTTACCTTATGTAGTTCCTTCCTTTATGTCATCAACATTGCATGCTTCATTCTTGACCAATCAATATGACAACAAGGCTCCACATATGCTCCAACATAGCTTGAGTAGGCGTGTAACATGGTTTGGGCATGTGCTGAATTTTATTTTAGCAAACTTTGTAAAATAATACACATTTAATAATACACACATGGTATATTCCAATCAGCCCTTAATTTAATTTTCTATAACACTTTGAGATGTATGAAATAAGTAAAAAGTGTATAGATACATGTCGTATGATGTGCCAAAAACGTTCCATGTGTTGTGTACGTAGAAAACCGAATTTTCGATGTTTATCGATTACCCGATTTTTCTCTAATTAAATTCCAACTTTTTGCACATGTTATATATATTATGTTACACATAATATGTTGTACACCGACAAAAAGTCATATTGTACTTGAAGACTCGTATGAGTAAATTAATAAATGGTATCCTTCAAGTGTCTTTCACTAAGTTTCCTTAGTGATTCTTTTATTAGGATGATAAGCAAATAATATAATAAATTCAAGCGTGAATCATGGACTATATGAAGTGTCCAATTCACTCCAAAAGGCTCAAGAAAATTCGGCCACAAGGCATAAAAAGGGGCCTTAAAAGGGGTTTTTCCAAATTATAGGAGAGGTTAATCTTAAGGGCCTTCCTAAAATAAGCCCAAAATGGAAATTAAGGAGTTGTAAGTAGTGGGAAA
>AP025056.1:28077960-28295975 GCA_036186865.1 Eustoma russellianum
GCCAAGAAGAATTAAGATTTTCCTAATTTTATTTTAAAACAAAAAGGGAAAAATAATTAGTAAAAAGGGGGCTACTATCTACATAGCTTTCATTAAACCCACTTGGAAAGAGAGTTAAGTAGGCTAATGGTCCTCAAAAGCCCTCAACCACCGGTTTTGACCTTCATGGATAACCAAGGTTCAATTCAAATGTTACCATGGTTACTCTATATTAACTACAAGGTTAAAGTAACTCAAGTTAACCCATAAAGTAACTCTAGTTGGATAAAGTAACCTAGGTTAGCCATAAAGTAACTACAGTTGACATAAAGTAACTATAGTTGGATTACAGTAACTATAGTTGACATAAAGTAACCTTGGTTGGGTAAAAGTAACCAAAGTTAATTAATTCTTATTAGCCTAAGTAAGCTATGGTAAACTCCTTTCCCCTCAACATAACCCACGGCTGCACTCCCTAGCCAAGGGAAGAAAAATTTTCTCCAAAGAAATTTTAGAACACTCAACTCTCAAGAAGTCACAATGGAGCAAGAGACTTCCTTCTTTGTCCATTTGGGGTAAACGGCTAGTTGAAGAGGTCCAAGAACCATCTTCAAGCTCCAAGAATTCATCTAGGTAAGTACATGTTAAGCATTCTAAGTGAATTCTATGTCTCAAATAATGAAACTCACATTGGTATCCCTCTTGTCTTGCCAAAAACGTGACACTCAAATGGTCACTAGGAGAAGGTTTTGCAAGATACTAAGAGAAGCTAATCTCTTGGTTGGTGGATTCATCTCTAGCTCTATTCAAGTTTCATTTTGGTAAGAGAATCATAGCCTCACTTTGGTTGTGTTTCCACTTAAGATAATAGCTAATGTTCCTTCATTCCTTCTTCCAAAACGTGGGTTGTATGTGAAGTTGGAGGAAGAGTTCACTCCATTTCAACCAAGGCTCATGCTAAGGAAAAGCTCTAAGGTTCGAAGAGGCAAGTATACTCTAGCCAATCTTTCCTTACTTGTGAAGTGCATACTTGAATGGCTAGTCATTATTAGGATATGAATCTTAGTTAAAGATGCTAAGTACAAGACATGAAAACTAGTTGTTATAAGAAAAGTGATGGTATGAGCAAATGATTTGTTGTATGAATGTGTGTGACTCTTTTGATATGATTCATAAACAGTTTATTTATGGTTTAAAGCATGTTATGAGGCTTGTAAACATTATTTTGAACTATGTGTTTAATGGTTATTAAGTCAATTTTAAGGAATGAAGTTGATTGGAAATGCTTGAACCATAAAAGTGAAGAAGTGCTGGAACTACTGGAGCCGGACAGATTTGTGTAACTAATTTTGTGACCTGAAAACAAATCTTAGGAGTGTTCAAATTGGATAGTTTTTGGTATTATGATAGCCTTATATGTTTATGAAATGTGTGAGCTGGAATTTCAATAAAAGGAGTTGTGGTTTGCCCTTAATGAAATGTTTAGTAAGAGTTGGTAAAACAGAAGTACTGGAGCAGGACAGTTTTATGTGACATGTTTAACGACCTTGAAATAAACCTTAGGAAGGTACAAATTGACTAATTTTTGGTAATATGATAGCCTCATATGTGTAATAAATGTGTGAGTTGGAATGTTGGTAAAAGAATATGGGAATTGACCAGAGTATAATTTTTAGTAGGAACTGCTCAGACAGAAGTACTGGAGCTGAATAGTTTTATGTTGCATGTTGTACGCCCTGAAAATGGACCTTAGGAATGTTCAAATTGGCTAATCTTTAGTATGCTAATAGCCCCATGTGTTTATGAAATGTGTGAGTTGGAATTTTGGTAAAAGAAGATGTGAATTATCCTTAATAAAGTTTTTGGTAAAACTGGTCAAACAGAGTTGCTGGAATAGGACAGTTTTGAGTGGTAAGTTGTGTGGCTTGAAAGTGCACCTTAGGAATGTGCAAATGAGATGATTTTTGGTATGATAATAGTTTGATGTGTGTATGACATATGTGAGTTGGAATGTTAGTAAAAAGAGTTGTGTTTTGGTCACAATGAAATTCGTGTTAAAACTGGTCATTCCAGATTCAGTATGTACCTAGCTAGGAGAAAGTAATTAGTTGACCACCTTAAACTTATTGGAATGCCTTCGAATTTTTAGGTTAACTACCTAAGGCCTACATGTACATGTTCATGTAAAGAAACCAGTATAAAACCACCATTTTGATGATTAACAACTGAGTTGAAGTTAGTTATACAAAACTGGAAAACAGGACAGTTTAATGTCTTAAGTTGTAAGGCTTTGATCTTGCTCATCTAAGCCTGAATGTGATGTTTGGCCTTATGAATATTGTTCCTTGGTAAGTTAACTATGTTTTCCAGGCGACGGATTAAACTGAATAAGGTTTTATGTGGCGCCCCGCACCCCGGCCCCGCCGAAGTCGGTGCACCCGTCGTACTTCACTAAGGAGAGTACTAGGCGTCGTCCATACGCGTCGTGATCCATGATACTAATGCATGGATCTTTGTGCTTTCACGCAATAATCATGCGAAACCGTGGCAGAATTTAAAACCTCGAATTAAAGCGTCATCACAAGCAGTTAAAGTTTACAACCCACATAAATCGTAGCAGAAAACGACAAAAGCAAATTGTTTTCCCATCACAATTACAAAACATCATCATCCCTTAACGCTGGTACGCTCGGTCTATTAATCCTGGTCATCCTCCAACGCACTCATGGGTAGGGAACCCTAGGCTCGTCATCAATCCATTCAACTTTGTCTCCTGCCACCTCTGGAGAGAAAAATAGGGTGAGTGACGATGTCACCAGCAAGTATACTATAATAGTCATGAGTTAAATGGAAAGTATGAGCAAGAACCGAACCCCAAATAATATTTGGTTTAGAAGCATATCTGTCCTCCGATCAACATTCGATAAGGATCATCACTTAATGTAATAAGGTCATAACTTAAGAAATTACTAGTTAGAGCAGAATATAACATAAAGAGACTGTGACATGCATCGACAAATAACACAATAATCATCATCACTTAGGTTCTACAAGGTCATGCTTCCTTAGTTTAAGTATCACGTGTCGCTACACAATGATTCCATATGTGTCATGCATGCATATGCACATGTGATGCGTCATGATAAAATGAGAAAATGATTTTTCATGCTTTTCTTTCAAATCTTCATCGTCGTAAAACAATAGAGTGTTTAGATCTATCTCCCGGATCTGAGGCGGTAACTTCTCCCCTTCGAATCTATTACTCCCGGATTCGGAACGGTAACGTCATCATTCTTTCAGATCGCTTAACCCGGATCTGCTCAGGTTCATTCTTCTTTCAGATCACTTAACCCGAATCTGCTCAGGTTCATACTTCTTTCAGATCGCTTAACCCGGATCTGCTCAGGTTCATACTGACTAGTTCATACTCACACACGGTACCGGTGGGGAAGCGTTCTTTTAAAAACATAAAATCATCTTTTTGAAAAAGCTTTTCATCTTTCTTTTACATAAAATCCATGTCATAAACCATGCAAGTGACGATGATACAATGTATGACATGCAACGTGCAAACGACGGCATAAAGCATGACATAGACGAGTGGGCATGTTTCGTTAACATGCTGGAATTTTCCAGCTTCGTAGCGTCTACTTTTTCTTAGGAATTTTCTGCTAAAATGCACGTTTTAGACCCATTTAATCACATGTGCTCCTCTGGGACTGTCATAAGTGAATGCCATGCATGCGTTGCGAACTTACGATATCAATAAGGGACTCATTTGCTCCTTTTCATAAAACAATGCAATCTGAATTCTGAAACAACCATATTTTACTATAAAATTTATTGTGAACAATCCTTTAATCTTTTTCTGGAAATTCCAACTCCCTAACTTAACAAACTCATTGGGCTAGCATCCTGCCAATTTTTAGCCCAAAACCAATTCTCTAAGGCCCTTTTCCAGATCATGCAAAGTGTGACATAAATTCTGTCTATCCAGCATAACTCAGTTTGACCCGTTTTACTAGAAAATTAATTAAAAATAAACCACAACTTATTTCGTTACAATTCCAACTACCATCTCTTCTTTATTCATGAGGCTAGTACCATGACGAAAATTAATGGATTTTCACACCCCTAGGTCCATGTTTTTAGGCTACTAAACACATTGCTTGAATTCTGTCTAGTACAACTTTTCCAGCAAGACCAATCTCAGTAGAAAATTCATTAAAAATAAACCGTGGCTCTTTTTAAGGTGATTCCAACTCTCACACCTAAAAAACACATGAAACTAATAGCATACCACAAATCAGTGGAATTGAAGGTTACTAAAGTCCCTTTCTGGCTTCACAAAACAGCTCAAATTTCGGTCCATCCCAGAATTTTCCAGTGATCATACATGCTTCCTAAATGTCCTTGGCTCACATTTTTGTCACCAACACTTGGCAACAACCTTGAGATGAACACACGCACCCTTCACATCAGCCTCATTATTTGGTGCATGCAAGAAAATGATATAATCAAGAGTATTTCAAGCCTAACATACACAAGATCAAATCTTACCCCCATTTCCTTGCTATATCAACGTTTTGCATGCAACTTCACCCAACCTCCCCTTAACCCTTTCTACCGTGAGCATTTGGTCATGAAAGGAAGAATATTTAACACATCCAAGCCTAGATTAACACCTAAATATGCATAAGATCATCAAAGAACACATCTTTGGAGCAAAGTACCACTCCTACACATTTACATGCTTAGGGCCGAAAGCTTTGGACTTGCAACTTACCATTTTGCAACTAAGATTAAATCTTAGGTATTTCTAGCCATTCATGCACACACTTTCACATCTAAACCATAAAAAGTATAGTGTACTTGCCTTGTTTGCTTACTCTTCTTGGATAGGTGAAAAGTTGAAGTCTTTCTCTCCTCTAAACAAACATTCCCACGGTGGTGGGGGAGAAAGAAAGAAACATAGTTAGTCTATGTTTTTAACTCAACATTCTTTCAAAAGAAAGCTAGATGGCTTACCAAAAAGGAGTTTGAGTGGTGTCCAAGCTTCTCTAAGCTAGAGCTCTTGAAAGCTTGAGATCCTTGAGCCTAGAGACCATTAAGGTCACGGTATTGGAGCAAAGAGAGGCACACCATGAGTTTCATCTTCACGAAAGTAGAAATGTCTTCTTAAGAGGCTAAGAATACTTACCTAATGTCACTTAGCTTTGGAGGAATCCAATTCTTCTTGGTGCTTCTCTTGGCCGTGGGGTTGGAAGAGGAAAGGGAGGGAAGAAGTTCCTTTTACTCTTGAGATACCTTGGGGTGTTTGAAATCTAGTGAAGGTTCAAGTGTACTTTGGGGAAAAACTCTTCCTCTCTTGGCTAGGTTAGCTGTTGGGTGATAAGGGGTGGGGTTAGGGTTTGCCTTAGTCCTTCTAGTTAGGTGTCTTAACCTTGGTTACCTTTGGTTAACCAAGGTTACTTTTCTACTTACTATGGTTACTTTAGGCCAACCATAGTTTCTTTTGGCTAACTATGGTTTCTTTTAAGGCTGGTTAGGTTAGTTCTCATTAACTTAGCCACCTTTATTCTTAATTAGCCTCCCTCCCCCTCTTCCTCTTAATGCAGCCGGCGGTTGGGGTCTTTAATGACCCCAACTAGCCTTTGTAATTTATTCTTGCTATCCCCTTTTTTTTTCTAAAAAAAATAGTACACATCTTATGCCATTAGTCTATTTTTAAATAAGGTTTTTAGAAATAGCCCTTCTTGGCTATGGGCCGAAAGTCACAAAGCCATGGAACAATTGGATCTTGTCTTGTAATACATATAGTGCTCTCATATTATACTTACAACGATCATTGACTTAATCAATTCCAAACACAAGCGTGCATCGCCACATGTTCACTAGTTCAACTTTAGGTACAAGAAGGATTCTATAATTGGGTTACAACATTCTCCCCCCCTTATTATAAGTTTCGTCCTCGAAACTTGAAAGTGCTAACCAAAGAGGTGAGGGTACAAATTTTTCATGTCCTCTTCTAGTTCCCAGGTAGACTCATCCACGTAATGGTTTTCCATTGTACCTTAACCATTGGTATAGTTTGTTTCCTTACCACCTTTTCTTTACGATCGACTATCTTTTCTGGTTCTTCCTCGTAGGTCGTGTCAACTTCCAGCTTCAAAGGTAGATCTTTTATTACATGACTAGGATCGTGTACATATCGTCGCAGATGTGAGACATGAAACACGTCATGGATTTGAGATAGGGTGGGCGGTAGAGCGAGTCGATAGGCCACCTTTCCAATTCTTTCAAGAACCTCGTATGGCCCAATAAATCTTGGGCTCAACTTCCCTTTGATACCAAATCTTTTGATTCCCTTGGTTGGCGACACTTTGAGAAACACTTTTTCTCCATCTTGAAATTCTAACGGTCGCCGCTTCTCATCTGCCCAGACCTTGCTTCTATCTTGTGCCGCTTATAGCCTTTGCTTTATAATTTTTATCTTCTCCCGAGCTTGCTCGACTAGGTCGGGTCCCGTGAGAATCTTGTCTCCTATTTCATCCCAATAGAGAGGAGATCGGCACTTTCTTCCATAGAGTGCTTCATATGGGGCCATTCTTATAGATCGATGGTAGCTGTTGTTATATGAAAATTCTACTAGTTTGAGACTTCGATCACAGCTTTTTCCAAAATCAAGGGTGCAAGATCGCAACATGTCTTCCAGTGTCTGAATAGTTCTTTCTGATTGACCATCCGTTTGGGGATGAAATGCCGAGCTCATATGAATTTCAGTACCCATTGTTTTCTGAAAAGCCGTCCAGAATCGTGATGTGAAGCGAGGGTCGCGATCACACACGATACTTAGGGGCACTCCGTGAAGAGTCACAATTTGTTCTACGTACATCGTAGCCAACTTTTCTATAGGAGCCTTGATTTTCATAGCCATGAAATGGGCAGACTTGGTTAGACGATCAACAACCACCCAAATGGCATCGTTACCATTTTTCGTTTTTGGCAAGTCAGTCACAAAATCCATAGAAATGTGATCCCATTTCCATTCGGGAACCTCGAGAGGCTGTAGCAACCTCGCGGGTTTTTGGTGTTCTGCCTTCACCTTTTGGCACACAAGACATCTTTCCACAAATTCTGAAATCTGTCTTTTCATGCCGCGCCACCAGAATCGTTGCTTCAAGTCTTGATACATCTTGTTAGCTCCAGGGTGGATGGATAATCGCGAGCTATGTGCTTCCTTAAGGACTTCGTTCAAAATGTCTTTGTTATTGGGTACACACAATCATTCTTGGAACCACAGACTGTTGTCGTCCCGAACCTTAAATTCTCCAATGGGTTTTGTCTGTACTCGATCCTTTATCTTTCTTAGAGTTTCGTCCTTTTCTTGCTCCTCTTTAATTCTATCTATTAACGAAGGTATTATCATCAATTTTGCGAGCATGCCCTCAATTGAATCGACTTCTTCTAGATCAAATTCCTCCATGTCACGCTGCAAAGGAGGTTGGCGTGGATGGCTCGTTTTTCTACTTAATGCGTCTGCCACCTTAATGGCTTTTCCTGGGTGATATTGAATTGATAGATCATAGTCCTTTATTAGCTCCAGCCATCATCGTTGTCGCATGTTCAGCTCTTTTTGGGTGAACAAGTATTTGAGACTCTTGTGGTCCGTGAAAATTTCGCATCTTTCGCCGTACAAATAGTGCCTCCATATTTTTAGTGCGAAGACCACAGCTGCCAACTCAAGGTCGTGTACAGGATAGTTTTGATCAAAAAGTTTTAACTGCCGAGATGCATATGCAATTACTCGATCTTTTTGCATTAGTACACATCCTAACCCGTTCTTAGAGGCATCACTATATACCACAAAGTTTTCTCCGGGAATGGGCTGTGCCAGGACTGGGGCGGAAGTCAGTATCTTTTCCAATTCGGTAAAGCTACTCTCGCAGTCTGAGGTCCATTCGAACTTGGTTTTCTTCTGGGTTAAGCGGGTCAGGGGCATAGCAATCCGGGAGAATCCTTCTACAAACTTTCGATAGTAACCCGCGAGACCTAGAAAACTGCGTACCTCCGTAACATTTGTCGGTCGGGGCCACTCCGTGATTGCTTCGATTTTCTTGGGATCTACAGATATTCCTTCTTCAGATATCATATGCCCTAGGAAGGCTACGCTTCGTAGCCAAAATTCACACTTATTGAACTTTGCATACAATTGCTCTCTTTGTAAAATGTCCAGAGAAATCCTTAGATGGGTTGCATGGGTTTCTTCGTCTGGTGAGTATATCAGGATGTCGTCAATGAAGACTACGATGAATTTGTCTAATTGTTCCTGAAAAACTCAATTCATTAGATCCATGAATGCGGCAGGCGCATTGGTCTGTCCGAACAGCATTACTAAAAACTCGTAATGTCCGTAACGGGTTCTGAATGCAGTTTTGTGGACGTCTTCAGCCTTGATCTTCAACTGGAAGTATCACGAGCGATGATCAATCTTACTGAAAATTCATGTCTTTTCTGTAGCTTGACTGAAGGGGGTATGTAGAACTTGTTGAACTCCTGTAGAAACCTTTCCCAGGGAATTGGTCTTGGCAAAGCTTGGAGATTGGCCTTCCACCATTGGTTGGCCTATCCTAACAGAAAGGGTCCGACTGCTTGAGCTTTCATTTCCTCTAGGGCTCTGATTAGTTCGAAGCAATTTTCTACCTCATCAAGCCATTTTTCAGCCATATCAGAATCTAACTTTCCTTCGAATGGCGGAACATTGGCTCTTTTCAACTTCTCAAAGTAATACTGAGCATCTCTAATCGGCTCGTGAGGTTGAGGGTTATTCTGCTGGAGCATCACTTGTCCAATTTGTGTAACCGTTTGGCAAAAGTTTTGAAAAGTATTCATGTCTGGCATCATAGGTGGAAAAGGTCCTTGCGGTGGAGGGACATTCTGAACTGGCAGTGGGTCTTGGCCTTGAGGTGGTGGAGGTGGAGGGTCTTGAGCGGGTGGAGGTGGAACATGCTCTTGCACCTCGGGCCTAGCTCTGGTTGGTCTCCCTCTGGGTCGCACCATCTGCAGCATGCAGTGTCGACTTTTTTCAGTACAGAAACGTCACAACTAGTAACAGATGTAACTGAACATATCGGGAGAATATCTGCATACATACATTACTGTTCAGACTTATGATAGGTCATTAGGTGGGACCTATCACTGGGTCGTGCCCTACTTGGTTGGTCAAAGTCGTTCCGTTCTAAGGTCAACTCTCATCTAAGATTAATTCTTAGGTCTAAGATCAAACTTAGTCGACTATAATCATAACTTAGTTCTACATTCTGCCTGGATCTGGAGCCTTAGCTCCGATACCACCTGTGGCGCCCCGCACCCCGGCCCTGCCGAAGTCGGTGCACCCGTCGTACTTCACTAAGGAGAGTACTAGGCGTCGTCCATACGTGTCGTGATCCATGATACTAATGCATGGATCTTTGTGCTTTCGCACAATAATCATGCGAAACTGTGGCAGAATTTAAAACTTCGAATTAAAGCGTCATCACAAGCAGTTAAAGTTTACAACCCACATAAATCGTAGCAGAAAATGACAAAAGCAAATTGTTTTCCCATCACAATTACAAAACATCATCATCCCTTAACGCTGGTACGCTCGGTCTATTAATCCTGGCCATCCTCCAATGCACTCACGGGTAGGGAACCCTAGGCTCGTCATCAATCCATTCAACTTTGTCTCCTGCCACCTCTGGAGAGAAAAATAGGGTGAGTGACGATGTCACCAGCAAGTATACTATAATAGTCATGAGTTAAATGGAAAGTATGAGCAAGAACCGAACCCCAAATAATATTTGGTTTAGAAGCATACCTGTCCTCCGATCAACATTCGATAAGGATCATCACTTAATGTAATAAGGTCATAACTTAAGAAATTACTAGTTAGAGTAGAATATAACATAAAGAGACTGTGACATGCATCAACAAATAACACAATAATCATCATCACTTAGGTTCTACAAGGTCATGACAACTTAGTTTAAGTATCACGTGTCGCTACACAATGATTCCATATGTGTCATGCATGCATATGCACATGTGATGCGTCATGATAAAATGAGAAAATGATTTTTCATGATTTTCTTTCAAATCTTCATCGTCGTAAAACAATAGAGTGTTCAGATCTATCTTCCCGGATCTGAGGCGGTAACTTCTCCCCTTCGAATCTATTACTCCCGGATTCGGAACGGTAACGTCATCATTCTTTCAGATCGCTTAACCCGGATCTGCTCAGGTTCATTCTTCTTTCAGATCCCTTAACCCGGATCTACTCAGGTTCATACTTCTTTCAGATCGCTTAACCCGGATCTGCTCAGGTTCATATTGGCCAGTTCATACTCACACAAGGTACCGGTGGGGAAGCGTTCTTTTAAAAACATAAAATCATCTTTTTGAAAATGCTTTTCATCTTTCTTTTACGTAAAATCCATGCCATAAACCATGCAAGTGACGATGATGCAATGTATGACATGCAACGTGCAAACGACGGCATAAAGCATCACATAGACGAGTGGGCATGTTTCGTTAACATGCTGGAATTTTCCAGCTTCGTAGCGTCTACTTCTTAAGAATTTTCTGCTAAAATGCACGTTTTAGACCCATTTAATCACATGTGCTCCTCCGGGACTGTCATAAGTGAATGCCATGCATAACTTACGATATCAATAAGGGACTCATTTGCTCCTTTTCATAAAACAATGCAATCTGAATTCTGAAACAACCATATTTTACTATAAAATTTATTGTGACCAATTCTTTAATCTTTTTCTGGAAATTCCAACTCCCTAACTTATCAAACTCATTGGGATAGCATCCTGCCAAATTTTAGCCCAAAACCAATTCTCTAAGGCCCTTTTCTAGATCATGCAAAGTGTGACATAAATTCTGTCTATCCAGTATAACTCAGTTTGACCCGTTTTACTAGAAAATTAATTAAACATAAACCACAACTTATTTTGTTAAAAGTCCAACTACCATCTCTTCTTTATTCATCAGGCTAGAACCATGCCGAAAATTAATGGATTTGCACTCCCCTAGGTCCATGTTTTTAGGCTACTAAACACATTGCTTGAATTCTGTCCAGTACAACTTTTCCAGCAAGACCAATCTCAGTAGAAAATTCATTAAAAATAAACCGTGGCTCTTTTTAAAGTGATTCTAACTCTCACACCTAAAAAACACATGAAACTAATAGCATACCAAAAATCAGTGGAATTGAAGGTTCCTAAAGTCCCTTTCTGGCTTCACAAAACAGCTCAAATTTCGGTCCAGTCCAGAATTTTCCAGTGATCATACATGCTTCCTAAATGTCCTTGGCTCACATTTTTGTCACCAACACTTGGAAACAACCTTGAGATGAACACACGCACCCTTCACATCAGCCTCATTATTTGGTGCATGCAAGAAAATGATATAATCAAGAGTATTTCAAGCCTAACATACACAAGATCAAATCTTACCCCCATTTCCTTGCTATATCAACGTTTTGCATGCAACTTCACCCAACCTCCCCTTAACCCTTTCTACCGTGAGCATTTGGTCATGAAAGGAAGAATATTTAACACATCCAAGCCTAGATTAACACCTAAATATGCATAAGATCATCAAAGAACACATCTTTGGAGCACAGTACCACTCCTACACATTTACATGCTTAGGGCCGAAAGCTTTGGACTTGCAACTTACCATTTTGCAACTAAGATTAAATCTTAGGTATTTCTAGCCATTAATTCACACACTTTCACATCTAAACCATAAAAAGTATAGTGTACTTGCCTTGTTTGCTTACTCTTCTTGGATAGGTGAAAAGTTGAAGTCATTCTCTCCTCTAAACAAACATTCCCACGGTGGTGGGGGAGAAAGAAAGAAACATAGTTAGTCTATGTTTTTAACTCAACATTCTTTCAAAAGAAAGCTAGATGGCTTACCAAAAAGGAGTGTGAGTGGTGTCCAAGCTTCTCTAAGCTAGAGCTCTTGAAAGCTTGAGATCCTTGAGCCTAGATACCATTAAGGTCACGGTTTTGGAGCAAAGAGAGGCACACCATGAGTTTCATCTTCACGAAAGTAGAAATTGTTGAGAAATATGTTTGGATAATTTTCAAAGTCATGATTTTAAGTGGTTAATACTTAAAAATGTCATACATGGTGTTATATGTGATTAAAAGTTGAAAAAGTTGACATCGGTCTCTCAGGTTGTTGCACATCGATCGATGTCTAGGGTTTTTAGAAATAATTTTCTAAAATGTGATAAAATGTTTGTTTTCATTTGTACATGATTTATACATGTTCATTATGTGCTTATTATATGTTTTTGGTGATTATTATTGTCTTGTGACTAACATGCCTTGGAAGTTTCTACAACTTACCAAAAAGGGCAAAATTGGTATTTTGAGTTTTGTAGGAACATGATATGGTGGAAATATTTTAAGAGCACATTCTTATACTATTTATCATGACTAAGTTGGTATCATGATTATTTCTGACCTTTGGGGTCATTTCTGGAGTTTTCTCACACCAGGGGTATTTTGGTCATTTTACCCCAAAGGATATTTTTGGTATTTTCACTCAAGGAATCTCTTGAGCATATTATTATCTTTATTCTGGAGCTGTTTTATTGTTATTTTGAAGATAATATGGTGATCTTATATCTTATTCTCTCAACCGATGGTATTATTGACTATAGATGGATATGTGACGATTTGAGATGTCACATTCTATTTTTTCTCGAAGACCCTCTTATATATGTTATAAGAGAACATTTATCATCATTTTTCATAGATGTTAAAGGTATCAAAGGTGTGAAAATGATCTCAACATATAAGAAGAAATATTGGGAAATTTCGGTGTTACACGTTGACATAATCTTGTCTAGTGTTATCTATTTATTTCTTCTTCAAAAATCTGAGTTTCTACACATATATATGTTAAAAAACGTGTATACTCAGGTGTATATGATGGTGTATTCATTTTGTGAGTTGGAGACAAGTGGACCAACCAAAAAAGAGCTAGTTGGCAAAATTGCCAACTTGGACTTTTTCAAAAAATACTCAACGGCTATATGGTGTTCTTGGATGTTTTTCAACAGATTTTTGGAAGTCAAATGGAGCTCTCACATGCCTTATTATGTTGCTTGAAGTTGAGGATAATTTGGTGGTATTATCCTTCCTTATTTTATTTAAGAAAATCAAATATATCTTTTGGAAAACTAAGTGTAAACCAACGGCTACATTTCAAATTTGAGGCTGAATTTTGAGTTTTGAAATGTTCAAGTCCACATGCCTATTCTCAAGCAATGAGTTGAGGTTATCTTGGTGTATTTATCTTCTCTTATTATCTATTCTTGCTAAGGCTAAATCAAACAAATTCCAAGTCATTTTTGGAGCTTATCATTTCGGCCAAAGTGACATCCTAGGTGGACCAATCATTGTGTTTTATTTTTCCAAGTGTACAAAGCCAACCAATGATGAGAAAACATTTGTAGTTGATGATGAAGATGATGACACATTGGCATTCTTATCTTCAAGGCTCAAATCACACTATAAATAGAGGCATTGGTGAAGAAGATGAAACACACTTGAAGCTCACAAGCACTTGTTGAAATTGTCTAGCTTTCATCTTCATCTTCTTGTTGTTATTGTTTTGTTCATTGTAGCAAAGGTGATCTTGTTGTATTGTGGTGAGCTACAAGCCTCTTGAGCTTCATTTATAAGATTGATTAGCCATCTTTATAAGGCTACATCAATAGGTGTTAGAGGTGTTGCAACTAAGTGTTGCTTAGAAGGTGATTATCCAAGTCTTGAATAGGGTTGGTGTATAACCCAAGGATCAAGCTTAGATCTTGTTGTAAGGTGTTCATTTCATAGTGAAGTTCAAGGAAAGGTGTTCCTTGGGACTGGAGTAGGTTACATTGACCGAACCAGGATAAATCCTCGGTGTTCTTCTCTTGTTTTTTTATTTCTGTTTTCTGCCCGTTTTTGACTGCAGTTTTCACCCCACTTCACACAGTTTGAAAAAATAGTTAAACATTTTCAAAATTAGTGATTTTTGGTGGAGTTAAACTTCAGACTGTTAGCTTTCATTTGCAACAAGAATCACTTGATTTGAGCAAGGGAAAGTTAGTCTTTCAGTCTTTGCAAGATAACTGCTCCAATCTGGCTACAATCTGACCAGGTTTGATAAAACTTAAATTCTGTATTTTTCAAGATTTGTTTAAGGTCAGAGACTTTTGGAAACTTCATCTACACATCCTAAGGAGTGTTTTGATATAAAGATCAATCTATTTGGTTGAGTATTCAAAGAGAAACACGTTTTGCAAAATCAGTAACATTCTGTCCAATTCTGTCCAGATTGACCATCGGAATCTTTTTATTTGTTTGAAGGGTCAAACGATTTATTTTTGTCTAATTTTTGGACAGAGTCTTGTAACTCATTGAAGTTCAATTCTGGAAAGTTTCATAATTTTTGGAGTTTTGTACAATTATTTGTGAATTTTTGAAAAACGGGTTCTGAATCTGAGGTGGTTTCAGATTCTATTTTCAAAGGGGATTTTAACAAAGGGTTGTAGTGTAATTTCTGCTAACCACTATTCACCCCCCCCTCTAGTGGTGTTTATTGCAGGTGCACGGTCCAACATTTGGTATCAGAGCCAGACCAACACCACTCAAAAGAAGCAAGATTCAACACCGTACGAACAATACAAGGCCAAGAAACAACAATTCATAATATACTGCTTGTCTCAAATCAAGGGTACTACTATGGCTATTGTTTCTCACAAAGGTGAGTTGGAAGGTATGTCCGCACAACGCCCTCCTCTTTTTGATGGCAATAATTTTGTTCATTGGAAACTAAGAATGAGGCTATTCTTAATGGCTATAGACATCGATTTATGGTCTATAGTTGAAGATGGGCCGTACATTCCAATGAAAGTTATACAAGTTAGTGGAGTAACTCAAGAGGTTGAAAAATATAAAAGTGAATGGTCATCGGATGATAAAAAGAAAATGTCCATGAATGCTAAAGCTATGCAATTACTTTTAAATGGACTTACAAATTCTGAAGCAGGATATGTGTCAAATTACACAAGCGCACATGACATGTGGAAATCACTTGTATTAAAGCATGAAGGTACTAGTGGTGTTAAAGAGTCAAAAATAAACATGCTTATGACTGAATTAGAGACTTTCAAAATGTTGCCAAACGAATCCATAACATCTATGGATTTGAGGATTACTAATATTTTCAATGCCCTTGAAGCTTTAGAGAAGTCATTTTCGTACAGTGAAAAGGTTCAAAAGGCGCTCAGAAGCCTCCCTGCTGAATGGGATCCAAAGGTGACTGTAATCGAGGAGACAAAGTCAATCACTAAGATGGATGAATTGATCGGGTCTCTTAAAGTCTACGAGGTAAAATTAAACCAACAAAAGTCCGAATCGTCTAAGTCATCCGGTAAGTCTATAGCTTTCAAAACAACCGAAACACATGCTAGTAACGATGATAGCAATAGTGATACTGAATTAGATGATGACTTGATCTTGATCGCTAGAAAACTTAGAAAGTTTTTCAAACATCCAAATAGGAATAGACAACGTAATTCTTCTTCTTCTTTTTCACAACCTAGGAAAAATAATGCAAATAAATGTTATAACAAAGAATTAAAGTGTTATGAATGCGGTCAAAAAGGACATATTTTATACGATTGTCCCACAAAGAAAAATAATAATAACAACAACAATAATAAACAAGCCAAGGAAAAGGAGGCTCAAACGACAAAGGCAAATGAGTCTAAGGATAGAAAAGGGAAACGAGCAATGAAGGTGAGCACATGGAGCGACTCATCCGACTCAGAATCCGAACTGAGGAAGCTCAAGTCTGCTTCGTATCCAACGAGGTATGTTCTTCTTCTGATAGTGACATGACATTTGATGAAATGTATGAAGAATTCCTAAGAATGCATGCTCACTGTAAGAGGCTCTCTAAAGAAAAGAAGAAACTAGTTGAAGAAAATGACAAGTTGAAGACGTCCAACTTGGAATTTTCCGAACAACTAGAATCTCTTAAACAAGAGTCTACTAATACTCTTGATTCTTTAGAGAATAAAATTGAATCATATAGGAAAGATGAACAAAAGTTACAAATGGAAAATAAAATGTTAAAATCCAAGTTAGAAAGTTGTGAAAATGAAATAGGGCAACTTAAGTCTTCTAAATTTACCTTAGAAAAAATGATAGAACAATTTAAATCTGGTGCAAACATGTTAGACACACTCATCTCTTCACAAAAGTATGGTAATGATAAAACCGGCTTAGGCTATAAAGAAGAAAATGAAAAAGTGAATAAAAAGACTAAGTTTGTTTCATCTAGTACAAAGTTGCCATATAATACAATAAAATCAACTTTGCCTGCTACATCTTCTTTTACACCTTCTTCTACTAATATCAAGGCAAAAATGCAACATACACCCATAAAAGCACACACGCATAAACATACATCTAGGCCAAATTTTGCATCTAGACAACCTAGAAATTATGCCTACATGTATACAAATGCATCTAGAAAGAATAAAATGCATACAACTTATTATGAACCTAAGTATAGGCAACACTCTTATAAGTCTTATAGAAATGCCTATGAACACACTTATACTGCGCCATATAAGAAACAAATTCACATGCCTTATATACATCATAAATCTCGGCCATTCTATAACGATTATCAACCACGGCGCAACATGTATAACAATGCATCTTCACTTATGTGGAATAATCATCTATATGCTTATCCTTCTTATTTTAACCATGCTAAAAATGTGCCTAAAAGGTATGTTCAAGTTTGGATACCTAAGGGTTATCTAAACAAGAATAATGCCCCTAACATTCAAGGACCCAAATAAAGGGTACCTAAAACTTTGTCTCCATTGTAGGATAAACGCAAGGAATGCAAGAAGGAGACAAAGTCAAAGAATCTGAAAACCAAATGGTTTTTAGATAGTGGATGTTCGAGGCATATGACGGGCAACCCCAAACTATTCACGGAACTTGAACATATAGATGGTGGAAAGGTGACATTCGGTGACAACAACAAAGGAAAAGTTGTTGGAAGAGGAACAATCGGGGACCCTAACACATTTCAAATACGAAATGTGTTATTAGTAAGCAATCTATCCTATAATTTACTTAGTATTTCTCAACTTATAGATTGTGGTTATAATGTCTCCTTTCTTCCCAATTCTTGTGATATAATAAATAAAAAGGGAGAAATAGTATTAAAAGGAAATAGAGATGGAAATATTTATACTCTTACCTTAGATAACATGTTAGATGCTAAGGTTAAATGTCTAATATCACATGACTTAGATGTAAATTTATGGCATAGAAGATTAGGCCATATAGGAATTTCAACTATTAAGAAATTGTCTAAGAAGAACCTAATTAGAGGAATGCCTAAGTTAGACTTAGATAATTTTCAAATGTGTGAAACATGTATTAAGGGAAAACACATTAAAGAAACCTTAAAACCGAAACATGAAGTGAGTACTAGTCATGTACTAGAATTGCTTCACTTAGACTTATTTGGTCCAAGTAGGACAAGAAGTCTAGGTGGACACTACTATGTGTGTGTCATAGTAGATGATTACTCACGCTACACATGGACATTGTTCTTAACACACAAAGACGATGCTCCATTAGCAATCGAAACCCTTATCAAGCAACTTGAAAACATTTACGAAGAAAATGTCAAAAGAATTAGAAGTGATAGAGGTGGAGAATTTAAAAATAAAGACGTAATCAACTTTTGTGAACTACATGGAATAAAACATGAATTCTAACCACCTAGAACACCACAACTCAATGGAGTTGTTGAACGTAAAAATAGAACGATTCAAGAAGTTGCTAGGACAATGCTGTGTGAAAATAAATTACCTAAATATTTATGGGCTGAAGCTGTTAGTTGTGCATGCTATATTATAAATAGGCTCACTATTAGAAAGAAATTAAATAAAACGCCTTATGAATTGCTAAACAATAGACAACCTAAAATAGATTATCTTAAAGTATTTGGATGTAAATGTTTTGTGCTAAACACTAAGGATAATCTAGATAAATTTGAACAAAAGTCTATTGAATGCATATTTGTTGGGTATTCAACTAACTCAAGAGCATATAGGTGTTATAATCCTACATCTAGAAAAATAATTGAATCCATACATGTGAAATTCAATGAAAATGCATGCTTTGAAGTTAGTAATAAACATCAACATAAACAAGAAACAAATGTTGAAAATATGTTTGATGATGATGTATTACTTGAGCCTGTACTTGATCATCTAGAACCAACTCCCCCTGAACAAGACATGCATGAACCCTTAGGTGATATAAATGAAGAAACTTTGCAATTGGAAGATAATGTAACTAATGATCCAGTTACATATGATAATGTTCACACTAATGAAACATTTGAACAAGATGAGGGTGAACCTAGTCGATCTAGGAATTGGTGGCACCCTAGAGAATTAATCATTGGGGATCCAAGTGTTGGGGTTAGAACACGTAGAAATATAAGTCAACTTGAAGGACATAGCTTAATCTCACGATTAGAACCTAAGAATGTAAAGGAAGCCTTAGGTGACATATCATGGATAGAAGCTATGCATGAGGAATTGAACCAATTCGCAAGGAACAATGTGTGGGACTTAGTACCTAAACCTGAAGATAAGTCTATCATAGGAACTAAATGGGTGTTTAGGAATAAGATGGACGAACAAGGAAACATTACAAGAAATAAGGCTAGACTAGTCGCACAAGGTTATAATCAACAAGAAGGTATAGATTATGAAGAAACCTTTGCACCCGTTGCACGACTAGAAGCAATTAGATTATTACTTGCAATTGCAAGTCTAAGTAACATTAAACTCTTCCAAATGGATGTCAAGAGTGCTTTCTTGAATGGATACATCCAAGAAGAGGTTTTTGTCAAACAACCCCCTGGATTCGAAGATCCAAAGAATCCTAACCATGTTTACAAGCTTAAGAAAGCTTTATATGGTTTAAAACAAGCTCCAAGAGCTTGGAATGATAGATTTGCAAACTTTCTTATTGCAAATAATTATCAAAGGGGAACTATAGACAACACATTATTCCTAAAAAGAAAAGGCAATGATTTGTTAATAGTTCAAATATACGTTGACGATATCATCTTTGGTTCAACCAACCCTACTTTAGTAAAAGACTTCGAAGAATGTATGAAGTCAGAGTTTGAAATGTCAATGGTAGGATAGTTGAATTATTTCTTAGGACTCCAAATCAAACAAACCCCTCAAGGAATTCACATTAGCCAACTTAAGTATGTCAATGATATGATTAAGAAGTTTGGATTTGAAGAGTTGAAACCTACAACTACCCCTATGAGTGTTAGTACCAAACTTGATAAGGATGAAAATGGTAAACTTTTTGATGACACTCTCTATAGGTCTATGATTGGATCACTATTATACTTAACTGCATCAAGACCTGATATTATGTTTAGTGTATGTATGTGTGCTAGGTTTCAATCTTGTCCTAAGGTATCACATTACAATGCAGTGAAAAAGATCTTTAGATATCTTAAGCATACACCTTACTTAGGACTGTGGTATGATAGAAATGCTAAGTTGGAATTACACGCATATAGTGATGCTGATTATGGTGGTTGCAAGTTAGATAGGAAATCCACTAGTGGTACTTGTCAATTCATGGACACAACGAGATTCTTGAAAGGATTGAGGAAGTTGCTTACCGGCTAGCACTACCGCCATCGCTATCTCAATTGCACGATGTGTTTCATGTATCTCAGCTTCGCCGGTACGTACACGAGTCTAGTCATATCATTGAGGAGCAACCATTGAAAGTTGAAGCCGATGCGACATATGAAGAAGCGCTAGAGAGGATTGTTGACCGCAAGGAAAAGACACTAAGGAAACGATCCATTCCTATGGTTAAGGTGCAATGGAGGCACCATTCGATTGATGAAGCTACTTGGGAGACGGAAGAAAACATGAGAAGCTTATGCCCGTACCTTTTGAGTAGCACTCTTAAGTTTCGAGGACGAAACTTGTAATAAGAGGGGGAGGACGTTGTACCCAACGAAAAATCTTATTGTACTTAAGACTTGTATAAGTGGATTACTGAAATTTGCATCTTCAAGTACATTTTACTAAGTTTTATGATTGCTTCTTTAATTAAATTTTTGTTAAAGCAAATATGGTATAATAATTCAAGCATGAATTATGAAATATATGAAGTGGCCAATTCACCCCCAAGACCTTAAGAGGTTTCGACCCTAAGGCCTTAAAGGGCCTTGGAATGTCCTTCCAATTAAAAGCTAGGCTAAGCCTAAGGGCCTTCTTAGAACAAGCCCAAAAGCAATTAGGGATTTCAAGAAGTGGGGTAATTATACCAACATGAATTATGAAAATATGGGAAATAACACAAATAAACCCTCCCAACCCCCACTACATTCGGCCCCATGGAATTCTAGAAGGCTCATGAAATTTTTTTTTAAATTGTTAAGAAAAATCAAGAATAAAATAAATGGGGAAAAAAAGCATGGGAGACAAAAGTGATTAAGGGGTACTTCTCATGCACCTTGTCTCCCCTTTCCCCCTTGCATGCGCCGACCACTCCCCCTAATCAAGAAGCTTTCTCCTTCTTATTTAATAATAAGCCTTTCTTCCATTTTGAATCCCCTACATCCTTAAGAGACTATCAAGCAAGAAGCAAAAAGTTTTCCCTCTCCTTCCCCTAAAAACATACGGCTAGAAGGTAAGTGGAAGGGTCAAGTATATCTCCAACACCAAGCTTCAAGGTCTATGTAAGTATGTATATCCTAAACTCCCTTAGGCGAATTTCCTATTTAGAGAGATGAAGCTCACATTAGTATCCCTCTTTCCTTGGCTAAACCGTGACCTCAATTGTCATTAGGTGAGGATTTCTCAAGCTAGTAGGTGGTGTTAATACCTTGGTGGTATGGACACCATTCAAGCCTCATTTGGTAAGTTGGTATAGCCTTAATCAAGCTCCATTTTTCATATAAATGAATAACTAACGTTTCTTCTTTTTACCCAAAAACCGTATGTCCTATGGGAATAGTGGAAGGAACTTCAAGCCATTCTATCCAAGTTCAAGCTAGAAGGAAGCTTTAAGATCCAAGGAGGCAAGTATACTCTAAATGCTCTTAATGTATGTGTGAGAGTATATACTTGAATGACTAGTTATTATTAAGATTTAATCTTAGTTGGAAAGTATTAAGATTGAAGCATGAGAACTTAGTGTTCCTTAGGAAAAAGTGGCTTGCATGTGTGAAATCCTTCCAAAGGTGTATTCTTTTCTTACATTGAAGGTGATTATGTTATATCTATAAGATAAATATGGAAAAATTTCTCTTCTTACCAAGTAAGGTGACGGTTGAAGGAGGAGGTAGGGATGAACAATGGTTCTTGTGAAAGAATATGTCTTGTGGGGTAAAGGATATATATAGAAGTTGTACGTTTGAATGTTTTATGACTTAGGTGTGTTATGTTCATAATGAAAACAAAATATAAGCCCTTTAATGTGTAGGGAACGGGCTTTTTGGGGGTTATGGGGCATACAAATTCGATGTGTCAAGGGTAGACTTTATTATGTACAAAATGTGCAATATCAATCGGTGTTATGTGTAAGTTCCAAACTGTGTTTGAAGTGATTTGTATGCAGCCTATACAATGTATTAGAACCTATGATGACTATGTTAAAAAGTGTATTTGATGACTAGTAATTCATTTTAGGGGAATAAGATTAGTTGGTACCCATTTAGCAAGAAAAAAGACAAAAAGGGAAAATAATTGAAACAGAGCAGATTAAGTGACGTGTTGTAAGACCCGGAAATGGACCTTAGAAACGTGCAAATGAGCTGATATTTGATAGGATGCTAGCCTTGTGTGTTTATTAAATCTGTGAGTTGGAATTTTGGCAAAAGGGCTTGTGGTTTATTCGCAATAATATTTTTAGTAAAAGCTGGTCATTCCAGATTCTGCGTGTGCCTAGTCTAGAAAAATAATTAAATGGACCCCTTAAACCCATTGGATTACTATATAATTTTTATGATAATGACTTAAGACATATATGAATATGTCCATGTAAATAAATCAGCTTGGAATCACCGTTTTCAAGGTTAACACTTAAGTTGAAGTTAGCGGTGCAAAGCTGGAAAACCGGACAGAATTATGACATGAGTTAAGAGGCCTTATTATTTCAAATTTGGACTCGTAAGTGCTATTGGGCTTGTGAATATTATTTCTTGGTATGTCTATTATGTTTTTCAGTATTGGCCCAAATTAAATAAGGTTTTATGGGCTTATAAGCAAGGTAAAAGATGGGTACTGCGCTGCTGGATTCAGCAGTACCATGTTTGGCAATTTAAAGATTTACGGAATTTGTATGTATTAAAACGTTACGAAATTTTTATGTCAAGTAGATAAGACTCCATTATGCATATGTATGACATGTGATCATGAAAATGGGAAGAAATTATGAGGTTTGAGGCTGCATGAATATAACATTAATTCTGGAAATTAATCCCGCTTAAAGAACAAGGCAGGATGAGTATTATGTGATGCATCTAGTCATGAATTCCATGTTGCACGTCATACATTGCATCATCATCCATTGCATGATTTATGAAATTGATTTTATGAAAAAGAACGATGAAAAAGCATTTTTAAAGAAAAGATTTCAGTTTTGTAAAGAACGACTCCTATTGGTACCATTGATTCTGGCCAGCATAACCCGCTCCAGATCTGGGGTCAATCGATCTGTTGATGATTATGACCGTACAGGCCCAGAGAGAATAGACCTGGTTATGATATTTATGACTGTTAAGGCCCGGAGAGAATAGACCTGATAATGATGATTTATGACCGTACATGCCCGGAGATAATAGACCTGATGACGATGATTGATTGCATGACCGTTTTCAGATCCAGACATAATATATATGAAAGGGTTGGTATGACCGCTTCAGATCCAGATATAATAGATCTGAATACTCACTCCTGTCTTTTTATTCACGATGATGTTTTGAAAGAAAGAATGAAAGAACTTATCCTCATTTTATCATGACGCATCACATGTGCATACGCATACATACTGCATTTTTCTATGGCTAGTCGAATAAATGATGTATTATTACTTAGGCTATGATGATATGCCTAGTATCTCCTAAGTCATGATCTTAATATGATTCTTTGTCTCTTAAGTTATGATCCGATGTCCTTACGAATGATAAGTTGAAAGCCGGGTATGCTGCGAATACAAACTCTTTGGGGTTTTGGTTCATGTGTGTACTTTCCACTTAATTCATGATTATTTATGGTATACTTGCTGGTGACATTGTCACTCACCCTATTATTTTTCCTTCCAGAACCTACAGGAAACAGGGTCGAATGGATCGATGACGAGCCTAGAGTTCCCTATCCATAGTCGTACAGAGAGGATAGCTTCAAGACTTTAGCATGATGACTTATGTTTGATGAACTTATGATGGGATTTTAAACTTGGACGTCCTTTTATTTTGGTGGACATTGATGTAGACAATGTCATGACTATTCGGCATGTTATTATCTAAATTTTTATTCTGCCTCAGTTTTTGCTTACTTGATGACGTGTAAGCAGGAAAGCCTATACACTTTGTTATGGATTACGATACGATATGAACCGACGCCTGGTGCTCTCCGTAGTGAAGTACGGTGGATGCACCATACGCGGGCGAGCCGGTGTGGGGCGCTACATTTGTCGTATTCTACCCACACAAAATCTCCTATAGCCGGCCCCCTCCATGCAAGTGGGAAGAAAAGTTTTCTTCTCTTTTTTTCTTCAAACACACAACAAAACCCTGCACACTTTTACACCAGTCATCACATTTTCTTCCACTTTTCTTACATGGCAAGCAAGACAAGCCACCCTTCCCCTGTACACCTGTATAGGGCGGCCACATGCCTTCTACAAGAAGAGAAGACTTCTCTTCTTACACACTCATCATACACCATCATAACCCTACATCCTAATACAAAAAAACCCTCATTATGAAAACTTTCCCACTCCCTCAGTCTCACTCCACCTGCCTTTCTTGTCTTGAAGAAGAGAAGACTTCTTCTCTTTCCAGTCCACACTTCAAACACTTCATCTCCCACAAACTACACTCTCTTTCATCTTCAAGACACCAGGTCTTCCAACACTCTCTTCCTCTCTTCATTGGCCGAGTATACCAAGGGTGCAAAGGGGAAAGTTTTCATCTCTTCACATCATCTAAACACAATCAAGGCTAGGTTCCAACACACTCCTTCATCCAAGCAGTGACGAAGGAAGGTAGTAAAGCCAAGAACGAAGGAAGAGAAGGTAAGAAACATCATGTTGAATGCCTTAAGTTCTTCCATTTATCTACCTCTATATTTGCTCACTAACTCTTTCATTTTTGACCTTATAACTGTGGTCCTCAAGGAAGAAGGAGAAGGGTTATACTTCCAAGCTAATTGAAGAAAACTTCACTTTAAAGTAAGAAAAGTGAGAAAGACATGTATTCTTCCTAGATCCTTCATGGATTTTAAAAGGTTAAGTATATATGTTTATATCAAAGTTGGATCATCCATGTAGTATGTTCAAAGTTTTAGCAACAAGAATATGTAAATATATATTTCTATATGAGCTATATATTGTCATATGCGCATACATGAATTTGGCCTACACACAAGAAAATGAACTTTAATTTATAAACGAAATGAGTTGAAGATTCTTATGTGATTCAAGCAAAAAATAAAGAAAGAAAGTGAAGTCATATGTTATGTTAAGAAAAGTGCACTAAGAATGTAACTTTGATACATTTGTTCATGTATTTTTCCATGATGATCATCAAGTATGTATCTTTTATGAAATTTTGGATTTCTTATGTTTTGATGACCTTGTTTTAACATTTTTATGTATGCATCATACGCATGACTAACGTACTAGGTCACAAGTGTTGTTTTCATGATTATCACCTTCTTATACACACGCATACATATTGTACACGACCATAAGGCCATTTTGGCTCTACATTTGAGCTTCATCATCCATCTTCATGATGTGTATATTAATGATGTTCATGGCTCAAAAAAGTTAACTTTTTATGGTTTCCATCATCTTTATGTTGTATGTATTTTTCATCATGTTCATAATCTTGAAAATCATCATGTTGATGGAAACTAAGATGTACATGGTTAGTATAAATGTTAAACTCATAACATGTATGTAAAATGAGAGAAAGGTGAGATTTATGTGATTATGTGTGTGTTACGCCTCGAAATTTTTATTTCATCACATTGTAATGTTGTTAACATAAATTTAATTTCTTCGGTAGGTGCTCTCTAAATTCTTTGGTATGTCGAAACCCTAGCAAGTTCGATAACGAGCGTCATCGAACATACGATAAGACTTAAATAAACTTTTCGTAACGACTTAAGTGTTAGACTAAATTATATCAAATAGAAAATACATGACACAATAGCTTACGCCACTTAAATTAAAAGGGAAACAAAATAAGACATAATATACATTTTATCAAAGAAGAAAAGGATAACTAATATATATGTGGACGTATACATATATACATGCCAAGTAGGAGAAAAAGGAAGAAGAAAGTGTGGTTAGGAAAATACCCCAACAAAATACCAAGAATAGAAAATTGTGTAGAAACCAAGTGATAGTATTTTGTCCTATTCTACCCACTTAAACCCTTATTTTATCCCAATCATCACACTTTCTCCCACCTAGCCTGCATGGCAAACAAGACAAACAAAGAAAATCATTTTCTTCCTCCTACCCTTCAATAGGCCGACTATCTAGCCCCAAAGGAAGACAACACTCCTCTTTCTTCCTTCTTACACACTTCTACCGTTACATCATTACCTAAACCTAACACCACAAAATTTCTCCAAGAAAAATCTTCCCTCTTTCCTCCCTTCCCTCACTTCGGCCGATATACACAAAAAGGGGCAAAGAAGATAAGAAACTCTATGAAGCCTCTATGAATCAAGGAAGAACAAGATAAGAAACTCTATGAAGCCTAAGTTAAATTCTTCCATTTGTCTACCTTCATAAGTTGCTCAATAACTCTACCATTTTTGAATCTGAACCCGTGAAACCCAACGAAGGAGAAAAAGGCATTTGTCTTCCAACCTGAGTGAAGAATCTTCATTTTAAAAGTAAAGAAAAAGTGAGAAAGGGAAGTATTCTTCCTAGATCCTTCATGGATTCTTAAAGCTTAAGTGTATATGTTCATATCAAAGATGGATCATCCACTAGTATGTTCAAGTTTTCACCATAAGAATGTGCAGAATATATGTTTCCATGTGATATATATACGTATCATATTCATACATATATACGGCCACAATACACCAAAATAGGGACTTTTAGGTATAAATGAAATAAAAAGAATATTCTTAGAAGATATATGTAGAAAAATAAAGCAAGAAAGTGAAGTTATATGTAATGTTAAGAAAAGTGTACAAAGAATGCAACTTTGGTATATTTGTTTATGTACTTCTTTATGATGATCATCAAGTATGCGTCTTCTATGATATTTTGGTTTTCATATATTTTATGATCGTGTTTTTAGCATGTTTATGTAACCATCATAAGCATGGCGTTGTGAGACAGTAACTGCATTGGAATACTAGAAACTAATATGTATATGTATTTTTTTTTATTGAACAGATTTTTATTAAAAAGCCTCACTTATGGTGGAGGGAAACCATATTACAAATAGTCATCCTGAAAAGCAAAACTGTAGTATAATGCTTCTAATATTTGTAGTCTCCAGTCATATATGATATGTCGCATTAAAACCTTGCCAAGTAAAACCACCCTTGTGGATAAAACCTTGGCGAAGGAAAAAGCGTGCATATTTATATGTGGAGTAATCATAAATGTAGAAAAGAAAAAATTGTGAAACACAGCATCCGGAATGTAGCTTTGTGTATGGCAGCATGCGAGAACCATCAACAGCATCGAATGTGGCCTTGGTTTAGAGAAAAAAGCCCAATAGAAACATTGCTTAGCCTTCTGGTGAAGAAATTTGAAAATCTTCCAATAAGTGCGATTCATCAAATGGCAAACAACATTGTCCTGTACTTGTATACTCCCTTCCACAATATTGCATTCCAAATTCCATAACTCAGCGTATCCGTGCAGAGCGCAGCCAATATACGTCATATGCAAAGAAAACAAAGCATTAATCAAATTGATGGTGTAAAGCTCAAATATGATGGAATGATGCAATGAACAGATAATACCCGGTCTGCCCGTATCATGAGATACGGACAGGACATATGTAATTTGAGAATAAGAAGCAAGAAGAGGAAGCCAGAGTATAGAGATTACCCATACTGCCTGTGTCCATGGTTGACACAGGCAGACAAGTGAAAATGATTGTTGTGCATGCGACATATTAAATTCTTATATGCGGAGTTGAGACATCTGTAAGTAGGGCCCCTTTAACCATAGGAGGCAGCTTAGACAATGTGTTGAACTGATGAAATTTTTGATGTAGTTGCCCAAACTGAGCCAACAAGTGTGCCACCTCATTTGCCTATGTGAGACCATAACATTCCCACGGATGATTAGACTCTGAAGAAGAGGAGAAACACTCTCAGATTGAAGATACTCAACAACGCCTTTTGAGTCTAGCTCCATATCCAATTGCCTATAACGTTGCAGAAAATACAAAAGTGCCATACTAGCCGCTTGTAGCTCCGCTTGAAATGGGGAAGACAATGGGAGATAAAATACAATTGCTTCCTTTAATTTGCCTTCTGTGTCTCTCAAAACTGCACCTCCTTGTAGGATCTGCAAGGCACCACTAGAAGGGGGAGGGTTGAATAGATGGTGCGGAAAGTGTACTTTTTAAAATTTCTTTAACCTTGAACAATTCAAGTTCTGAAAACAGATTCTGTTTTCAGGACCTGTTTTAAAACGTTTTTAAAACCAGGTTTGAGGTCTCCAAAAATTATGAAATTTTGAGAGAACTTAGCCTCAGATGTTATGAGGGTCCCCTAAAAATTTCAAATCAAAATTCAACCTTTAACCCCTTCAAAAACCGTTGGCACTCAGATTGTGCAAATCTGCCAGAAACAGTAGATGGTTTTGAAAAATTAATTCCTATTTGTGTGAATGTCCAAATGATCTGAAAATTTGACCAATAACTCCTCACACACTATATTGAAATGGGTTGAAACAGTTTTTGAAAATTCTTTTAGGAAGTAGGTCAAATATCACCAAAGTCTCAACCTTTGCAAGTCTGAAAATCAGACTGCACTAGTCTCAGAACTTTTGATGTTTGACTGACCTATACTTGTCCAAAAGGGTTGAAACTTGTGCCAAATTAACCCTAGAACGTTTATGTATGTTTCTGGAAATTTTTATAATTTTTAGAAAACGTTTACTATTTTTGCGAACGTGAACAATATGAGTAAACAGCGCAGAAACTGAAACGTAAATGCAGAAAGTAAATTGCACCAAGAATTTTATACTGGTTCGGTTATAAACAACCTACTCCAGTCTTCAAGGAACACCTTCCTTGGTTCACACTAATTTCACACACGCAGTACACCTTACCGCAGGGTTGATAGAGTTACACCTTAACTCCAACCCTTTACAAACCTTGTATTGTGAGTACAATTCACACGAACACCACCACCTCGCTAGAATGAAGATTGATCACACCTTGATCAATCTTTTACAAAGATGTATGAATGGTGGTTTCTATGAAGCCTATTCAAGAATGAAAGAAGTAAAGTACAATAGGCTTTTTACAAGAGAAGAAAGAAAGAAAGTGTAGGAGAAGAAAGCTTTGACACTTTGATCACTTTTGAATGCAAATCTTGGTGTTGTTTTTGTTTGTTCTTCTCTTCCTCCCTTATAGCATGTCCAGCCGTCCCCTTGCACCCTTCTCCCCTCTTGAAAATTTCCTTTTAATTGCTTGAGAGAGTGTGAGACATCATGTGACAATGTTTTGCTTACTTGGCATCACTCCATTGGACCATCATTTAGTCATTGCTTACTTGGCACCTTTTGATTGGCTCAATGTTGTCATCATTTGATGACATGGATATTCTGATAAAAACACAAAATATTTGCCAAATAATCATCACATAATACATTCCATAAATTAAGAGATATTCACATAAATTGTGAGACACAAAAATCCCTTCTTTCCATCTCATAAAAATCGGCCATTACCTATTTTCAATGCTGAAATTTTCAGCATTTACCACATGAAATAAATCTGGATTTCTTCCATTTTTCTTTGAATTTCTTCCATAAAAATACATCCATTATTTAAGGTAAGTCTTGCTACAAGATGGAGAATGAACTTGGACATCAAAAGAGAGTGAAATTCGGCCACAACATCTTCACACATGCTGAAAAATTTCAGCATGTGTGATATGAAGAATATCACACTTAATACAATTCAAATCATTTCCATAACTCCTTTGATTTATTCCTTAATGAAAAATTGACAATTTATCTTCCTTAATGATGAAGAAAACGTCCACTAGGTATGTGACATGCTGAAATTTTCAGCATGTGACATAAGAGAGGTATATGTTGAAAACTTACCTTTTGTAGCTTCTCTCTTTGATTCATCAACATTGTAAGATTGATCCTTGACCAATCAACATGCCAACAAGGCTCCACATGTGCTCCAAATCAGCTGTAGGTGGCGTTGAGTATGTATATACATGTGCTGAAATTTATTTTTGCTAACTTTGAAAAATAGTGCACATTTAATAATACACACATGTAATATTCCAATCAGCCCTTAATTTAATTTTCTAGAACACTTTAAGATGTATATTATATGTAAAAGTGTCTAGATACGTGTCACATGATGTTCAAGAAAAACGTTCCATGTCATGTGCGTAGAAAACCGAATTTTCAATATTTATCGATTACCCGATTTTTCTCTAATTTAAATTCCAACTTTTGCACATGCTATATATATTATGTTATAGATAATATATATAATATATACTTTAAATTTCAGCACTTGGCTGATTTAAAGTGGTACCATAAACATGTGACAAAAATAAAATTGGAATCTTCACATTTTGGCCTAAATGTGGGGTGAATTGTGTGTGCCAACATGGAAAGTATTTTTGTCTCAATATACAGTCATGTGCACGAAAATATCATCAATTTTTGATGTATATGGGCTGGCCATTTATTTATGGCAAGTACGTGACACGTTGGCGAAGTTTCGGTATCGCCCGATACGACAAATTTCGGTTTAGAACCTTTTATCGTGTCGTATTTAATTTGTCATCACCATATCTTATATCATATGATATAAGACCTGGATACACTCATAAATATGAGTTAAGTATAGTGGTGTGACGTTAACGTACGTAAGATATATAACGTGTCGGTAGTACGTTGGAATACATGTGTATGTGCCTTTTATAAAAAAATCTGAAAATATAGTATATATATATGTATAAAACGTGTGAAATTGATGTGGGGAGGAGGAGAGGACTTTCCTTCCATAGCCATGTTGCCTTTATGCCTTTTTCAAATGCATCTTCCTTTAATGAACTACTTAGTTTATTAAACTAAGTACTTCACTTAATGAACTACTTTAGTTCATTAATTGTGGCACCTGAAATAGTATAAACTCAACAAATGTTCGCCATATGATGTAAGCTTTAAAGCTTCATGGCTCGTTAGTACGGCAACATAATATATAAGCTAAATAAGGCAAGTTATCATGCATACATGTACACTTGTGTATATATATATATACTCAACGTTTATATATATATATATATATATATTCAAATTTCTTTATTTTGAAATCACTCAAACCCTCATATTTCTACAATCTCCCCCTTTTGATGATTTTCAAAATAATTAGTGTACATGATTTAAGTGTTATCTCTCCACCTTGAATTATGCACAGATTTGAAATTTGAATTTCGAATTTCAAATCCGGCTCCCCCTTGATTCATGCAATTAGGATCAATCAGTGATCTCTCTCCCCCTTAAATCTCTCTCTCCCCCTTAAATCATGCTTCTCTCTCCCCCTTTATTTTGGAAAGTTAATCAAAAGATTCCTGTCAAAAAGGAAAGTAAATCAAATGATATCGCATTAAATCATATCAACAGGAAGCATGCCTAATTTAGAACGGAGAGATTCAAATGTGGCTTGATTTAAGGCCTTTGTAAATATATCCGCTACTTGTGATTCTGTACGTACGTGATCTATGACAATATTACCATTGTTAACGTGATCACGAAGAAAGTGATAGCGAACTTCTATATGCTTAGCCTTAGAGTGCAATACGGGATTCTTAGACAAATTTATTGCACTCATACTATCACAATATATAGGAATTTTATCTACGGTAATTCCAAAGTCCGAAAGTTGTTGTTTTATCCACAACAACTGTGTGCAACAAAGGCTAAGAGCCATATACTCAGCCTCAGTAGTGGACAAAGCAACACTTGCTTGCTTTTTGGAAAACCATGAAATAAGGGAATTTCCTATAAATTGGCAAGTTCCGCTCGTGCTTTTTCTATCTATCTTGCAGCCACCATAATCTGCATCAGTGTAAGCATGTAAGTCAAATGTAGAGTCCTTATCATACCAAATACCTAAGGTGGGCGTGTGCTTAATATAACGGAATATTCTTTTTACCGCGTTTAAGTGTGACACCTTAGGTTGACTTTGAAAACGAGCACACATGCATACGCTAAACATGATGTCAGGCCTACTAGCAGTTAAATATAGTAAAGAACCTATCATAGATCTATATAATCCATTATCAACATCTTTACCATGTTCATCTTTGCCCAATTTAGTAGTGGCACTCATAGGCGTGGGGGATGGTTTCAAATTTTCAAAATTGAACTTCTTGATCATGTCGTTTACGTACTTAGCTTGGCTTATATGAATTCCTTTACTCGTTTGCTTAATCTACAAGCCAAGAAAATAATTAAGTTCACCAACCATAGACATTTCAAATTCAGCTTTCATACAATTTTCAAAATCTTTAACAAGTCTATGTGAGGTAGAACCGAAAATAATGTCATCTACGTAAATTTGAATAATAAGTAAATCTGATTTTTCTTGTTTCAAAAATAGTGTACTATCTATAGTACCACGTTTAAAATTATTTTCTAAAAGAAAAGTGGCAAAACGATCATACCATGCTCTCGGCGCTTGCTTTAGGCCATATAGTGCCTTCTTTAGTTTGTACACATGATCTGGATGTTTCAAATCTTCAAAACCGGGTGGTTGCTTCACGTATACTTCTTCTTGTATAAATCCGTTTAGAAAAGCACTTTTGACGTCCATTTGATATAATTTAAAATCTTTCATGCAAGCAATAGCAAGTAAGAGTCGTATAGCTTCTAAACGTGCTACGGTGCAAATGTTTCATCGTAGTCTATTCCTTCTTCTTGATTATATCCTTGAGCTACGAGTCTTGCTTTATTTCTAACGACCTTTCCTTCTTCATTCATTTTGTTCCTAAATACCCACTTTGTGCCTATAATTGTCTTATCTTGTGGTCGTGGCACTAAATCCCATACATCATTTCTAACGAATTGATTAAGTTCGTCATGCATAGCATCAATCCAAGATGAATCACTCAAAGCATCATGCACATTTTTGGGCTCAATTTCAGAAATCATAGCATGAAATTCATTTATTTCATCCGAAGTGATTCTTCTACGTGGTCGCACACCGTGAGTGATGTCGCCTATGATGAGATCATGTGGGTGATCTCTATGCCATCTTGGTTGATTATTTTCTAAGTTATCATGCGTTTCTATATGATCATGCATTTCTAGTGTCTCATTCATCTCATGCATATCAAAAGAATCATTATCTTCATCCAAAACAGGTTTTAATTCAAAATCATCATCATGTTCCTTTTCTTTATCAATCTCTCCAAATTCATTGAATTTAACATGAATAGATTCTATGATTTGTCTAGTGATAGGATCATAACATCTATATGCTTTTGAATTTATGGAATACCCAATAAAAATGCACTCAATTGATTTGGATTCAAATTTATCTAAGTTGTCTTTTGTATTTAAGACAAAACATTTGCATCCAAACACACGAAAATAATCTATCTTAGGCATGCGATCATTCAAAATTTCGTAAGGCGTCTTGTTTATTTTCTTTCTTATAGATAGGCGATTCACAATATAGCATGCACAATTTACGGCTTCCGCCCACAGAAATCTAGGCAATTTATTTTCGCAAAGCATGGTTCTAGCGATTTCTTGTAGTGTGCGATTCTTTCTTTCTACTACTCCATTTAATTGTGGAGTTCTAGGTGGCGAAAACTCATGTTTAATTCCTTTTTCTTCACAAAACGAAATCATTTCTTTGTTTTTAAACTCACCGCCTCTATCGCTTCTTATTCTTTTCACATTTACGCCGTATTGATTTTCAAGTTGTTTAATTAATTTAGCGATTTCTACGGCGCTATCATCCTTATGTGCAAGAAATAAAGTCCAAGTATAACGAGAAAAGTCATCAACAATCATGCATGCATAGTGACGCCCACCAAGGCTTGTAGTGCGACTAGGACCAAACAAATCGATATGCAATAATTCTAGTATTCTAGTCGTGCTTATCTCATTTTTAGACTTAAGTGACTCACGTGTTTGTTTGCCTTTTATGCAGGATTCACACAACTGAAAGTTGTCTAAATCAAGCGTAGGCAATCCCCGTACTAGGTTCTTTCGTTGCAATTTTTCTAGTGTAGAAATACCTATGTGTCCTAAACGTCTATGCCATAAATTCACATTGGGTTCATTTGACATAAAACATTTAACTTTGGCGTCTACTGCATCATCCATAGATAGTGTGAATATATTTCCTTCACGTTTTCCTTTTAAAACGGTTTCTCCATTTTTATTTATTATATTACAATAAGGGTGAGTGAAACACACATTGAAACCATTGTCAACAAATTGAGAAATACTAAGAAGATTGTAAGATAAGTTGCTTACCAAAAACACGTTGGAGATTTGAAGTGTATTCGGATTTCCAATCGTACCTTTACCAATGATCTTGCCTTCATTGTTGTCTCCAAAGGTCACAATTCCGCCTTTTGTGACCTTCTTTAATTTGGAGAATAGGTTCGGGTCACCCGTCATGTGCCTCGAGCAACCACTGTCAAGGAACCACTTTATTGATGTGTCTTTTGATGAGTGGTCTCCCTGCAATGTGAAAAGGTGATTTAGGTACCCTTTTAATTTTGGGTTCTTTCGAGTTAGTTAATCACCTTTTCGTAAAGGTACCTTTCGGTACCCATACTTGGGTGATCCTTCTCGGTCTATCAGATGGCAAGAAAGTAGATGAAGGTGCGATATAGTATACATGTGGTGCATGTACTTTGGGTCTTTGCCCAAGGACTCCTCTATACTCATTGTATGAAGGACGTTTGTGATATGTCCTTGTGTGTGTGTGCGTAGTGCGTGGATGATATGTATTTCGTGTATGCATTGATCTCTTCTTCTCATATCTATATGGTACAACATTATATTTCACATGATATGAGGGAGTGGGGCGTGTGGAAGGGGGCGCTTTTTGCGTCATCTTAGACGCCACTTGATGCTTAGGGGTGTCTACCTTTTTAGACACAACAAACTTGGTTGGTTTGGTTGATACTTCGTTAGTATCAACGTACCCCAATCCAGTTTTGTCACTGTCATGCTTTTGCGATAATATGATGCGATGCAGCATGTTTGACCCTGTATCGAATTGTTTCATCATTTTCTCTAAGTCTGTATTCCTTGATTTCAAATTTGAAATCTCGGATTTCATTTCATTATTTTGAGAAGTTAATGATGAGATCTCGGTTTTTAATGCAGTGATGACACATGAAGACTCTTTCTTTGAATCGCTTAATTGAGCGACAAGATTCTCGTTAGAAGATTCTAACAGTTTCTTGTCTTCAATTAAACGTTTCTTTTCTTTTGCGAGAGTCTTAGTAAATTTATGTAATTCAAGATACTGACTAAAAAGATCATCATAAGAAGGTTCAGAGTCAGAGTCAGAATCGGATGATACCTCGTTAGACGCCTTTGAAGCGAAGCAAACTTGAGCGGTCTCCTCTTCGGTCTCAGTTTCAGAGTCTGATGAGTCACTCCATGTGGAGGCCTTTAGTGCACGTTTCCTTTGTTTAGGATCTGAGACGAGTCTATTTTTGTTCCGCTTCCTTGTCAGGGTATTTATTGGTTTGCTTTTCTTTGTTTGGGCAGTCATATGATAAGTGTCCGAGTTTGCCGCATTCATAACATTTAATGTCCTTATCATTTGACTTGTTTTTATTTCTCTTAGATGTAGTGCCCTTGTTTTTATTTCTAAATGACTTTCTCATGAATCTTCTTAGTCCTTTAGCCAATAAAATCAAATCATCATTATCTGATTCGGAATCACTATTATCTACGTGATCGGAGGGAGGGGAGACGTATTCATTTGATTTAAAAGCAATTGTCTTACCTTGTTTGGTTGATTCCGATTTCCGAATAATAAGTTTATTTTCATAAACTTTGAGTGAACCAATGAGTTCTTCCATTTTTATTGACTTAGTCTCCTTGCTTTCTTCTATAGCAGTAACTTTAGGATCCCATTCCGAAGGAAGGCTCCGTAGGACTTTCTGTACCTTTTCCTGCGTAGTAAAAGCCTTACCAAGAGACTCAAGAGAGTTATAGATGTTAGTCAAACGAAGATCCATATCTACAATTGACTCATTAGGCAACAACTTAAAAGACTCAAGAGTAGACATGAGCATATTAATTTTAGACTCTTTTACTTGACTTGTGCCTTCGTGTTTCATTTCTAAGATTCTCCACATTTTTTGTGCACTCGAACAATTCGACACATAACTAGACTCACTCTTACTTAAACCATTTAAGAGTAACTGCATGGCCTTAGCATTCATACTCAGTTTCTTTTTATCTTCACTAGTATATTCTTGTCTAGTTTTAATAACTTCTAAGGTAACTCCGTCTACAGTGGATACATTAGATGGGACATATGGACCATCTTCAATTATTGACCAAAGATCTATATCTATAGCCATAAGAAAAAGTTTCATCCTAAGTTTCCATTGAATAAAAGACTCACCGTCAAAAAGTGGAGGCCTTTGGCTCGACATACCTTCTTGTTCGGTTTTGAGATTTGTGGATGCCATCTCACTGAATCGTTGGATTCCTTGTAGTGAGTATTCCTGCGCTCTGATACCACTTGTAGGATCTGCAAGGCACCACTAGAAGGGGGGGTTGAATAGATGGTGCGGAAAGTGTGCTTTTTAAAATTTCTTTAAACTTGAACAATTCAAGTTCTGAAAACAGATTCTGTTTTCAGGACCTGTTTTAAAACGTTTTTAAAACCAGGTTAGAGGTCTCCAAAAATTATGAAATTTTGATAGAACTTAGCCTCAGATGTTATGAGGGTCCCCTAAAACTTTCAAATCAAAATTCAACCTTTAACCCCTTCAAAAACCGTTGGCACTCAGATTGTGCAAATCTGCCAGAAACGGTAGATGGTTTTGAAAAATTAATTCCTATTTGTGTGAATGTCCAAATGATCTGAAAATTTGACCAATAACTCCTCACACACTATATTGAAATGGGTTGAAACAGTTTTTGAAAATTCTTTTGGTAAGTAGGTCAAATACCACCAAAGTCTCAACCTTTGCAAGTCTGAAAATCAGACTGCACTAGTCTCAGAACTTTTGATGTTTGACTGACCTATACTTGTCCAAAAGGGTTGAAACTTGTGCCAAATTAACCCTAGAACGTTTATGTATGTTTCTGGAAATTTTTATAATTTTTGAAAATCGTTTGCTATTTTTCCGAACGTGAACAAAACGTATAACCAGTGCAGAAACTGAAAAGTAAATGCTGAAAGTAAATTGCACCAAGAATTTTATACTGGTTCGGTTATAAACAACCTACTCCAGTCTTCAAGGAACACCTTCCTTGGTTCACACTAATTTCACACACGCAGTACACCTTACCGCAGGGTTGATAGAGTTACACCTTAACTCCAACCCTTTACAAACCTTGTATTGCTAGTACAATTTGCACGAACACCACCACCTCGCTAGAATGAAGATTGATCACACCTTGATCAATCTTTTACAAAGATGTATGAATGGTGGTTTCTATGAAGCCTATTCAAGAATGAAAGAAGTAAAGTACAATAGGCTTTTTACAAGAGAAGAAAGAAAGAAAGTGTAGGAGAAGAAAGCTTTGGCACTTTGATCACTTTTGAATGCAAGTCTTGGTGTTGTTTTTGTTTGTTCTTCTCTTCCTTCCTTATAGGTCCAGCCGTCCCCTATGCAGCCTTCTCCCCTCTTGAAAATTTCCTTTTAAGTGCTTGAGAGGGTGTGAGACATCATGGTGACAATGTTTTGCTTACTTGGCATCACTCCATTGGACCATCATTTAGTCATTGCTTACTTGGCACCTTTTGATTGGATCAATGTTGTCATCATTTGATGACATGGATAATCTGAAAAAAACACTAAATATTTGCCAAATAATCAATTATTTAATCATACCATAATTCTCAAATTTTGTCATAAATTGCAAGACACAAAAATCCCTCTTTCCTTCCTCACCAAAATTTGGCCAGCACTATGATTTCAATGCTGAAATTTTCAGCATTTACCACATAAAATAAATCTAGATTTCTTCCATTTTTCTTTGAATTTCTTCCATAAAAATACATCCATTATTTAAGGTAAGTCTTGCTACAAGATGAAGAATGAACTTGGACACCAAAATAGAGTCACATTCGGCCACAACATCTTCACACATGCTGAAAAATTTCAGCATGTGTGATATGAAGAATATCACACTTAATAACCTTACATACAATTCAAATCATTTCCATAACTCCTTTGATTTATTCCTTAATGAAAAATCAACAAAATATCTTCCTTAATGTTGAAGAAAACGTCCACTAGGTATGTGACATGCTGAAATTTTCAGCATGTGACATAAGAGAGGTATATGTTGAAAACTTACCTTTTGTAGCTTCTCTCTTTGATTCATCAACATTGTATGATTGATCCTTGACCAATCAACATGCCAACAAGGCTCCACATGTGCTCCAAATCAGCTGTAGGTGGCGTTGAGTATGTATATACATGTGCTGAAATTTATTTTTGCTAACTTTGAAAAATAGTGCCCATTTAATAATACACACATGTAATATTCCAATCAGCCCTTAATTTAATTTTCTAGAACACTTTAAGATGTATATTATAAGTAAAAAGTGTCTAGATACGTGTCACATGATGTTCAAGAAAAACGTTCCATGTCATGTGCGTAGAAAACCGAATTTTCGATATTTATCGATTACCCGGTTTTTCTCTAATTTAAATTCCAACATTTGCACATGCTATATATATTATGTTATACATAATATATATAATATATACTTTAAATTTCAGCACTTGGCTGGTTTAAAGTGGTACCATAAACATGTGACAAAAATAAAATTGGAATCTTCACATTTTGGCCTAAATGTGGGATGATTTGTGTGTGCCAACATGGAAAGTATTTTTGTCTCAATATACAGTCATGTGCACGAAAATATCATCAATTTTTGATGTATATGGGCTGGCCATTTATTTATGGCAAGTACGTGACACGTTGGCGAAGTTTCGGTATCGCCCGATACGACAAATTTCGGTTTAGAACCTTTTATCGTGTCGTATTTAATTTGTCATCACCATATCTTATATCATATGATATAAGACCTGGATACACTCATAAATATGAGTTAAGTATAGTGGTGTGACGTTAACGTACGTACGTAAGATATATAACGTGTCGGTAGTACGTTGGAATACATGTGTATGTGCCTTTTATAAAAAAATCTAAAAATATAGTATATATATATGTATAAAACGTGTGAAATTGATGTGGGGAGGAGGAGAGAACTTTCCTTCCATAGCCATGTTGCCTTTATGCCTTTTCCAAATGCATCTTCCTTTAATGAACTACTTAGTTTATTAAACTAAGTACTTCACTTAATGAACTACTTTAGTTCATTAATTGTGGCACCTGAAAATAGTATAAACTCAACAAATGTTCGCCATATGATGTAAGCTTTAAAGCTTCATGGCTCGTTTGTACGGCAACATAATATATAAGCTAAATAAGGCAAGTTATCATGCATACATGTACACTTGTGTATATATATATATATATACTCAACGTTTATATATATATATATATTCAAATTTCTTTATTTTGAAATCACTCAAACCCTCATATTTCTACACTCCTGATGCCGTAATAGAACCATGTGCTGCATCTACATTCAGTTTCAATCTTCCCTGAGGGGGTGTACGCCATCTGACAAATTGTGGACGTTGAAGCCTCATTTTTGGAGTCAGTCCAAACATAATAATATCTTGTCATTAGTGACAAATTTCCTGCCATGCTGTATGCAACTCCAAGTATAGATATGACGTCTAATACTTTCTTTTAGCCGGTCAGAATGATATTGCTCTTCACCAAATATCATTGCCGAGTAAGCCTTCCATATTTGCCAGACCTCTATTCCTGGCACAATGAGCCTCAACACTCCTTGGAAAGATTTCTCACTCGTAGATGTCCACCATGACATAAAATACTGAAATAAATGCATGTTGCCTGGCTGTGGTCCGTCAACTATTGATGCATAGTACTTCCATATCTGCTGAATATATGTGCAATTTAAAAACAAATGCGCTTGTGTGGCTGAGGAGATATGACAAAAAGGGCAGCATGTGGGACATATGGCAGTGAACCTACGCAAATTATCTTCAATGGGTAATGCATGGTGATATAGCTTCCATAGTATGATTTGATTATTTGGCTGCTGCAAACGGTGCCAAATAAACCTGTGAGACAGATATTTTGGTCCAGAGCTTCGAATCATATCAAATGCAGACTTTATTGTGAACTGTCCATTCGATTCCAATGTCCATGTCTGTGATCGATTTTGACCAACTGCATGTGTGGAGCATAAGTCATGAACTGAGCAAATTCTTTTCCAAGTGATGGTATCAGTAATGCATGGTATATAATGTTGGCGATGACCATACTTAGAAGCGAGAAAGGCTGTCCATAAACTATCCTTGTTGTGATATGACCACCACAATTTACATGAGTATGCCTTAGTCAAATCCTCCAACCTTCGAAGGCCGAATCCCCCTTCTGCCTTTGGCATAAATAATGTTTCCCAGCTAACCCAATGGTATCTTGGTGCAGTGCCTTGTGTTGACCAGATGAAATTACAAATTTTCTGTCGAATAGCTCGGATTATACTCTTTGGTAGTTGATGTGCGGCTACAATATGTGTTGGTATAGAGCTCAAAACTGATTTAACCAAGGTTAATCTTCCTGCAGGGGATAAAAAGCGATTATGCCATCCCAATATTCGTTTATCAATACTAGTAAGGAGATCTGTACAATGAATGGGCCTAAGGCATCCTCTAATCAACTGCACTCCCAGATACTTCATAGGCAATGAGGCAGCATGTATTTGAAGTTGTGCTTCCATAGCTTGAAGTTGACTGGGCATAACATGCTTAGAAGTAATAAATCGGCTCTTGCTCAGATTGACTTTTTGGCCGGTTATCTCCTGGTATAGATCCAAAAATTGCTTAAATTTCTTCAAATTAGCCGGCAATCCATTGATAAATACCAACAGATCATCTGCAAAAGCAAGATGTGTAATTATTGGTCTAACTCTGCCCACTGCATATGGCTTAATAGTACCATTTCCAACCAATGAATTAAGCCCTCTGGAAAAGGCCTCTGAAACCAAAATAAAGAGTATGGGGGAAAGGGGGTCGCCCTGCTTTACCCCTCGCGTTGGCTTGAAAAAACCACATGGTGCACCATTGATTACAATAGATAACGTTGTGCTCTCTAGATGGCTAAATATTAGCTGGAGAAACTGTACCGAGAACCCCATTCGTTGTAGTAAAGCTCGAAGAAACGTCCAATTCACTCTATCAAATGCTTTCATCATATCCAGCTTAAGCATAATGTTGTAACCTCGTACTTTTTTATCCAGCACATGCGTGAGTTCCTGCGCAGTAAGAACATGTTCTGTGATATCCCTACCTTTCATGAAGCCCGCCTGCTCCTTAGATATAATGTCAGGCAAGATGTGAGAAAGCCTAGTTGTCAAGATATGCGTTCCAAGTTTGGACATGAAGTTTGATAGTGATATAGGCCGAAAGTCTGCAAATGTAGTTGGAATCTGTCTTTGGGAGTAAGACGATTAACGTACTGCCCATGGCTTGGGGTATTTGGATGCCAAGAAAATACTCATGTACTGCTTTGTGGACATCATGGCATATGATTTCCCAGCAATGTCGAAAAAAGAAGCCATTGTAGCCATCAGGACCAGCTGCACTATTTGGATCAAGCGACCAGACTGCTGTTTTAACTTCTTCTAACGTAGGCATTTGAGTAAGTGCAGCATTCATTTCAAGAGTAATCAACTGTGGGACGTATTGCAGTAAGCTGTCAGGATTCGGAACCTCTTCCTCCTTGAATAGCTGAGTAAAATATGACACCGCCTCAGCCTCAATGGCCTCCTTTGTCTGACATACATCTCCTGATGTGGTTTTAATTTGAGTGATACTCTGTCTACGGTGTCTATCTTTTACTAAATTATGGAAGTAAGCTGTATTTCCATCCCCGTGCATAAGCCATTTGCAACGAGCCTTCTGTTCCCAAAACTTCTGCTCGTAGTTTGAAACTTTCAGATATTCCGCCTTCACCTGGTGATATTTAACTCTGTTCTCCATTGTAGGATTCGAATCATATATGGCTTCTTGTATGTTTGCTTCTCTTTCAACAACCGCTAATTTATCAAAGATATTTCCAAACACATGTTTATTCCAATGCTGCAAGTCTTTCTTTAAACTTTGTAATTTGTTATACATACCTCGCATTCCCCCAATTGTTGGATAGGTAGACCATTGCCCCGCTACAAATTTCAGAAAATCATTATGTTCTGTCCAAACATTAAGGAAACGAAAAGATCGTGGTGTTGTGGCAGACTAAACATAAGATTGAGAAGTAATGGTGCATGATCCGAAGTGATCCTTGATAAATGCTGAACCTTAACCATTGGGAACTGATCATAAAACCTTTGAGTGCATAGTATTCGATCCAATCTCCTTTTAACAATACCCAAACCACGGCCTCCAACCCATGTGTAAGGAGATCCATCATAAGGCAAGTCAATTAGTGAACATTGGGATACACAGTCAACAAATTCTTCCAGCGATGACAACTGCGGCATTGAGGTACCATGATGTTCCTGTACTGACATATAGGTATTAAAATCACCTCCAACCAACCACAAATCATGAGCATGATGTGTATATTGGAGCATCTGCAACCATAATCTTCTTCGGTCTGTTACAGTATGCCTTCCATAGACCGGGCTTATAGAAATATGATTTCCTAACTGGCCTGTGCAAAATTGTAACAAGCTAATTTGTTCTCCGTGAAAAACATTATCTAGTTGAAGACTGGTACGCTGCCAAAACACCCAAATGTTGTCTGAACATGTGACTATAGAGTTTGTGAAAGATAACTTCAATTGAAGTCGTATTATTTTGTCTGCTGATTGCTTTGGCTCAATGAGAATCAGCAATTGAATATGATGCTTTTGGACCAAACGCTTAAGACGATGAAAAGAGGTCCGCAGTCCACCCACATTCCAAATAATGTACTTCATTGGGTAGTGTGAGTGTTTGAGCTTGAAGGATCTTTGACACTAGAACGAGTAACAATAGATGATGGAGGTGGAAGTGGCAAGGCACTTCTTGGCCGTCTATTCCTTCGAATTATGGCTGGCTGTGAAGTCAATTGCGTAACCAAGTCACCTTCACTATCAAGCGCAGCTTCCCCTGCTTGTACATCTCTAGGTGGTTCAACATCCTGATAGTTGATGGACAAATCTCCTAGCCAAGCATTATATACTGTTTGGTATACTTGCTCCTTAATGAAATTCGCAGAATATTGATCATTAGGGGATAGCGTAGACATAAATTCAGCAAAACGATTATATCGATCTAGAATAATTGGCTCTGTGTCTGAAACATTAGCCACAATTACATCATCTGCTTCTTCCACATCGATTTCCCTTGAAGCTCCTAACTTTGCTAAATCTTGCTTTTCAGTAACATCTATGGGCTGCAGAGCTTCGATCTGAATACTGTGATTGTCAACTACTCCTTCAACATTAGCAACACGCTCAGTCTGATCGTCAAGAGGAGCTGTATTATGAACATGTTGCTCAGCCTGGATTTGGTAAGGATCTTTTGATCGAGATAGTATTTGCTTTTGATACTGGGGGATTTTTCCTTGGAGTCCATCGCTGCTTTTTGTCATTATGCTTTGTCCCATCCCCCACTTTAACTACCCGTACTGGCTGCTCATCTTGGTGTGCAGACTTCCCTTTATAGCTAGTAATTTCATGACCCAACATTCTGCAGTCTGTACAAAATTCTGGCACCTCCTCATACTCCACTGTTGGATAAAATTCATATTGGCCTCCCTGAACATGCAGCCTAGATGGCCGAGGTTTTGAAATATCAATTTCTATACAAAGCCGCACCACTGAAGGCCGTAAACCTTGCATTGTAGTGGTATCCATTCTCAATGGTGTGCCAATCATATGTGCTATATCCCATAAAGCTGTCCGATTATGCAAAAACAATGGCAATCCTTTAATCAAGACCCATACCGGGACAATAGGTGTGTCACAATTCGGATCAAAGTCCGGTGTCCACTTCGTAACACGCATATGATATCCATGCAAAACCCATGAACGACGTAAAAAGCATCTTTGATAATCATCCTCATTCTGAAAGGTGATAAGAATATGTTGGGCATCTAAATGTCCAATTTTAGGCGTTACCTTGAATCCAATACGTTCAACACATAATATGTATGTAAAATATATGAAAATGAGATTTAAGTGGGTATGTAAATGTACATGTAAATCAGCCAAAATGTCTCATATGGAAATAAATAAATTGTGATATGTTATGAAAGTGAATGTGTAAAAATAATATATATACACACGGCCCAAGAACGCGTTTTAGGGTTTAAATGATTTATTACATGTTATATGAACATATAAGTATAATATGATGAATATATATGTGTGTGTGTGTATTATACATATATATTGTACATGACCCTAAGGCCTTTTTATGTCATAAATGACTTTATTTTCATGTTATGCATATTGATATGTATAATATGTAATGCGATGTAAATTAGGATATAGGTTATGTATTTTTAGGTGACATGTCACGAAAATTAGAAACTAAGTATTATAATACTTAAGTGTTTAAAAATGAGTTGTATATGGAAAATACAAATTAAGAATGTAGTGTTGGGTGAAAAATCACAAAAGGGGGCTGTTTTCGGTATTTGGATGAATGGTACCCTTTGGGGGGGGGGTAAAAGCGGTATTTTCTTTAAGTTATGACATGTAGGATGTAAATAAGTAATGGATGTTTGATGATTAAACTGTAGAATGATCAAACTACCCTTATGGCCGAGAATTAAGGTTTTTATGAAAAATAAGTTTGAAAACTTATTTTCATCGCATCACATGATTTAAAAGTCATACGCGCAATGAATAATAAACACGAGATGATTTGTGGTGCCCCACACCAAACCTCATCTGAATGTAGTGCACCCGTCGTACTTCACTACGGAAAGTACAAGGCGTCATGCATAACATGTAAAAATCCATAACTAAGTCATGGACTACAATGTCCACTTTTAACAGAGTAGAAAAAATTAGGCCGAATTAAAACTTCGAAATAAACATGCATGCCAAAAATATACGGTCCAAACAACGGTCCAACAAAACGGGGTAAAACCGAATCCCAAAAGTCCCAAACATAGTCCATAGTACAAATATCATGTCAGCACAAAAGTCCGTAAGAATTGTCTTCTCTCGGCTTCTTGACTACCGGGATGGAACTCTTGGTTCATCATTGATCCACTCAACATTGGCTGGCTTGGGCTCTAGAGGAAAATAAAAGGATGAGTGATAAAATCACCCAGCATGCATACAATAAACCATCATGAAATAAATAAGGAATCACAACATGAATGCAAAACCCAAGAACCTCAAACATTACTTCATACCTGGCCTTTAACCCTTGATCCCTAGAAGATATAACATAATCATAACTTAAGTAATCCTATTCTGCCATTATCATATAACTTCCTAACTTAACCATACTAACATGCAAAGTGTACATGAAATATGCAAGATGCAATGCATGATGTCATGTCATGGAAAAATCATCATTTGGTCCCATAAAGTATAGTCATAAAAAAACTGAGTGTCAGATCAATTAACCCCAGATATGAGCGGGTCCAGAACATATCGTCAGACCAATTAACCCCGGATCTGGGACGGGTCCAGAATATGTAATTAGGACAATTAACCCCGGGCGTTGCACGTGTCCAGAACATATCATCAAACCAATTAACCCTGGGTCTGGGACGGGTCCTAACATGTCATCAGACCAATTAACCCCAAGCCTGGCAATGGTCCAGAACATATCATGTCATCAGACCGATTAATCCCAGGTCTGGCTCGGGTTATGAGCATGCTTAGCCGGCAAGAAAATCATAGAGCATTTCTTTTGAAAATCATGGGACCATAAATAAACTTACTTGCATATAGAAAACTTGCTTGCTAAAAGGAACTTGCTTGCATAAGGAAAGCTTAAAGAAAATCAGATTCATAATTCACATGGTCATGCATGATACAAGGGACAAAATGCAATGAGAGTCATGGCATGAATCATCATAAAAATCCCTTAGGACATGACATAGGTACAATCTCATAGGCTGAAAACTTTTCCAGCAGGTTGCACTCACTTTCCTTGGCTCAAAATGCAACCAAAACAACTTATTCCCTGAAACATTTTACATGGTCATGCACACTAGGATCTTAGCTATCAACCACAAATATTTCAAGGCAATCCAAGACATTTAAAGTGGTCAAACAATTATTTTCCCGGAACATGTATGCCCTAAATTCTGTTTTGCACAAGCTATCTTCAAGATTCATTTAAGTTACAAAACTAATCCTTTTTACCAATCTACCACCACACATACTTAATATACATAATGGCCTACCATCACACAAAATGTGAGGTCATTTGCACAATCACAAGGTTCATTTCAAGGCCAAACATAATGATACTCAAAACAGTTCTGTCTCTTGAAATTTTTCTTAAATCACCCCTGAACCCTTATCACATGCATCATTTACCCCTTCATCCTTTAATCCAACTTATTAACCACATAATAACATATCCAAAGCATTTATTGTCATATTAGAAGGTCACTATTATAGATACACACCGTGACAAAACCAAGCGACCCCGCAAATACCAATACCATGACTAGTTTCATTTCTAACCTTTATAGCACAACTTGAAACACAAAGATTTCACTTAGCACTTGGTATCCAAATTTTTCCAGCCATAAATCACTATGAGAATAGGTCCTAAACATGCTTCTAAATAAGGAAAATAAAAACCATACATTTCCTTTGGAACTCTCTTAATGCCGAACTTGCATACATGAACATACTCATCCACAATTCATGATTTAAAACTATTCTCAACGTTGCTCATCAAGGGTGATTTGACCAACATTCTCACGGACTAAAGTACCTTATTTTAACATAAATTACTATCTTCAAATGTCCTCTAAGGATGATTTTTGAAGGATCCAAAAACATTCCCCTTGGCTTGACATTTTGGCTATTTCAAGCATCATAGAGCACATAACATACAAGATTCATACCATTCTTTTTTATGTTACCATAGCAGCCCTAAATATAAGAATTATGAAACATACTACATGCTAAAAAAAGGGTCCTTAACATATCCATCAAGTAACACAAGCCAAAGGAGAAACTTTCATACCAATAATTCATCAAGGTTCATAAACTTTACTATTTCATACTTATCATGTCACCTAAAAATCATACCTTACTATATCTAAAAATTCCAGTCATTAACTCCATAAATAAATCATGAAAGTCTAGAGTATACTTGCCTCTTTTTGAGCCCAAATATTCTTCTTAGCTTAGAGTGGACCAAATAGCTTGAAATCTCCTCCAACTTCACCATGGTGCACACGGTTTTGAGATCAAAGATGGAGGTTAGTATTAGCCACTAATCCAAGGGTAAATGAACTATATCCAAGATACATTTTCTTACCAAAATAGCTTAGTGTTGTAACCTAGCCACCAAACTATCGCCACTTCTTGAGAGCTTGAAGATATCACCTCCTTTTTTTCCCTAAGGCTCACGGTTTATAGGGGTTGAGGGGAACATCCGAATTTAAGCTTCATGGGGAGATAGAATGGACATATAAAGGTCTAGAATCCTTACCGAGATGGAACTTGTTTTGGGATTGTTAACTAGAAGGAAACCACCGCCAAGGAGCTTGAAGATTCCTCACCTAGAGGTACATATAGTGCCATGGTTTTTGGGGAGGAATAGGGGAACAAGGTGAGCTTAACAAGTTGATAATTTATAATTAAAGGAGATGCTAAGAGACTTACTTACCTAGATTGAAGCTTGAGATTCGAGTGGGATGGTCTTGAGAGAATCAATAGAGTACCTCTATGAAGTCGTTCGACCAAGAGGGTTCTTGGGTGTTCGAATTTCTTGATGTATTTGGCAGATGGATATTGTCTTCAAAGGTGTTAAGTGGATGGAATGGATGTTTATTGTTATGAAGTTGAAGGAGAACCAATGGAGTCTCCAATGGAGTATTCGGCCGGTCTTAAAGGGGAGGAAGGAGGAGACTCTTCAATTGTCTTTGGAACATAATCATGGTGGGAGGATAAATGAGTGTTGGCTACTTAATGGAGTTTTAAACTTTTGAGAGTTAGGTAATGAACAACCTTTTTAGGTGGTTAGTTGGGTTATTAAGGGAAGATGGTTCTAGATCCCTTAGGTGAGTATGTGCCGATTTTATGAAAGGTTGGGAGGGTATAAATGGTATTTTACCATGAGGCATTATCCATACTTATATAATTTAGATATTTACTTATAGGATATTATTTATCTTAAGGGAACCTATGAAAAGAAAGAAAATAATTGGAATATAAAAATTGTACTTGGGGAAATAGGATTTTATTAAGCCACTTCATATAAGTCGGGGGTACATAATAGTTTCACGATGGGTACAACATCCTCCCCCCCTTAACATAAGTTTCGTCCTCGAAACTTAAGAGAACTAGCCAAAAAGACGTGGGTATTAATTCCTCATGCCTTCCTCAGTCTCCCAAGTGGCTTCATCTCAAGAATGGTGTCTCCACTGAACTTTCACCATAGGTATGGATCTCTTCCTCAACTTTTTCTCTTTCCAATCAATGATCTTCAAGGGCTCCTCTATATAAGATGCATCCTCTTCAATCTTCAGCGGCTGATCTTCAAGAATGTGGCTTGGATCATAAACATACAGATGAAGTTGGGAGACATGGAATACATCATGCAACTGGGACAATGATGAGGGGCAACGCCAATCGATATGCAACTTCACCAACTCTATCTAGAATTTCAGATGGTCCAGTGAATCTTGGGCTCAACTTCCCTTTTATGCCAAATCTCTTAACTCCCATAGATGGAGAGACCTTTAAGAAAACCTTTTCTCCTTCTTGAAATTCTAAGGGTCTACGTCTTTCATCAGCCCAAATCTTACTCCTATCTTGTGTCGCCTTGAATCTTTGCTTGACAATCTTTACCTTTTCTCGAGTTTGCTTTAAAAGGCCGGGTCCCGCATATATCTTGTCTCCAATTTCATCCTAATAGAGCGGGGACCGACATTTCCTCCCATACAAAGCTTCATAGGGTGCCATCCCAATAGACCTGTGGAAACTATTATTGTAGGAAAACTCAACCAGCTTAAGACTCTAATCCCAGCTTCCTCCAAAACCAAGAATGAAAGCATGAAGCATGTCTTCAAGTGTTTGGATTGTCCTTTCTGATTGATCATCAGTTTGAGGATGAAAAGCAGAAATCATCCAAATCTCAGTGCCCATTGCCTTTTGAAAGGCTGTCTAAAATCTAAAGGTAAAACAAGGGTCACGATCACAAACAATGCTTATGGGCACACCACACAAGCATATAATATGATCAATATACATAGAAGCTAACTTCTCCATAGATGCTTTAATCGACATGGCTATGAAATGGGCGGACTTGGTCAGACGGTCCACAACGACCCATATAGCATTATTTCCATACTTTGTTCTAGGTAGATCAGTCACGAAGTCCATGGTGCTTAGCTTTTATTTTTTGACAAACAAGGCATTGCTCAACAAATTAAGTTATTCGGTTCTTCATGCCGTGCCACCAAAACTTTTGCTTGAGGTCCTGATACATCTTGTTAGCTCCAGGGTGAATAGATAAGCGCGAGTTATGAGCTTCCATCAAGATTTCACCCTTAATCTTATTATCCTCAGGTACACATAACCGTCCTCTAAACCATAAACTGCCATCACTCCGAACCTCAAAATCATTCAATTCCTTATCCTTCATCCTATCCTTGATCTTCCTCAATGCTTCATCATTTGCTTGACCATCCTTGATCCTGTCAATCAATGAAGGAATGAGAACCAAGTTAGCAAGAACTTCATTCATGGAGTCAGCTTCTTCAAGGCCAAATTCTTCCATGTTCCGCTGAAGAGGTGGTCGACGTGGGTGACTTGTCTTCCGACTCAACACATCAACAACTTTATTAGCCTTCCCAGGGTGATATTGAATCGAGAGGTCGTAATCTTTAATCAACTCAAGCCATCTACGCTGCCGCATATTTAGTTCTTTCTGGGTGAAGAGATACTTTATGCTTTTGTGATCTGTAAAGATCTCACATTTCTCACCATACAAGTAATGCCTTCATATATTCAAAGCTAATACCACTGCTTGAAGCTCAAGATCATGAATGGGGTAGTTTTGCTCAAATGGCTTCAGCTGTCGGGATGCATAGACTGTTACTCCATCCTTGTGCATAAGAACACATCAAAAACCGTTCTTTCAGGCATCACTATATAAAACATATCTTTCGCCGGGAATGGGATGAGCCAAAACAGGGGTGGATGTCAACTTTGCTTTTAACTCTGAAAAGATCCTTTCACAGTCAGCCCTCCACTCAAACTTTGTTTTCTTTTGTGTCAATCTGGTGAGAGGAACAGCTATCCTTGAGAATCCTTCAACAAACTTTCGATAGTATCCAACCAGACTAAGGAAACTTCTGACTTTTGTAACATTAGCTGGTTTGGGCCACTCTGTAATAGCATCAATTTTCTTGGGATCCACAGAAATCCCATCTTTTGATATGACATGGCCATGAAACGATACACTATGCAGCCAGAACTCGCAGTTGCTAAATTTTTCATACAAGCGCCTTTCCATTAAAATATTCAAAATCATCCTCAAATAGGCTGCATGGGCTTCTTCATCCGGCAATCGGATCAAAATGTCATCTATGAAGACCACTACGAACTTGTCTAACTGATCCAAAAAGACTCGATTCATGAGGTCTATAAAAGCGGCAAGAGCATTAGTCAAACCAAATGGCATGAAAAGGAATTCGCAGTGTCCATAGCGCATTTTGAAAGCAGTCTTAGGAATATCTTCAGGCTTAATCTTCAATTGGAAATATGCAGATCGCACGTCAATCTTAATGAAACTCGAGATCCTCTGAGATGATCAAATAAATCTCCGATCCAGTGCAGTGGGTACTTATTTTTTATGGTGATTTTGTTAAGTTCCTGGTAATCGATGCATAAACGCATGCCTCCATCTTTCTTCTTTACAAATAGCACAGGGGCACCCCAAGGCGAGGCGCTGGAGCAAATATGCTTTTTCTCTAGAAACTTATGCAACTGCGCCTTCAATTCTTTCAGCTCCCCAGGTGCCATCCGATAAGGTGCTTTTGATATGGGTTCTGCTCCTGAAACAAGATTTATTTCGAAAGCAATCTCGCGGTCGGGGGGCAACCCATGCAATTCATTTGGGAAAACATCAGGGTATTCGCGAACAACACGAACTTGAGCGAGGGTGGGCTCACTTGCTCAGCACTTAGAATATAAACTAAGAATCCTTCATGACCTTTCTTCAATGCTCGGCTGGCACGAGCTGCATTAACATAGACATTCTTGGATAATTTCTTCAACTTGGCTCCTCCTTGGAATGATACATTATCTCTAGCTGGGTCCTTGATTATAACTTGCCTACCCCGGCAATCAATGTGGGCATGGTTCTTCGAGAGCCAATCCATCCCAATAATTATATCGAAATCACTCATGGATATAGGGATTATATTGTCTTCAAACCGCTGATCATCAAACTCAAGCGCGCAATTCCTAAAGATATGATGATAGACAAGCACCTGATCGCTGGCTGCTTGTACTCTATAGGGTGATTCTAACTGGACTGGTTAGGATCAATATTCTTAGCAAATATTCTGGAGACAAATGAGTGCATAGCGCTGTAGCACCCTGGCCCGGGCAGCGGATCCAAATCGGTGCACACGTTGTAGTCTACTAAGAGGACTACCAGACGTCATTACTCTCATATACGCATCATCGCTGACGTAAGAGAAATAAGCGCAGAGACACATCCAAAATTAAAATCTAAATCCGTCAAATCTATATCCCAAAAGCATAAGTAAGTAAAATTGTTTATGGACGCAGCCATCTAGTTCTCAACCGAATGAATTAATATAAATATCAAGAAGTGTTCTATCACAAATCCCAATATAGGCTCTAAGCACCCCGCTCAACCCACTCGCCGTCGTCCTCAATGAATATCATGTCATATTCGGGCTCACCTGCAAAACAACGGGTAGAACCCTTAGCGAAAACGTTAGCAAGTAACCCGCTTATAAGACATACGGGATCATCACATGGAAAGACATGAATGAATATCAATATCAAGGAGAACAGGGGCACATGTTCTGAGTTATTCAAAAGTTCAGATTTACTTGCATAATAAAAGAAAGAACAGATAACGCACAAGTAACAATGATTCACTTACGTATCAATCATACCGAAACAAAACATATGATGCATGCCAATTCAAATCATGCTTTACACTACACAGTCACAAATGCTTATGCAATGCTTTTCCAAAACAGTGCAATGCTTGCCACAATGTCCAGTCATATAACTTTATACCCTATGAAGGGCCACATCTTGTCTTTATGCCCTGTGACACATCACATCTTTACTTTATACCCTGTAATGTCCCACAGCTTGTATTTATACCCTGTGTCACATTACAACTCACTTTATACCTTGTGATGACTACAACTTGTCTTTATACCTTGTAGCGCATCACAGCTCATTTCACAAAGTACTATATACCCTATGCCAAGGCACAGATCTTATCAAAACATAATGCAAATGCAAGTGCCATGATGCAAGAATGCACACTCACAAGTCATTCAATCATTTGAGACTCATCTCATTCACACAATTAAGCGTATCATTACATGCAGGCCTACGTCACCTAAACATGCATACTAGAACACAAGGGATGAACTAGACACCCTCACACACTCCATTTGAACCTTATCGAAGCCCTAAGCATTCATCCTTAACCCCTTAGATCATTCACATTGAAGTCCAACTCAAATACCTTACGAAATGCTCACCATTGATTCACCATCTTAAGATGCGTTCCCAAGACTTACGCTAACCTTAATGAAGTCTTAAGAAGCCTCTAATGTCACCCAATTGGTCCTCTGGCTTCCCTTTCTCTCTTCTATTCTTCCCAAAAAACTAGTCAACATCATACCCTACATCGATAGATCGATGTGGCTTCATCCGCTCACATCGATCGATCGATCGAAGTCCGTCAGAGAGCTCTCTGTCTTACATCAGTCGATCCCTCTACCTACATCGATCGATCGATGTGACTTCATGCCCTAACTTCGATCGATCGAAGTCCATCAGATACTTTATGTCTTACATCAGTCTCTCCTTAACGCTACACTGATCGATCGATGTACATCATTCGATGACATCGATCGATCGATGTCTGCAATCCTAGTTAAAGAACTTTGTGATTTTTGCAGAAACTGCAGAACCAAAACTCCAACCGTTCTCCAACTCCATCCCAATCATTCCATGCCCAATCCCTGCTATCATCTCATACTTAAACTACAACTTGAACACTACACACATACATAGCAATGACTCAAGTCTAGAACTCAAGGACTTAAACCCTACGAATCCAAAGACCCCACCTTTCACCCTCAAACCCTAACGCAACAATTAAATTACAGCAAAGGGGATTCAAGGTAAAGGGATTTGCAGGAATTCATACATTCATCAACATCAAATTAGATTTTCAATGTACGATGGCCAAAACATCAAATCCAAAACACAAAAATTGCACAGAATTCACATATAGATAAGCAAGTGTATAATATTGCATGGTGATCAAATTTTGATACAAAAGTAAGGCCTTTTTCTTCACAAATCGCAGGAACTTATAAGAAGATTACTTGCCTTTGATTACTGATACTCCGATTGGGAAGCAAACGGAGGTTGGATCGTTTCCTGGAGGCTGTCTTCCTCTCCTATACCTTGAAGAAGTCGACTAGGGCTTGGGAGAAAACAAGAGTCGACTATTTCTGAGAAATGGGGAAAAGGTTGACGCACTGTCAGTTTTGTTATGGGAAAGGGCAAAACTGGAATTTCTAAATTGTATTTTACTTAAATCCTTTTTCTTTAATTCTTAATTCTAATATTTACTTCAAAATTAATTGATACTTAATAGGTTATTAATTTCTTAAAATTTCTTCTCTCATTTAACTAAGTTTCGGAGGGTGCGTGGCATAACATTCCAACCCCATTACAAAAAGTTTCGTCCTCGAAACTGACGTACCTTATTGGAAGAGGTGTGGATACAACTCCTTCATCTGCTCCTCAAGTTCCCATGTGGCTTCACGCTCTGTATGGTTACTCCATTGAATCTTGATATACGGAATCACATGTTTGCGTAGAACTTGATCCTTCCTGTCCACAGTCTTCACAGGATACTCTTCATATGTGACATCATCCTTAATCTCCAATGGTTGAGCCTCAAGAACATGGCTCAGATCCAATACGTATTTCCTCAAATGGGATACGTGAAACACATTGTGGATTTGCGATAGGATCGGGGGCAATGCTAATCGATATGCTCTTTCACCAACTCTACCAAGCATCTCATATGGACCAATATACCGGGGACATAACTTTCCTTTCATCCCGAATCTCGCAACTCCCTTAGTGGGAGAAACTCGCAGATAAACTTTTTCACCTTCCTCAAACTGCAAGGGTCGTCTTTTAGAATTGGCCCAACTTTTGCTGCGATCTTGTGCCATCTTTAGTCTCTCTCTTATAATCTTCACCTTTCCAATAGTTTGCTCAAATAACTCTGATGCAGTGATAGTCCTTTCCCCAACTTTGTCCCAACAAACAAGGGATCTGCACTTTCGTCCATATAGAGCCTCAAATGGTGCCATACCAATCGCGCTGTGGAGACTGTTATTGTATGAGAATTCCATCAGCTTCAGCATGCTATCCCAGTTCCCTTTAAAGTCTAATGCACAGGCTCTCAGCATATCCTCTAAGGTTTGAATAGTCCTCCGGACTGTCCATCCGTTTGTGGGTGATAAGCTGTGCTCATCCTTAGATCAGTGCCCATAGATTTCTGGAAAGCCATCCAAAACATAGAAGTGAATCTGGGATCACGGTCCGACAAGATACTGATGGGAACTCCATGCAAACTCACAATGTTATCCATATATTTACTCGCCGATTTCTCGTAAGAGGTACTGTTTGGCATAGCCAAGAAATGCGCTGTCTTCGTCAAGCGATACACAATCACCCAAATCATCTCATTTCCACTTCGGGTTCTGGGCAACCCCATCATGAAGTCCATAGTCACGTGTTCCCACTTCTATTCTGGAGTTTCCAGTGGCATCATCAAACCGCCAGGTCTCTGATGCTCTGCTTTGACCTGCTGACACACCAGACATCTCTCGACATACTCCGCAATACTTCTTTTCATCCTTATCTACCAGTAATTTCTTTTGAGGTCCTTATACATTTTTGTGCTTCCGGGGTGGAAAGACAACCTTGAATTATGAGCTTCACTCAAAAATTCCCTTCGAAGATCTTCATTATCTGGTACGCATAGCCGGTTTTGAAACCATAAACTTTTATCTTCTCTCAACTGAAAATCTCTTATGGGTCCCATGTTCAATTTGTCACGGATTTCCTTTAGTGACACATCATCATATTGAGTTTCTTTAATCTTGTTTACCAAACCTGGGGTTATCAATAAAGCTGTAAGGACATTGAGTCCACACATCCAGACCAAACTCTTCAATCTCACGCTCCAATGGGGACTGTCTTGCATGGCTAGATTTTTTGCTCAACGCATCTGCCACTCTGTTGTCTTTACCAGGGTGATAGTTAATGGTTAAGTCGTAGTCTTTAAGCAATTTCAACCATCTCTGTTGTCTCATATTCAGCTCTTTCTGTGAAAACAAGTATTTCAGGTTCTTGTGGTTAGTGATTACGGCACATTTTTCTCCATATAACTAGTGTCTCCAAATCTTAAGGGCAAACACTACTGCCGTGAGCTCCAAGTCATGCGTCGGGTAGTTCTGTTTATAAGGTTTCAGTTGTCTCGAAGCATAGGAAATAACTCGTCCATTTTGTATCAGGAAACAACCTACAAATAGAAAGTTAATTCATGTCCAGTATATACATACAATGCAATAGTTGTAATTATATACATACCTAGTCCTTTCTTGGACGCATCACTATAGATCACGAAGCCATCGGTGCCGAAGGGTTGTGCCAAAACCGGAGATGTGGTTAATCTCTTTTTGAGTTCAGAAAAGCTCTGCTCGCATTCTGCAGTCCACTCAAACTCAGTTTTCTTCTGGGTGAGTCGGCTCAATGGAACTGCAATCTTTGAAAATCCTTCAACAAATTTCCTGTAGTAGCCTGCCAGACCAAAGAAGCTTCTGACTTGCGTCACATTCGTAGGTCTCGGCCATTCAGTGATTGCTTCCACTTTCTTAGGATGCACTGGAATTCCATCTTCAGAAATCACGTGACCGAAAAAGGTCACACTCCTTAGCCAAAATTCACACTTGCTAAATTTGGCATACAGATTCTGCTATCTCAAAATCTCCAACACCACTCTCAGATGCTCTGCATTGGTCTGCTCATCAGGGGAGTATACCAAAATATCATCAATGAACACCACCACAAACCCATCTAGCTGTTCTCGGAACATGGTGTTCATTAAATCCATAAAAGATGCTGGGGCTTAGTCAATCCAAAAGGCATCACCAAAAACTCATAATGCCCATATCGAGTACGAAAAGCTGTTTTAGTGACATCACCTGCCTTCACGAGCAACTGATGTTACCCCTGACGAAAGTCGGTCTTCGAGAACCAACAAGCACCCTTCAACTTGTCAAATAGATCCTCAATCCTTGGCAATGGGTACTTATTCTTGATGGTTATCTTGTTCAGCTCTTGGTAGTCAATACATAATCTCAAACTGCCATCCTTTTTCTTGACAAATAAAACAAGGGCTCCCCAGGTTGGTACAATGAGACGAATCAACTTTTTGTCCAACAACTCCTATAATTGTCCCTTTAACTCCTTAAGTTCAGCTGGGGCCATCCTATAGGATGCCTTGGACATAGGCTCAGCCCCTGGAATCATATTGATTTCGAACTCCACTTTTCTTGATTGGGGTACTCCAGGCAAATCATCTAGAAATACGTCTTTGAATTCGTTGATCACCGGAATTTGATCAATGGAGGGAATCTCTTGCTTAGCATCCATAGCATAAATCATAAATCCCTCTGCTCCCTTTTGCAAAGCGTTGAAAGCCTTAACCGCAGTTAAATAAATTTTCTTGGGGGCCTTTGTCAGCTTGATATTTCCTTGAACCGTCACTTCATTCATCTCAGGATCCTTAACGGTCACTTGCTTAAGTCTGAAGTCAATGCTGGCATGATACTTAGTCAACCAATCCATGCCCAATATCACATCAAAATCCCACATCGCAATCGGAACCAATGTGGCGGGAAACACTTTCTCATCAAACTCATGTTCACAGTCCTTGTACTGATGATGTGAGACTAGTACTTGATCACCTGCTGCCCGCACTCGGAAGGGGGTCTCAAGCCACTCGGGTAAACGGTCAAGTCCTTTGGCAAATTTCTTAGATATAAATGAGTGACTTGCACCACTATCAAACAACACATTTGCAGGCACCTTGTTTACTAAAATAGTACCTAATCACAGAGAGCATAGCACGGGAAAATCTCACATAAGGCAGATTGAATTCCAACTTAAATAACTAAAATTTAACTTAAATCATACCTGTCACAACATCGGTGTTCTCCTGCACCTCGGCATCTGTCATGACATGGACTCTGGCATTGGTTTTGGGCCTAGCTCTCTGCTGTTCTTGTGGCCCCGAGTCTCCCTGTGGCCTCTGCTTCCACTTGGGACAATCTCGGATTCTGTGGTCAATCTTACCACAGTTGAAGCAGGCTCCCATCTTCTTCCAGCACTCCCCAACATGATTTTTCTCTCAATGGGGGCACACACCTAGCGCTTGTTGATCAGGCTGACTCTGCTGCGGTGCCTTCTGGAACTGTCCTCTCCAGGGAATTTTGAACCAACGTATGGGCCTACCTCCACTCCTATCGTCTCTTGGCCTCTTACCTGTGTCGTCACGAGCCTCTCTAGGCTGAGAACTATGCATATCGCTCTCCACCCGATAACAAGCATCCAACATTTCCGTGAATGTTTTCAAACTGGACCCCCGTTACAGCTGACCGAATGCGGGGCTTCAGACCTTGCTCGAATTTGGGCATCTCCATTCTGTTGTTTTCCAGCACCATGGGTGTGAATTTTCCCAAGGTATGGAACCTGTCAGCATAGTCACAAATGGGCATCCTGTCTTGCTCCAACTTATCAAACTGCCTCATCTTTTCCAGGATAGCGGTCTCAGACACATAGTACTCCTTGTAAGCCTCGAAAAATTGTCTCCACAAGATAGGGGAGTCATCTTTGGAAGGATGTCATTCCACCAAGCATTTGCTCGGCCACTCAGCAAGGTGTGGCCATGTCATACCTCGTGACTTTTTAGCACGACTCGCAATAATTAAAGGTCAACCTTAGACACGATTTACTCAATGGTATAGATTAGGAGCTGAGTGAAAATAAAATATAGGAAAAGGAAATAAAGGGGTTAAAGGTGAGGATTAAGAAATCAGGGTAAACTACCTAAAATACCCCTCAACCCACTTAAATGAATGGGGAGTTACACATGGGAGCATAACTCCCCCACACACACTTCAATTGGCGGTTCCAAACACCAAAGAGAAAGGGGAAAAACGGCTGAAGAGGGGAAAAGAGAGAAAAGAGAAAGAGAGGAAGAAGAAGAAGAGAAGAAAGAAAAAGGAAGGAAGAAGGTCAATCTAGGTGCAACCTCTACCGAAATTCTGCAGTAAATCCGTAAGCTAACTAGAAACAAAGGCAAGTAATCTTTCTATACGCTTTACGTAAATTTTGATACTTTAGGCCCTATGTTTTTACAAAGAGAAAACTTGGATCACACATTGGTAGTTTTGACTGGTCTATGTTAAATGCTTTATTATATGTAAGTTTTATTGCTAGTTGCGTAAAGTCTTGTTCTTTGGGCCATATTTCTGAAAATAGTTGTGTGGTGCTTTGTTGTTTGTCAAGCATGCCCATGAAAGTGTATATTTTGATGTGCTTATTGCCTTGTTCTATTCTTATGTTGATTGTCTACACTTAGACGTTTGAGAGTAAGTGCAGAGAATTGAAGGATGAGTGATGGCATTGTTGTAGACTTGTTGTGTTGGGAGTGTTGATGATAACTTTTGAAGGTTGTGAATGATTGAAGGTTAAGAGTGGATATTGTTAGACATAACTAAGCATCAATTCATGACTAGATGTGAGTTAAGAATGATGAATCTATATGGTAAGATGGATCTTGAGAGGTTTAACAGGAAAGGGTTGAAGGAGGAAGATGATGGGAGGAAGTTACTGCAGGGAAACTGCAGTTTAGCATCGTCAGAACACTTCGAACGCCTACATTAGGCGCTTCAAGTCACATTAGGCGCCTAATGTAGCGTTCAATGTGTCCTGAAGCTTTCCCGTACAGAAAAACTGCGGTTTAGAACCGTCAGAACACTTCGAACACCTACATTAGGCGCTCCATGTCACATTAGGCGCCTAATGTAGCGTTCAATGTGTCCTGAATCATCCCCGAACACTTCGAACACCTACATAAGGCGCTCTATGTCACATTAGGCGCTTCATGTAGGCGTTCAATGTCTACAGAACATCCCCGAACACTTCGAACGCTTAGTATAGGCGCTCTATGTCACTTTAAGCGCCTCATGTGGCGTTCCAAGTATACTGGAAGTCTTTTTTTGACCCTTTAGGCGCCCTATGTATGTGTAGTAACATTATACACTTCTTTTGAACATAAAATGCAAGGGTATTTGAGGTATAATTGAGGTGTAGATGGTAAGTTAGATCAAGTAGGTATAAGATTGAATCCCAAGTGAATTAGTGGGACGAACGGACTTGGAAAGATACAAACAGGGAGTGTTTGAGGTGCAAGACCGTATACTTGATATGTAAGATGTATGTGTGAGGTACCTTTATTATCTTCCAGTGCTCATAAATTACAAAGTGTTTTGAAAGTGTGCTAGAGTTGTAAACATTAAGTGTGAATGAGTAGGGTTAAGTATGAATTCGAAGTGGATTCGTGATACGAAAGGGCGTGAAGTGGTATGAATGAGGTGTATTTGAGTAGTAAACGTTAAGTGTGAATGAGTAGAGTTAGGTATGAATCCAAAGTGAGTTAGCAATATGAAAGAGCACAAAATGGTACAAAAAGGGTGTGTTTGAGGAAGTATGAACGAGCAAGGTTAAGTGTGAACTCGAGATGATTTCGTAATACGAAGGGACATGAAATGATACGAGCAGAATGTGATAGGGGTTCAGGACATTGTACTTGATATGTAAAGCGTGTGCGCATGTTTACACGTTTGATATGATGTTACATGAGCATTCTGCATCATGACATGGGCACTTGCATTTGATTTGAGAATTGCTTTGCGAAAGAACATGTGTTTACAAGAAAAGTTTGGAGTTTTCGAAGGACAAGATGGCTGCTGGTTGATCGCAGGGTATAAAAGTCACGCCTGCGGAAGCAGGGTATAAAAGCGTGATCTGTGAATCAACAGCAGGGTATAAAGTATTTTATGGGGCCGTGGACCTATCAGCACGGAAAATAAAGTTATTTTATGGGGCCGTGGACCTATCAGCACGGAAAATAAAGTTATTTTATGGGGTCGTGGACCTTTCAGCACAGATATATGATATATGTAATGGGGCCGTGGACCTTTCAGCACGGATATATGATATATGTAATGGGGCCGTGGACCTTTCAGCACGGGGTATAAAGTTATATGTTATGGGGCCGTGGACATTTCAGCACGGGGTATAAAGTTCTGTTTGCTGTGGACTGATCACCCACAGGGTATAAAGTTCTGCTACGCGAAGAATATGATAAGAAGTATTATGAAAAGTTTGTGAAATGACACGCATGACATGTTTATGAAAGAAGACATATGCATGGGTGTTGTGTGTGGTTTTAAAGAAGTTCATGCATCATGATACACGAAGCATAAGATTTGACATGTAAGAAATGTGATTAGTTTATGTCTTATTTATGTGATATGTTGTTTAATACATGTTTGTTCTCGTATCCGCATGTCATTGATGTGACCTATCTGTTTTGAGGAATTCTTATAAAGATGCTATTTGCTAACCCGAGCACCTTATTTTGGGCAATGACTTGTACACTGGTGACTCGTCATGTGTGATCTCGTAAGGTGTATAGACGGGTTACTTGCTGGCGATAATTTCGCTAAGAACAGATACTCTATTCCTTTTCAGGTGAGCCAGAATATGAAATGATATTTATCGAAGACGATGATGAGTGGGTTCAGTGGGAAGATGGACATGGAAGTAGATAGATGGCTGCTTACTTTCTTTATGTTGGAAAACTCGATGTTTATTATGCTGTACTGGAGGATAAGTTAGACAGTTGTCTGAACACCCTTTTAGTTCCGCTGTACTTTCTGGTTGTATTAATGATGATAAAGTTTTAAATTTGATGACGTTTCCGCTGATTTATCTTACGTCGTGAATGATGTACACTTGATCTGCTTTGACGCTTCGTAGTTCTCATAGTAGACTACGGCGGGTGCACTGGTTCCGATGACGGTATCGGGCCGGGCGCTACAGGTGGTATCAGAGACTAGGCTTCAGATCTATCTCGGAAACTTAGGTTCATGATCTTATAGCAAATTAAGATGTGATTTTCCCCTTAAGTTTGACCCTTAGGTATAAGTGATGATTTTCTAGAGTCTAAGTATGATCTGGGTTGGGTGTGTGCGAGCGCGTATATCATTTAAATTTCTATAATAATTTAAATTTCAGACCCCACTGATCTCTTGTACACAATTCTTTTATGCCCTTCTAAAGTGTTTCGTGCCTGAGGCAGCAATCTTAGACAAGATAAGGCGTTCGACAGGCTGAAATAGGGTCGGATGGCAGGATCGGGGTATGCCGACCATTTTTATGCTTTTAGTAAACTCGTTCCTGTGATTATGTCTGGTAATCGCTTAAAGATGACAAAGTTTGAACAAGGTTTGGATTTGAGAATTCAGTCGGCAATTGTAAATGCGGAGATGAGAACCTACAAAGATTTGCTGGACACGTACTTTCACGTTAAGAGGGATTTCTGCAGAATAGCTGCAAGAGACGCCGGAGCAAGATACTCTGACAGAGATAAGAGGCCAAGGGAGGAGATTGGATTTGGTGATAGGTCTGGACGTTGAGTTAAGATTCAGAAAAGAGGCTCAGTCGGGAAGTTTTCAGAGACCCCAGCCACAGAGTCCAGTTGTACACCAGGCTGTAGGAGTTGCCGTATTGTTATAAGAGCCATGACAGTGAATGTGGGAAGGTGGCAGGAGTATGTTATCGACGCGAATAGGGGGCTACCTTATTAAGGATTGCCCGGAGTTAAGGAAGAATGATCCGGGAGAAGCGGCTCAGCGGCTGAAGGCAAAGTCGAGGATAAATGTCCGCGTCAATTTCATGACTGACACAGATATTTAGGAAGTCACTGACGTGGTATGAGGTACAATTTTAGTGAATAAGATATTGGCCAATGTACTTTTCGACCGCGGCATGAACCACTCTTTCGTGGCAAAGGAATTCATTAAGCGCCTTCGTGGTTCACTAGAATAGTTGGAGACTCTGTACCGTGTCTAAGCGTTGAGATCAAATTAAGATCTCACACCAACATTTACTGTCGATTAAAACAAGATACAGTTAAGAATTCTGAGATGGAATAGATAACCTTCCAAGGGGATTGCTGTTGATTCGAAGAAAGTTGAAGTTATCACCGAGTGGTCTAGACTCACGAATGACACCGAAGTGCAGAGTTTCTTAAGCCTAGCTACTTATTACAAGAAGTTTGTCGAAGGATTCTCAACAATAGCGATGCCACAATTGCCTTTACTTAAAAGGAAGTCCAAGTTTAAGTGAATGGCGGAATGCGAGAAAAGCTTCACGGAGCTTAAGAGGAAGTTAACTAAAGCTCCAGTATTGGCTCAACCTTCTGGTACTGATGGGTTTGTGATATATAGTGAGGCGTCGAAAAACAGTCTAAGTACGTAAACTGTAGCTTAAGTTATGATTTTCCACTCAAATCGAGTTTAGTATGATATTTCACTTGTAGGTTGTGTTTTGATGCAACACGAACAAGTTATCGTGTATGCCACGAGACAGCTAAGCATGAGACAGCGAAGGTGGTTGGAAACTACAAAAGGACTACGACTTGACCATTAATTACCATCCTGGAAAAGCTAATAAAGTGGTCAATGTATTAAGCATAAAATCTAACTATGCGCGACAGTCACCACTTGAGAGAGAAATGGAAGAATTTAACTTGGTTTCTGTTGACTCTATAGTAATGTTTTTGCATCATTGACTGTCACCCCGAGTTTGATGGATTGGTTGATGGAAGCTCAAAAGAAGAATAGGAATGTGGAGGATATTGCTGGGAAACTGAGGTATAGTCAGATTGATGGATTTCATACCAAGGTGGACGGGAACTTATGTTAGAGGAAAAATGTGTGTACATGATTTAGATGAGCTAAGAAAAGAAATTTTGCAAGGGGGCTTACAGCTCAAGGTTATCAATAAATCATGGTAGCACCAGAATGTACAAGGATCGCTAACAATATTATTGGTGGTGTAAGATGAAGAGACATATTGCGGAGTTCATTGGGAGATGTCTGGTGTGTCAGTAAGGTGAGACTGAACACCAACGACCAAGTGGATTATTGATGTCGTGGGAGAGTTTAAAGTAGAAATAGGAATGTATTCACGAGGGACTTTGTGGATGGTTTACTGCCAAGCACTGGACAATATTTTAGAGAGCCATGGGGACGGAATTAAGGTTAAGTACAGTGTATCATCTCCGAACCAATAGACAATCTGAGCGGACTATTCATACCCTAGAAGACATGTTAGGGACTTGTGTCCTATACTTCAAAGGAAGTTGGGATGGAATGATTAAATTAATGGAGTTCTCGTATAATAGAAGTCACCACCATGCAAGTGACGTGGCTCTTTTGAAGCTTTGTATGGAAGGAAATGTAGGTCTCCGGTTTATTGGGACGAAGTGGGCGTGAGGACCATCACGGGACCTGAGCTGTTGGAGAAAACGCTAGAGAAGGTGAAAGTCATCCGGGAAAGACTCAAGGCGGCTCAGGATCGCAACAAGAGTTGGGCAGATTCCAAACGACGACCATTGGAAATTGATGTAGGTGAAAAGGTCAACTTGAGAGTATCGCCTACAAAGGGTGTCATGCGGTTTGGAGTAAAAGGCAAGCTAAGCCCTCGCTTCATTGGTCCCTATGAAATACTGGAGAAAGTGGGAGCCTTGGCATATAGGTTAGCGTTACCTCCCGTGTTGGCGCAAGTTCACAATGTCTTTCACGTGTCACAACTAAGGAAGTATGTGACGGATCCAAGTCATGTACTTCAAGCTCAACCTTTGGAACTTAAGGATGATGTTACATACGAGGAGATACCTGTGAAAATTGTAGACCGAAAGGATCAAGTGTTGAGGAAGCAGGTGATTCCTTATGTGAAAGTCCAGTAGAGCAACCACACGGAACGTGAAGCCACTTGGGAACTCGAAGAACACATGCGGGAGAAGTACCCTCAACTTTTTGTCTAAGGTACGCAAGTTTCGTGGACGAAATTTTTTATAAGGGGGGTGGAATGTCATACCTCGTGACTTTTTAGCACGACTCTCAATAATTAAAGGTCAACCTTAGACACGATTTACTCAATGGTATAGATTAGGAGCTGAGTGAAAATAAAATATAGGAAAAGGAAATAAAGGGGTTAAAGGTGAGGATTAAGAAATTAGGGTAAACTACCTAAAATACCCCTCAACCCACTTAAATGAATAGGGAGTTACACATGGGATCATAACTCCCCCACACACACTTCAATTGGTGGTTCCAAACACCAAAGAGAAAGGGGAAAAACGGCTGAAGAGGGGAAAAGAGAGAAAAGAGAAAGAGAGGAAGAAGAAGAAGAGAAGAAAGAAAAAGGAAGGAAGAAGGTCAATCTAGGTGCAACCTCTACCGAAATTCTGCAGTAAATCCGTAAGATAACTAGAAACAAAGGCAAGTAATCTTTCTATACGCTTTACGTAAATTTTGATACTTTAGGCCCTATGTTCTTACAAAGAGAAAACTTGGATCACACATTGGTAGTTTTGACTGGTCTATGTTAAATGCTTTATTATATGTAAGTTTTATTGCTAGTTGCGTAAAGTCTTGTTCTTTGGGCCATATTTCTGAAAATAGTTGTGTGGTGCTTTGTTGTTTGTCAAGCATGCCCATGAAAGTGTATATTTTGATGTGCTTATTGCCTTGTTCTATTCTTATGTTGATTGTCTACACTTAGACGTTTGAGAGTAAGTGTAGAGAATTGAAGGATGAGTGATGGCATTGTTGTAGACTTGTTGTGTTGGGAGTGTTGATGATAACTTTTGAAGGTTGTGAATGATTGAAGGTTAAGAGTGGATATTGTTAGACATAACTAAGCATCAATTCATGACTAGATGTGAGTTAAGAATGATGAATCTATATGGTAAGATGGATCTTGAGAGGTTTAACATGAAAGGGTTGAAGGAGGAAGATGATGGGAGGAAGTTACTGCAGGGAAACTGCAGTTTAGCATCGTCAGAACACTTCGAACGCCTACATTAGGAGCTTCAAGTCACATTAGGCGCCTAATGTAGCGTTCAATGTGTCCTGAAGCTTTCCCGTACAGAAAAACTGCAGTTTAGAACCGTCAGAACACTTCGAACACCTACATTAGGCGCTCTATGTCACATTAGGCGCCTAATGTAGCGTTCAATGTGTCCTGAATCATCCCCGAACACTTCGAACACCTACATAAGGCGCTCTATGTCACATTAGGCGCTTCATGTAGGCGTTCAATGTCTACGGAACATCCCCGAACACTTCGAACGCTTAGTATAGGCGCTCTATGTCACTTTAAGCGCCTCATGTGGCGTTCCAAGTATACTGGAAGTCTTTTTTTGACCCTTTAGGCGCCCTATGTATGTGTAGTAACATTATACACATCTTTTGAACATAAAATGCAAGGGTATTTGAGGTATAATTGAGGTGTAGATGGTAAGTTTGATCAAGTAGGTATAAGATTGAATCCCAAGTGAATTAGTGGGACGAACGGACTTGGAAAGATACAAACAGGGAGTGTTTGAGGTGCAAGACCGTATACTTGATATGTAAGATGTGTGTGTGAGGTACCTTTATTATCTTCCAGTGCTCATAAATTACAAAGTGTTTTGAAAGTGTGCTAGAGTTGTAAACATTAAGTGTGAATGAGTAGGGTTAAGTATGAATTCGAAGTGGATTCGTGATACGAAAGGGCATGAAGTGGTATGAATGAGGTGTATTGAGTAGTAAACGTTAAGTGTGAATGAGTAGAGTTAGGTATGAATCCAAAGTGAGTTAGCAATATGAAAGAGCACAAAATGGTACAAAAAGGGTGTGTTTGAGGAAGTATGAACGAGCAAGGTTAAGTGTGAACTCGAGATGATTTCGTAATACGAAGGGACATGAAATGATACGAGCAGAATGTGATAGGGGTTCAGGACTTTGTACTTGATATGTAAAGTGTGTGTGCATGTTTACACGTCTGATATGATGTTACATGAGCATTCTGCATCATGACATGGGCACTTACATTTGATTTGAGAATTGCTTTGCGAAAGAACATGTGTTTACATGAAAAGTTTGGAGTTTTCGAAAGACAAGATGGCTGCTGGTTGATCGCAGGGTATAAAAGTCACGGCTGCAGAAGCAGGGTATAAAAGCGTGATCTGTGAATCAACAGCAGGGTATAAAGTATTTTATGGGGCCGTGGACCTATCAGCACGGAAAATAAAGTTATTTTATGGGGCCGTGGACCTATCAGCACGGAAAATAAAGTTATTTTATGGGGCCGTGGACCTTTCAGCACGGATATATGATATATGTAATGGGGCCGTGGACCTTTCAGCACGGATATATGATATATGTAATGGGGCCGTGGACCTTTCAGCACGGGGTATAAAGTTATATGTTATGGGGCCGTGGACCTTTCAGCACGGGGTATAAAGTTCTGTTTGCTGTGGACTGATCACCCACAGGGTATAAAGTTCTGCTACGCGAAGAATATGATAAGAAGTATTATGAAAAGTTTGTGAAATGACACGCATGACATGTTTATGAAAGAAGACATATGCATGGGTGTTGTGTGTGGTTTTAAAGAAGTTCATGCATCATGATACACGAAGCATAAGATTTGACATGTAAGAAATGTGATTAGTTTATGTCTTATTTATGTGATATGTTGTTTAATACATGTTTGTTCTCGTATCCGCATGTCATTTATGGGACCTATCTGTTTTGAGGAATTCTTATAAAGATGCTATTTGCTAACCCGAGCACCTTATTTTGGGCAATGACTTGTATACTGGTGACTCGTCATGTGTGATCTCGTAAGGTGTATAGACGGGTTACTTGCTGGCGATAATTTCGCTAAGAACAGATACTCTATTCCTTTTCAGGTGAGCCAGAATATGAAATGATATTTATCGAAGACGATGATGAGTGGGTTCAGTGGGAAGATGGACATGGAAGTGGATAGATGGTTGCTTACTTTCTTTATGTTGGAAAACTCGATGTTTATTATGCTGTACTGGAGGATAAGTTAGACAGTTGTCTGAACACCCTTTTAGTTCTGCTGTACTTTCTGGTTGTATTAATGATGATAAAGTTTTAAATTTGATGATGTTTCCGCTGATTTATCTTACGTCGTGAATGATGTACACTTGATCTGCTTTGACGCTTCGTAGTTCTCATAGTAGACTACGGCGGGTGCACTGGTTCCGATGACGGTATCGGGCCGGGCGCTATAGGCCACATCCACCTTATGTTCTTCAGCCACCTACACTAGCCTGAAGCACTTTTCTACTTCTTCTAACCAGAACTCGGCTATCTCTGGATCTTTGGTCCCCTCAAAGGTTGGGGCATGCATCTTCCTCATTTTCCCAATATAGTATCGTATTCCATGCTGAGGCGGTGGTGAAGGAGGATGTTGCTGCTGCAGCTGAGCAACTCCCTGTGCAATAACCATTATAACATCCATCAGGCCCTGAGGCATTACCGTTTGCGATGGCTGAGGATTTTCGTTTCCGTTGCCACCGTTTCTAGGGTTTTCTCTTTTGGGAGGCATCATTCTGCAAGATCAGTACTAATCAGCATCCAGTAATTCAAAAGACCATACTAAAGGCTCATACGTGTTGCACGAAACAGAAATTACATACATTAAGAGGAATAATCGTATAGTCATTAGTTAGATTATATCGCACTCGCACACACACCGACCCAATCCAACTTATATCTAAGATCAAATACTTAGACCTATGGATCAGCTTAAGGTCAAAATCATAGCTTAAGACTCTATATAACATAACCCTAGGTCTCCAAGGTACATATGAAGCCTAGGCTCTGATACCACCTGTAGCGCCCTGGCCCGGACAGCAGACCCGAACCGGTGCATCCGTCGTAGTCTACTAAGAGGACTACTAGACGTCATTACTCTAAAATACGCATCATCGCTGACGTAAGAGAAATAAGCGCAGAGACATGCAAAATTAAAATCTAAATCCGTCAAATATATATTCCCAAAAGCACAAGTAAGTAAAACTGTTTATGGACGCAGTCATCTCGTTCTCAACCGAATGAATTAATATAAATATCAAGAAGTGGTCTATCACAAATCCCAATATAGGCTCTAAGCACCTCGCTCAGCCCACTCGCCGTCGTCCTCAACGAATATCATGTCATATTCAGGCTCATCTGCAAAACAATGGGTAGAACCCTTAGCAAAAACGCTAGCAAGTAAAACACTTATAAGACATACGGGATCATCACATGGCAAGACATGAGTGAATATCAATATCAAGGAGAACAGGGGCACATGTCCTGAGTTATTCAAAAGTTCGGATTTACTTGCATAATAAAAGAAAGAACAGATAACAGACAAGTAACAACGATTCACTTACGTATCAATCATACCGAAACGAAATATATGATGCATGCCAGTTCAAATCATGCTCTACACTACACAGTCACAAATGCTTATGCAATGCTTTTCCAAAACAGTGCAATGCATGCTACAATGTCTGGTCATATAACTTTATACCCTGTGATGGGCCACAGTTTGTCTTTATGCCCTGTGACACATCACAGCTCACTTTATACCCTGTAATGTTCCATAGCTTGTCTTTATACCCTGTGTCACATTACAGCTCACTTTATACCCTGTGATGACTACAACTTGTCTTTATACCCTGTAGTGCATCACAGCTCATTTCACAAAGTACTCTATACCCTGTTCCAAGGCACAGTTCTTATCAAAACATAATGCAAATTCAAGTGCCATGATTGCACACTCACAAGTCATTCAATCATTTGAGACTCATCTCATTCACACATTCAAGCGTATCATTACATGCAGGCCTACGTCACCTAAACATGCATACTAGAACACAAGGGATGAGGTAGACACCCTCACACGCTCCATTTGAACCTTATCGAAGCCCAAGAATTCATCCATAACCCCTTAGATCATTCACACTGAAGTCCAACTCAAATACCTTATGAAATCCTCACCATTAATTCACTATCTTAAGACGCATTCCCGAGACTTATGCTAACCTTAATGAAGTCTTAAGAAGCCTCTAATGTCACCCAATTGGTCCTCTAGCTTCCCTTTCTCCCCAAGAAACTGGTCAACATCATACTCTACATCGATCGATCGATGTGGCTTCATCCCCTCACATCGATCGATCAAAGTCCGTCAGAGAGCTCTCTGTCTTACATCAGTCGATCCCTCTGCCTACATTGATCAATCGAAGTCTGTCAGAAACTTTTTGTCTTACATCAGTCTCTCCTTAACCCTACACTGATCGATCGATGTACATCATTCGATGAAATTGATCGATCGATGTCTGTGATCCCAGAAAAAGAACTTTGCGATTTCTGCAGAAACTGCAGAACCAAAACTCCAACCATTCTCCAACTCCATCCCATTCATTCCATGCCTAATCCCTGCTATCATCTCATACTTAAACTACAATTTGAACTCTACACACATATATAGCAATGATTCAAGTCTAGAACACAAGGATTTCAACCCTACGAATCCAAAGATTCCACCTTTCACCCTCAAACCCTAACACAACAATTAAATTACAGCAAAGGGGATTCAAGGGATAGGGATTTACAGGAATTCATAAATTCATCAACATCAAATTAGATTTTCAACGTACGATGGCCAAAACATCAAATCCAAAACAAAAAAATTGCACAGAATTCACTTATAGATAAGCAAGGGTATAATACTGCATGGTGATCCAATTTTGATACAAGAGTAAGGCCTTTTTCTTCTCAAATCGTATGAACTTATAAGAAGATTACTTGACTTTGATTACTGATACTCGGATTGGGAAACAAACGGAGGTTGGATCGGTTCCTGGAGGCTGTCTTCCTCTCCCATACGCTTTGTCAGTTTTGTTATGGGAAAGGGCAAGACTGAATTTCTAAATTGTATTTTACTTAAATCCTTTTTCTTTAATTCTTAATTCTAATATTTACTTCAAAATTAATTGATACTTAATAGGTTATTAATTTATTAAAATTTATTCTCTCATTTAACTAAGTTCCGGAGGGTGCGGGCATAACAATCGCCACTGTCGAACAATACATTAGCGAGTACAATACATACTAAGGTAGCTCCAGTCACTACGTCTGCCGTCTCTTCAACATCTGTATCCGTCATGATGTGCACCCTTGCATTTACGCACAGTCGCAGGTTCCTTGGCTGCTGCTGCTGGGCTCCTCTGTCTAGGCAATCTCTAATTAGATGGCCATCCTTGTCGCATCCAAAACACCGTCCAGTCTTCCATCGACACTCGCCCACATGTCTCTTCTGGCACTGAGGGCACACTGGTATAGATGGCTGCTGGGGTGGATCTTGATTCCTCTGCTGATTAACTTGATGCTGCTGGCGGCGCTGCGGTGGTACTGATTCTGACCCTGTGGTCTCCCTTGACGAACAGATCCTCTGAAATTCTTCTTGGCTACCTTCCTGAACTTCTCATTTCCAGTCACCTGCCTTTCCCTTTTCTGTCCCACATCGTCTCGGTGGATGATATCTCTCTCGATCCTGTAACAGGCATCCAAAAGGGCTCCAAAGTTTATAGGATTTGCATTTACCAACCATGTTCTGATCCTTGGGTTCAACCCTCTTTCAAGTTTCCACATTTTTGTCTCTTCATCATTCATAGTGGATGGCTGAAATCTTCCCAATGCAATGAACTTATTGGCATAATCTGCAACAGTCATACCGGGCTCTTGCTTCAATGACTCAAACTTATGCCCCTTTTGCAACTTCACCGACGGAGCAATGTAGAACTTATGGAATTCTTGCAAGAATCTTTCCCACGCAATGGGTCTTTGTAGAGAAAAAGGGGTTTGTGTGATTTTCAAATACATGATTTAAATGTGCTTAAAAACGTGCATGACATAAATGTGCATGATATATTGCATATTACTTGCCTTAAATAGTTCATGTATAATATTGCCGTACTAACGAGTCATGAAGCTTTAAAGCTTACATCAAATGGCGAACATTTGTTGTGTTTATACTATTTTCAGGTGCCACCATTAATGAACTAAACTAGTTCATTAAGTGAAGTACTTAGTTAATTAAACTAAGTAGTTCATTAAAGGAAGCTACATTTGGACAAGGCACAAAGGCAACAAGACTAAGAAAGGAAAGTCTCCTCCTCCTCTCACCACACTTCTATGGCACGCCTATACATATATGAATATATATATATTCAGATTTTTTTTGAAAAAGGCACATACACATGTATTCCAACGTACTACCGACACGTTATATATTTTACGTGCGTACGTTAATGTCAAACCACCATACTTAACTCATATTTATGAGTAGATTCAGGTGTTATATCATATGATATAAGTCATGGTGATGACAAATTAAATACGACACGTTAAAAGGTTCTAAACCGAAAATTGTCGTATCAGGCAACTACCGAAACTTCGCCAACGTGTCACGTACTTGCCATAATTAGATGGCCAGCCCATACACTTCAAAAATATCTATAATTTTCGTGCATATGATGATATTTTCAGCCATAAAATCATTCCATGTTGACACATACAAATCACCCCACATTAAGGCCAAATTATGGAGATTCCAATTTCAATTTTGTCACATGTTAATGGCACCACTTTAGACCAGCCAAGTGCTGAAAATTAAAGTTTATATTATATATATTATGTGTAACATAATATATATAACATGTGCAAAAAGTTGGAATTTAATTAGAGAAAAATCGGGTAATCGATAAACATCGAAAATTCGGTTTTCTACGTACACAACACATGGAACATTTTTGGCACATCATACGACACGTATCTAGACACTTTTTACATATGTCATACATCTTAAAGTGTCCTAGAAAATTAAATTAAGGGCTGATTGGAATATAACATGTGTGTATTATTAAATGTGCACTATTTTACAAAGTTAGCAAAAATAAAATTCAGCACATGCATATACATGTTGGACACGCCTATACAGTTGAGATGAAACATATGTGGAGCCTTGTTGGCATATTGATTGTTCAAGAATCAATCATACAATGTTGGTGATTTAAAGAAAGAAGCTACAAAAGGTAATGTTTTAAATTTTATCTCATTTGAAACACATGCTGAAAATTTCAGCATGCGGAAGATAGGCTGGCCGATTTTTGGGATTAATGAGCATATAATTTGTGTCTTGAAACATGTGGTTAATTGGAAGAAAAATTGGAAGTAATTTGAATAAGATACAAAGCCATAAAGTGTGATATCTTGAATATCGCACACGCTGAAATTTTTCACCATGTGTGGAATATACCTTGGCCGATTTTGTGGCCATGTTGGTGTCCGAATTTCATTTCGAAAATGACGAGAATATTTGCTACTAATTGGTAATTTATTTTAAAAGAAAAATCAATCAAAATTTGGAAGTATTTTGAATTTTATCACCATGTATCACATGTTGAAATTTCAGCATGTCAAGTGCATTTATTGTCGATTTTTGTCACCTTATTTGGAGAAATTTTATCTTGCTTGATTTGGGTGATAATCTTATGAGTTATGGCAACTAATTTATATTGATTTTGGCACATGATTTTAGTGGAATTTTCAGAATTTCCAAGTCATCAAATGATGACAACATTCAACCAATCATGGAGTGCCAAGTAAGCAAAGGTTAAATGATCATCCAATGAGAAGGTGCCAAGTAAGCAAGATCATGTCACAATGATGCCACACATTCTCCCAAAGACTTAGAAGACAATTTTCAAGAGGGGGAGAGCACTAAGGGGGATGGCATAGTGGATAAATGGAAAGGAGAAGAGCAAAACAAAAGACAAGAACAAGCATTACAATCTTGTCATCAAAAACGCCAAACACCTCTCTTCTTCTACACTCTTTCTTTCTTCTTCTTGAAATCCTATTGTACTTACATTCATATTCTTGAATAGGATTATCTTAGACCACCACACATTCTATATCTTTGTAAAAGATTGATCAAGGTTTGATCAATCTTCATTCTTGTAAGGTGGTGGTGTTCGTGCGTAATTGTATTCATCATACAAGGTTTGTAAAGGGTTGGAGTTGGTGTGTAACTCCATCAACCCTGTGATAAGGTGTATTTGTGTTGTGTGACTAGTGTGAACCGAGGAAGGTGTTCCTCGAAGACTGGAGTAGGTTGTTTATAACCGAACCAGTATAAAATTCTCGGTGTTATTTACTTTCAGCACTTATATTCTGTTTCAGCACTGTTTATCATTTTTGTTTACGTTCGTAAAAATAATAAATATTTTTCAAAAATTACGAAACTTTCCAGAAACATAGTAACACGTCTTAGGGTTAATTTGACACAAGTTTCAACCCTTTTGGACAAGTATAAGTCGATCAAACATCCAAAGTTCTGAGACTAGTGCAGTCTGATTTTCAGGCTTTCAAAGGTTGAGACTTTGAGTGTATTTGACTAACTTCCTGAAATAATTTTTCAAAACTGTTTCAACCCATTTAAATACAACATGTAAGGGGTTAGTGGTTAAAATTTCAGAGCAATTGGAGTTAAGAACAAATAGGAATAAATTTTTCAAAATAGTCTACCGTTTTTGTCATATTCGCGCAATCTGACCACCAACGATTTTTTAAGGAGTTAAAGGTTGAATTTAAATCTGAAATTTTTAGGAGACACTCATAACATCTGAGGCTAAGTTCGCTCAAAATTTCAGAATTTTTGAAGACCTACAACCTAGTTTTAAAAACGTTTTAAAACTGGTCTTAAAAACAACATCTGTTTTCAGAAGTTGAGTTTTTGGTTTTTAACAATTTTAAAAACCACAATTTCCGCACCAACTATTCAACCCCCCCCCTTCTAGTGGTGCCTTGCAGATCCTAAAATTGATATTAGAGCGCAGAAACACTTACTACAAAGGATCCAACGATCTACGTGAGATGGCATCCACTAGTTATAGCACCGTGAAGGAAGGAATGTCAACTATAAGGCCTATTGTCTTGGACGGTGAGTCTTTCGTTCAATGGAAGGTAAGAATGAAACTTTTCTTTATGGCAATAGATATTGATCTTTGGTCGATTATAGAAGATGGTCCTTTTGTTCCATTTAAGTTATCCACCATAGACGGAGTCACACTAGAAGTTGTTAAACATATACAAGAATATACAAGTGATGATAAAAAGAAACTTAGCATGAATGCTAGGGCTATGCAATTACTCTTAAATGGTTTAAGTAAGAGTGAGTCTAGTTATGTCTCAAACTGTTCTAGTGCACAAGAAATGTGGAGAATACTCGAAATGAAACACGAAGGCACTAGTCAAGTAAAAGAGTCAAAGGTAAACATGCTTATGTCCACACTTGAGTCGTTTAAATTATTGCCTATTCAATCTATTGTTGATATGGATCTTCGTTTGACTAACATCTACAATTCTCTTGAGTCTCTTGGTAAAGCCTTTACCATGCAAGAAAAGGTACAGAAAGTCTTGCGAAGCCTTCCATCCTAGTGGGACTCTAAAGTAACGGCCATAGAAGAAAGCAAAGAGACTAAATCGATTAAGATGGAAGAACTAATTGGATCACTAAAGGTATATGAAAACAAACTCGCTTTAAGATATTCTGAGTCTATTTCCAATAATGATAAGGCTATAGCATTTAAATCAAATGAATATGTCGTAGATGACAGTGACATAGATTCCGATGATGAGGATTTAATCACAATGGCTAAAAGATTAAGAAAAATATTGAGAAAATCGATTAAACATAAGTCCACCTCATCTAAGGATCATAAAAATAAAAATAAGGAAATAAAGTGCTATGAATGCGGCAAACTTGGACATCTATCATATGACTGCCCTAATAAAGAAAAGCAAACAAACAAATAGCCTGACAAGGATCGGAACAAGAATAGACTCCTCTCAGAACCTAAGCAAAGGAGAAGAGCCTTCAAAGCGTCCACTTGGAGAGACACATCCGACTCTGAGACTGATGATACGGAAGAACACAAGGCACAAGTATGCTTTGCATCTAAAACATCAAATGCGGTATCTTCCGACTCTGATTCCGATTCTGAATGTTCTTATGATGATTTATTTAGTCAATATTTAGAATTGCATAAGTTTTCAAAGACTCTTGCAAAATAAAAGAAGCGATTAATTAAAGACAAGAAATTGTTAGAATCTTCTAACAAAGATCTTGTGTCTCAATTAAACCATTCAAAAGAAGAGTCGTCATGCATTATAAATTCATTAAAGTCTGAAATTTCATCATAGACATCCGAGAACACTGAATTGAAATCCAAGATTTCAAACATGAAATCAAGTAATGCGGATGTAGAGAAAAAGGTGAAACAATTTGACATGGGATCTAACATGCTGCATCGTATTATCTTATCACAAAAGCATGATAGTGACAAAACAGGTTTGGGATACGTTGAGACAAATGAAGCATCCACCAAACCAACTAAGTTCGTTGTGTCTAAGAAAGTAGACACCCCAAAGCCAAAAACGGCGTCTAAGATGACGCAAAGACCTCTTCCCTCATCACGCCCCACTTCTTCATCATATCATGAGAAATACAATTTTGTACCATATAGATATGAAAAGAAAAGAGTGATGCATACACATCATTCATTCCATCTACGCACTACGCACACAAACACAAGGACATATCGAAAACGTCCTACATATAATGCGTATAAAGGAGTTCTTGGTCAAAGGCCAGATACAGTTGCACCTAAAGTATATTATGTTGTGCTTTCATCACCTTTCTCACCTTTTGGAAGACCTAGAAGGGTCACCCAAATTTGGGTACCAAAAGGGACATTTTCAAAGGGTTGAATAAATAACCCTTACGAACGCACGTCTGAGATTATTTAAAATACATGATTTTTTTCATTCATGCTCTTTCCTTATTTACAGGAATCTTTTGATTTACATTCCAAAATAAATGGGTAGAGAAAGCATGATTTAAGGGGGAGAGAGATACTGATTGCATAAATCAAGGGGGAGCAGTTTTGAAATTTAAAATTCAAATTTTGAATTTATGCATGATTGAAGGGGGAGCGACAGGATTTAAATCATGAGTATAGGTTATTTTGAAAATAATCAAAAGGGGGAGATTGTAGAGAAAAAGAGGTTTGAGTGATTTTCAAATACATGATTTAAATGTGCTTAAAAACGTGCATGACATAAATGTGCATGATATATTGCATATTACTTGCCTTAAATAGTTCATGTATAATATTGCCGGACTAACGAGCCATGAAGCTTTAAAGCTTACATCAAATGGCGAACATTTGTTGTGTTTATACTATTTTCAGGTGCCACCATTAATGAACTAAACTAGTTCATTAGGTGAAGTACTTAGTTAATTAAACTAAGTAGTTCATTAAAGAAAGCTACATTTGGACAAGGCACAAAGGCAATAAGACTAAGAAAGGAAAGTCTCCTCCTCCTCTCACCACACTTATATGGCACGCCTATACATATATGAATATATATATTTTCAGATTTTTTTGAAAAAGGCACATACAGATGTATTCCAACGTACTACCGACACGTTATATATTTTACGTACGTACGTTAACGTCACAACACCATACTTAACTCATATTTATGAGTATATTCAGGTCTTATATCATATGATATAAGTCATGGTGATGACAAATTAAATACGACACGTTAAAAGGTTCTAAACCGAAAATTGTCGTATCAGGCGAATACCGAAAGTTCGCCAACGTGTCACGTACTTGCCATAATTAGATGGCCATCCCATACACTTCAAAAATATCTATAATTTTCGTGCATATGATGATATTTTCAGCCATAAAATCATTCCATGTTGACACATACAAATCACCCCACATTAAGGCCAAATTGTGGAGATTCCAATTTCAATTTTGTCACATGTTAATGGCGCCACTTTAGACCAGCCAAGTGCTGAAAATTAAAGATTATATTATATATATTATGTGTAACATAATATATATATATAACATGTGCAAAAAGTTGGAATTTAATTAGAGAAAAATCGGGTAATCGATAAACATCGAAAATTCGGTTTTCTACGTACACAACACATGGAACATTTTTGGCACATCATACGACACGTATCTAGACACTTTTTACATATATCATACTTCTTAAAGTGTCCTAGAAAATTAAATTAAGGGCTGATTGGAATATAACATGTGTGTATTATTAAATGTGCACTATTTTACAAAGTTAGCAAAAATAAAATTCAGCACATGCATATACATGTTGGACACGCCTATACAGTTGAGATGGAACATATGTGGAGCCTTGTTGGCATATTGATTGGTCAAGAATCAATCATACAATGTTGGTGATTTAAAGAAAGAAGCTACAAAAGGTAATGTTTTAAATTTTATCTCATTTGAAACACATGCTGAAAATTTCAACATGCGGAAGATAGGCTGGCCGATTTTTGGGATTAATGAGCATATAATTTTTGTCTTGAACCATGTGGTTAATTGGAAGAAAAATTGGAAGTAATTGGAATAAGATACAAAGCCATAAAGTGTGATATCTTGAATATCGCACACGCTGAAATTTTTCACCATGTGTGGAATGTACCTTGGCCGATTTCGTGGCCATGTTGGTGTTCTTCGAATACTGGAGTAGGTTGTTTATAACTGAACCAGTATAAAATTCTCGGTGTTATTTACTTTCAGCACTTATATTCTGTTTCAGCACTGTTTATCATTTTTGTTTACGTTCGTAAAAATAATAAACAATTTTCAAAAATTACGAAACTTTCCAGAAACATAGTCACACGTCTTAGGGTTAATTTGGCACAAGTTTCAACCCTTTTGGACAAGTATAAGTCAATCAAACATCCAAAGTTCTGAGACTAGTGCAGTCTGATTTTCAGGCTTGCAAAGGTTGAGACTTTGAGTGTATTTAACTAACTTCCCGAAAGAATTTTTCAAAACTATTTCAACCCATTTAAATAAAAAATATAAGGGGTTAGTGGTTAAAATTTCAGAGCAATTGGAGTTAAGAACAAATAGGAATAAAGTTTTCAAAACAGTCTACCGTTTCTGGCAGATTCGCGCAATCTGACCACCAACTATTTTTTAAGGGGTTAAAGGTTGAATTTAAATCTGAAATTTTTAGGAGACACTCATAACATCTAAGGCTAAGTTCTCTCAAAATGTCAGGATTTTTGAAGACCTACAAACCTAGTTTTAAAAACGTTTTAAAACTGGTCCTGAAAACAGAATCTGTTTTCAGAAGTTGAGTTTTTGGTTTTAAACAATTTTAAAAACCACACTTTCCGCACCAACTATTCAACCCCCCCCCCCTTCTAGTGGTGCCTGGCAGATCCTACAGTCTTGGCAGAGGGTGCAGATTAGTCTTCCACCAATGATTCGCTTCACTTAACAGAAAGGGCCTCACGGCTTGAGATTTCATCTCATCAGGGGCTTGGATTAATTCAAAACTATCCTCGACCTCATCTAACCACTTCTCAGCTGTGTTCGGATCTGTCTTTCCCTCGAATAATGGCACATTGGCCCTTTTTAGCTTCTCTAAATAATATTGAGCATCTCTCACTGGCTCTTGTGGATGGAGAGGAGCATTCTGATGGATTAGGCCTTGACCTATCTGTGTGACCGTCTGGAAAAAGGCCTGAAAGGCGTTAACATCAGGAATCACCTGAGGAAGATGTACTTATAGTGGTGGAGGTGGAATATTATGAATAAGAGGATTTTGATCCTGTGGTGGTTGCAAAGGGACTTGAGCAAGTAGAGGTGGAACAGGGCCTTGTGGCTGAGGAGGGACTGGCTCCCGTGCATCTGGTCGATCCCTAGGAGGTCTGCCACAAAGTCGAGCCATCTGCACTACGGAGTGTCAAAATTTATACAAATGTTGGGAGAAAACCAGATTGTTTTGGCAAAAGATCATAATTCAAAAGAAAACTTCAAATAAGGAAGAGGAAAGGCATATCATAGTATAGAGATCCGAATTTTATGGGTCAGGATTAATTGTTGAATTAAATTCTAAATCCGGTCTATGTTGTCCTAGTCCAAGGCTATCACTCATCTAAAATCATGACTTAGGTCTAAGATCAAACTTAGATTTCTAAGATCATAACTAAGCTCTGCGTTCTTCCCAAAATCTAGAGCCTGTGCTCTAATACCACCTGTAGCGCCCCACACCGGACCTCGTCTGAATGCGGTGCATCCGCCGTACTTCACTACAGAAAGTACAAGACGTCATGCATAACATGTAAAAATCCATAACTAAGTCATGGACTACAATGTTAACATTTAACAAAGTAGCAAAAATTAGGCAATATTAAAACTTCGAAATAAACATGCATGCAGAAAATATTAGGTCCACACAACAGTCCAATAAAACAGGGTAAAACCGAAATCCCAAAAGTCCCAAACATAGTCCATAGTACAAATATCATGTCGGCACAAAAGTCCTTAAGCATTGTCTTCTCTTGGCTTCTTGACTACGGGTGTGGAACTCTTGGTTCATCATTGATCCACTCAACATTGGCTGGCTTGGGCTCTGGAGGAAAATAAAAGGATGAGTGATAAAATCACCTAGCAAGCATACAATAAACAATCATGAAATAAATAAGGAATCATAACACGAATGCAAAACCCAAGAACCTCAAACATTACTTCATACCTGGCCTTTAACCCTTGATCCCAGAAGATATAACATAATCATAACTTAAGTAATCCTATTCTGCCATTATCATATCACTTCCTAACTTAACCATACTAACATGCAAAGTGAACACGAAATATACAAGATGCAATGCATGATGTCATGTCATGACAAAATCATTATTTGGTCCCATAAAGCATAGTCATAAAAAACAGAGTGTCAGATCAATTAACCTCGGATCTGAGCGGGTCTAGAACATATCATCAGACCAATTAACCTCGGGTCTGAGATGGGTCCAGAACATGTCATCAGGCCAATAAACCCTGGGCCTGGCACGGGTCCAGAACAAATCATCATACCAATTAACCCTGGGTCTGGGACTGGTCTAGAACTTGTCATCATGCCAATTAACACCGGGCCTGGCACGGGTCAAGAACATATCATGTCCTCAGACCTATTAACCTCGAGTCTGGCTCGGTTTATGAGCATGCTTAGCCGTCAAGGAAATCATAGAGCATTTCTTTTGAAAATCATGGGACCATAAATAAACTTACTTGCATAAAGAAAACTTGCTTGTTGAAAGGAACTTGCTTGCATAAGGAAATCTTAAAGAAAATCAGATTCACAATTCACATGGTCAAGCATGATACAAGGGACGAAATGCAATGAAAGTCATGGCATGAATCATCATAAAAATCCCTTAGGACATGACATAGGTACAATCTCATACGCGGAAAAATTTTCCAGCAGGTTGCACTCAATTTCCTTGGCTCAAAATGCAACCAAAACAATGTTTTCCCTGAAACATTTTACATGGGCATTCACATTAGGATCTTATCTATGAAGCATAAAAATTTCAAGGCAATCCAAGGCATTTAAAATGGTCAAACAATTATTTTCCCAGAACATGTACGCCCAGAAATCTGTTTTGCACAAGCTCACTTCAAGATTCATTTAAGATTATCAAACTAATCCTTTTTACCAATCTACCACCACACATACTTAATATACATAATGGCCTACCAGCACAAAAAATATGAGGTCATTTGCACAATCACAAGGACCATTTCAAGGCCAAACATTATGATACTCAAAACAGTTCCGTTTCTGGGAATTTTTCTTAAATCACCCCTTAACGCTTATCACATGCATCATTTACCCCTTCATCCTTTAATCCAACTTATTAACCACATAATTACATATCCAAAGCATTTATTTACAGAATATAAGGCCACTATTATAGATACACACCATGAGAAAACCAAGCGACCCCACAAATACCAATACCATGACTAGTTTCATTTCTAACCTTTATAGCACAACTTGAAACACATAGACTTCACTTAGTACATGGTATCCAAATTTTTCCAGACATAAATCATTATAAGAATAGGTCCTAAACATGCTTCTAAATAAGGAAAATAAAAACCATCCATTTCCTTTGGGACCCTCTTAATGCCGAACTTGCGTACATGAACATACTCATCCACAACTCATGATTTAACACTATTCTGAACGTTGCTCATCAAGGGTGATTTGACCAACATTGTCATGTACTAAGGTACCTTATTTTAACATACATTACTATCTTCAAATGTCCTCTAAGGCTGATTTTCGAAGGATCCCAAAACAATCCACATGACTTGACATTTTGGCTATTTCAAGCATCATAGAGCACATAACATACAAGATTCATACCATTATTCGTATGTTACCATAGCAGCCCCAAATATGAGAATTATGAAACATACTACATGCTACAAAAAGGGTCCTTAACATATCCATCAAGTAACACGAGCCAAAGGGGAAACTTTCATACCAATAATTCATTAAGGTTCATAAACTTTACTATTTCATGCTTATTATGTCATCTAAAAATCATACCTTACTATAACTAAACATTCAAGTCATTAACTCCATAAATAAATCATGAAATTCTAGAGTATACTTGCCTCTTGTTGAGCCCAAAAATTCTTCTTAGCTTAGAGTGGATGATGAGGATCGGGGATCCCATCAAGAGGTCATGGGTCCTATGACAAGAAGGAGAGCTAGAGAACTTGGACATCAAGTAAGAACCTTCTTGTACAAGCATGCTCAAGACAAACCAAAGGCTCATTGGGTTCACCTCATTGAACCCATATTATGAACATGTTCCCCTCCACAAAACGTGTGTTCTTTATTTTCGAAATTTTTGTTTTGTTTTCTTGTGATCCTTGTTTCTTTGTGTTGCTTTGTAGGTAAGTAGGTACATGACAAGTTACAAGCCAAATGGAGAGCCACAAATGGCTTCAGAGGCGTGTGCACCCAAAAAGGAAACAAAAGGAATGTTGTCTTGAGGAGAATGTTTGTCTCCACAAGGACAAATTCAAATATGGTCTAAGATGGAATTTATGTTCAAAATGAAGCTCAAAATATCCCAATCAACCAGCAAAAGGGGCGCCCAAATTTGAAGACAAATTGAAGATCAACTTGAATTTAAATTCAACCTTGATTTGAACTCAAGTTTCAACCAGATTGAGGCTTCAAATTCAAGATGAATTCAGCTAAATCAACAGCCTTCCACACGCCATGTTTGAAGAGAAAGAAGGGGATAAAACCCAATTCAAATTGAATTCAAGTTTGAATTCAAATTCAAACTCAATTTGAATTCGAATTTCAACCATCTTTTGAATTCAATCCCAGCCATCCTATCATCATCAAATCAGGTTTTTCTACACCTCGTTTCCTCAGGGGAAACGGCTGGATTAGTGGAAAAAGATACGCAAGAGCCAAGTTCAAAACAAGTTCAAATTCAAACTCAACTTGAATTCAAATTCAAACAACTTTTGAATTCAACTTCAGGCCCCATCCTACTCATCAAATCAGCTCCTCCAAGGGATTAGTGGACTCTCATACACGGCTGAATGGATAGAATAACATCTTGCAAGTATTTCAAGTTTTAGCTAGAATTATCCTAGTTTTGAAATTCAAGCAAATTTCAAGTTTAAACATTTGTTAGATAGCTTTATTTGAATTGTTTCTAGGCTGAAGGGGGGACGAAATTTAGGCTATAAATAAGCCCCTTGGGGCGTGTAAAGAGAGCAACTTTTGATGAATAAGAATTCTTGATATTTCTTTCACTTTGTGTGAGACTTTGTTTTCTTGGTTTTGCATTAAAAACCCAGGTTAAGATCCTTCAAAGTTGAGCATTTTGAAGGTGTTGCCATTACTTAAAGGTGCCGTCCAGGAGGGCCATATTGGTTTGCCTGATCAACGACCATCTTGAAGTGTTGGTCTTGCTCGTTTGATCCACACGTTTTATCACTAAGGAAGCAAGGGAAGTCTTCTTCCTTGTGCCTAACCCTTTGTGAAGGACGTTTGGAAGGTGGAATTTTTGGAGCCGACGAGTTGCACGCATCAATTGGTATTAGAGACAGGTTACTCTATTCCACCATCTATCATTTCCTTTTCGTTTGAGTCTAGTCATTCAAATTCAATTGTGTCCTTCTTCTACCCCTCATTCTACACGCCATTTTTGTCTATCATTCATACAAAAAAAACGTCCAAAAAAACATTGCTTTAAGTCTTTGCATTTTGCTGCAGTTTGCTTTTCATCATTCAAGTGTCACCTCTTTTATTTCCTTTTGGCGTCACATCTGATTTTGAGTCGTTCAAACTTGAGCAAATTAGGGTTTGTTGCATTTTAGGTCATATTCAGCCTTCTTTTAAACAATCCAACCATCAGCCTATAAAGCTACCTCGGTTTCAAATCATCTTGTTGCTACCAAAGCTTTTAGTTGGTGATGATTGTATGCATCTTATGATTCGCATTGTGATTGATTTTATGCTTTAAGCCAAATAGTCATGCGTGTGTTTGTCCAACCACAACCCTTTTTCAACATCAAGAAAATCCCTAATTCTACCCCCACACCCCACGCCCAACCAGCACCCACCCCAACCCAACCCTAACACCCACCAACCAGGTTCCAAACTATCTTATTTACACTCTCCACGAAAAGCCCCAAACCAATTTTACCAAACACAATCAGAATCAAAAGATCCCAACTCATTCAAAAAACCCTAACCCTAGAATTTGAAATTTTGTTCAATTCTTTCCTACCCTTAGCTATTATCCAAATTAACCGTACAAATCATCAATTACCAACCTAAATAGTCCACTTACCCCGCTCATTCAGTTCCCAAAACCCCATTCCGCAAACCAAAACGTTCAAAAAAACACTAAATCAAAAAAAACCTAACCCTAACCCAATTCGGCCCTACCCCAATTTCCCTCACTTTCCAAGGTTATTTTTGTTGCAAGTCAAAGTTGCAAATTGCATTTTAAAGACATTGCACTATTCTGTCCGAAAACGAAAGTGCTCCGTGCAAAACGCGTGAAATTTCAATTCTGTCCCTAGTCAAAAAAACAAGAATCTGAACCTCGCTCAATAGAAACAGCAAGGACGAAAAAGAAAAACAAAAGAACAAGAGAAAAGAAAAAGGGCAAAAATTTTGTGCATTACGTGGAAAATTGTTGGTACGATTTGAAAACCTTGGATACCGTATTTCGTTCCTTCCTAGATACAACCGTCCTCCCACATCATATTCTCCTTATCCTACTCTTCTTGAACCAATCACACACTTGGTTGCTCGATTGTGCATGACTTGAACCATTTTGTGGATAGTAAGTGCATAGAATCAAAATTAACTAAAGATTGCCCACGGCAACCCTTAGTTTACCTTTGGTTCAGCCTTATACATCAACTTTGGTTGCTTATTTTCTTTGAATCTTAGTAGAAAGTTCAAGTTTGTGTTCATTTCAATTGGTTCTACTTTGATACTAATTGGTGCAACTTGGACTCAAAGAGGAAGAAACAAGTGGAGAACATTGTGATTTGAAGAAGCCTTGGCAATACACTTCCTTATTGATCACTTTGAGCCTTCTTAACTTCAGGTTATCCAAGAACCAAAGTGGTAAGAGAGTGGAAAGAATCGAAAGCGGAGTGTTCATAGCTTTTTTTTTTTACTAATCCCTTAACGTTTGTTTGTCTTTGTGTTAGTTTGCTTCTTTCTTTTTCTTTTTTGTCTTCGTTCAATTCCTTAGGTACAATAGAGAGCAGCAATCATTCCGCATCTAGCAAGTCAAAAGAGGCCGAAACTGTTGACAACACGCAATAACAAATGCTGGAGATGCTTAAGAAACTCATGCATGACAATGAGGCAATTAAGCATCGCTTGGAAGACGTGGAGTGAAGCTACAAAACGAGTGATGGTCAAGGTACAAGCAGAGTCGTTCCCCTACCACAACCGAGGCGCCATCGCCCAGAAGAAGTTGAGGATGACAACCTTAGACCGCCACACATCGAGTCACGAAGGTTTGTTCCTCCTACACAACCAAGAAGGTACGTCCCACGAAGGTACAACGATGATTACATTCCATATGACCATGATGAGTATGACTTTGATGACCACCCTCCCTGTGGTTACCAAAGACGCCAAAATCCCCTTTTCCCGCAAGATGACGATTTTCTCAAAACCAAAATAAATATTCCCACGTTTTATGGTAAAAGTAATGCAGAGGAATATTTAGAATGGGAAACGAAAGTGGATTTAATCTTTTCTTGTACCAATTATAGTGAATTACAAAAAGTGAGGTACGCTTCTATTGAGTTTTCTGGTTATGCACTTAATTGGTGGACAAATTTGTGTCGAAATAGAACTAAGACAAGACAACCTCCAATTGCTACTTGGGAAGAAATCAAGTTTGAAATGAGACAATGTTTTATTCCAAACAATTATGAGAGTTCTATTTTCATGAGTTTGCACAACTTACGTCAAGGTTCCAAAAGTGTAGACGAGTACTATAAAGAGTTAGAAATTTTGTTGGAAAGGTCTAACTTGCAGGAACCTTAAGAAGCCACCAAGGCTCGATCCTTACATGGTTTAAACAGGGAGATTGCGCAAAGGGTTGACCTTCAACCTTATCTCGACCTCACAACCATGGTCCATATGGCTGAAAAGATTGAAACACAATTAAAGGTACGTAATTCCTCCAATTTCAATTCCAATTATTGTACTAATCAATCTTCATCAAGATTTTCCAGCAAGCATTCAGGAACGGGAAGTTCACGGCCTACAGAAGACCAAACACGTGATCAAAATGTAACACAAAAGTTTGACAACCGTGTGCAGGGCACACAAACGCGAGCTGACGGAGCCCAACAAAAGGCCCCTACAGGGAATTCTTCTGATCTCTCGAACAGGTTTAGAGATATTAAATGCTATAAATGTCAAGGTCGTGGTCACATAGGAAAAGAGTGTCCTAATGCTAAACGAGTCATGTTAATTGAGGAAACTAATGAATATGTGACTGAGTCCGAGCATGAAAATGAATCTGAGCATGATAATGAAACTGAACTTGAAGAGGATCTAGGTGCACTAGATGAATATGCCACTAAGGAATTTCTTGTTGTGCGTAAAGCTTTGACTGCATATCCAAAATTAGATGATTTTAGTGATGATACTGCGCATGATTCTTATGATGATGATACTAAAATTTCAATTGATACACATGTTGTTCATGATGATAAAGTTGATGTGCCAAATGAACATGACTTACATGATAAGCTTCTTAAATTGCATGATCCTAAATCGTCTAAATGTTCTTTGTCCGAATCTGATTCCAGTAATGATGTTGTTTTGCACTCTAAAGTGTGTGAACTTGACAAGAAATTGCGTGTTTGTTTCCATGATGATGTTGAAGTTGAACATGACTGTGACAAGTTCTTAGAACGTAATTATAACATTCGTAAGAGACTTCTCGCTCAAAAAGAACGTAACTTTGAAATCCTCACAGAAGTAGAAGAACAAAAGGTGCGCAGAATAGACATCCTTAATAAATTGTAGGCTCTTAGGAGACTTGTTGACATTTATCATGTTCATGAGACTGACTTGCTTGCTGAAAATGATGAGCTTGAATCTAAAGTTATTGGTGCTTCGCATGATTCACATGATTTGCTTGATTTACATTATGATTTACAAGATGATTGGAGTGACATTTCAAGTGAGAACAATGATGCCTTAGGTGACAAACATGATAACGTTGAGAAGCATGAATGGGTTGTCCATAATAACCCTTTATTTGAGTGTCTTGATAGTAACCTTCCATATGATAGTGCTGAGACTTCTAATTTGCGTGCGTATGAATCTGAAATTCCACTTCACGTTACGTTGCAAAATGATTTTGAGGATGATAATCTGCATGTTAGTGCTGGTTTGTGCTTGGTTGAGCATGACAGCTCAAATACATCTGATTTGGAGGTTCTAAGGAGCGTACAAGGTACGTTGTTTATTCCTTGTGTTTTACATACATTCTTTTTCATGGATGACAGATCTTATGTGAAGAGTCTTCTACCTACCATGTTAGTGCGTCCTAAACACATTAGGAAAAGGTGCTTCTTGTTGAGTGTTCACGTAGGTATGTGCTATGATGTGTCCTTATTTGTATATGTCATCATTCAATTGATTTCTCACCCTAAGCATGTAAGACTTAAATTATGTACGATCATTGCACTTGGTTTTCTTGAACTTGTATCTTACATAGCTTATGAGTCATTTGTGGAGTATCACCATTATCCAATTGTGTGTTTAGATTTGAGGTATCCTTTTGCTGACCTCACACCTTTCACTGATAAACCCTTCGATTCGAGGACGAATCCTCTTGCGGAGCGGGGGAATGATGAGGATCGGGGATCCCATCAAGAGGTCAGGGGTCCTATGACAAGAAGGGGAGCTAGAGAACTTGGACATCAAGTACGAACCTTCTTGTACAAGCATGTTCAAGACGAACCAAAGGCTCATTGGGTTCACCTCATTGAACCCATATTATGAACATGTTCCCCTCCCCAAAACGTGTGTTCTTTATTTTTGAAATTTTTGTTTTGTTTTCTTGTGATCCTTGTTTCTTTATGTCTGCTTTGTAGGTAAGTAGGTACATGACAAGTTACAAGCCAAATGGAGAGCCACAAATGGCTTAAGAGGCGTGTGCACCCAAAAACGAAACAAAAAGAATGTTGTCTTTAGGAGAATGTTTGTCTCCACAAGGGCAAATTCAAATGTGGTCTAAAATGGAATTTATGTTCAAAATGAAGCTCAAAATATCCCAATCAACCAGCAAAAGGGGCGCCCAAATTTGAAAACAAATTGAAGATCAACTTGAATTTAAATTCAACCTTGATTTGAATTCAAGTTTCAACAAGATTGAGGCTTCAAATTCAAGATGAATTCAGCTAAATCAACAGCCTTCCACACGCCATGTTTGAAGAGAAAGAAGGGGATAAAACCCAATTCAAATTGAATTCATGTTTGAATTCAAATTCAAACTCAATTTGAATTCGAATTTCAACCATCTTTTGAATTCAATCCCAGCCATCTTATCATCATCAAATCAGGTTTTTCTACACCTCATTTCCTCAGGGGACACGGCTGGATTAGTGGAAAAAGATATGCAAGAGCCAAGTTCAAAACAAGCTCAAATTCAAACTCAACTTGAATTCAAATTCAAACAACTTTTGAATTCAACTTCAGGCCCCATCCTACTCATCAAATCAGCTCCTCTAAGGGATTAGTGGACTCTCATACACGGCTGAATGGATAGAATAACATCTTGCAAGTATTTCAAGTTTTAGCTAGAATTATCCTAGTTTTGAAATTCAAGCAAATTTCAAGTTTAAACATTTGTTAGATAGCTTTATTTGAATTGTTTCTAGGCTGAAGGGGGGACGAAATTTAGGCTATAAATAAGCCCCTTGGGGCGTGTAAAGAGAGGAACTTTTGATGAATAAGAATTCTTGATATTTCTTTCACTTTGTGTGAGACTTTGTTTTCTTGGTTTTGCATTAAAAACCTAGGTTAAGATCCTTCAAAGTTGAGCATTTTGAAGGTTTTTCCATTGCTTAAAGGTGCCGTCCAGGAACGCCATATTGGTTTGCCTGATCAACGACCATCTTGAAGTGTTGGTCTTGCTCGTTTGATCCACACGTTTTTATCACTAAGGAAGCAAGGGGAAGTCTTCTTCCTTGTGCCTAACCCTATATGAAGGAAGTTTGGAAGGTGGAATTGTTGGAGCCCACGAGTAGCACGCGTCAATGGACCAAATTGCTTGAAATCTCCTCCAACTTCACCATGGTGCACATGGTTTTGAGGTCAAAGATGGTGGTTAGCATTAGCCACTTATCCAAGGGTAAATGAATTATATCCAAGATAGATTTTCTTACCAAAATAGCTTAGTGTTGAATCTAGCCCCCAAACTATCACCACTTCTTGAGAGCTTGAAGATATCACCTCCTTTTATTCCCTAAGGCTCACGGTTTATTGGGATTAAGGGGAACATCCAAATTTAAGCTTCATGGGGAGTTAGAATGGACATATAAAGGTCTAGAATCCTTATCAAGACGGAACTTGTGTTGGGATTGTTCACTAGAAGGACACCACCGCCAAGGAGCTTGAAGATTCCTCACCTAGAGGTATATATAGTGCCACGGTTTCCAGGGAGGAATGGGGGAACAAGGTGAGCTTCACAAATTGATAGTGTAGAATTAAAGGAGATTCTAAGAGACTTACTTACCTAGCTTGAAGCTTGAGATTTGAGTGGGATGGTCTTGAGAGAATCAATGGAGTACCTCCATGAACACATTCGGCCAAGAGGCTTCTTGGGTGTTCAAATTTCTTGAAGTATTTGGGAGATGGATATTGCCTTGAGAGGTGTTAAGTGCATAGAATGGATGTTTCTTGTTATGAAGTTGAAGGATAATCAATGGAGTCTCCAATGGAGTACTCAGCCGGTCTTAAAGGGGATGAAGGAGGAGACTCTTCAATTGTCTTTGCAAAATAATCATCATGGGAGGATAAATGAGTGTTGGCTACTTAATGGATTTTTAAACTTTTGAGAGTTAGTTAATGAACAACCTTTTTAGGTGGTTAGTTAGGTTATTAAGGGAAGATGGTTCTAGATCCCTTACGTGAGTATGTGCCAATTTTATGAAAGGTTGGGAGGCTATAAATGGTATTTTACCATGAGGCATTATCCATACTTATATAATTTAGATATTTACCTATATGATATTAGTTATCTTAAGGGAACCTATAAAAAGAAAGAAAATAATTGGAATATAAAAATTGTACTTGGGGAAATAGGATTTTGTTAAGCCACTTCATATAAGTCGCGCGTACATAATAGTTTCACGATGGGTACAACACGATCGATTCCAATGACACAAACTATGTTATGTTTATGTCAATGTTATGTTATGGTGCGCTGACCTGACATCGGGACCAGAGTGGTATGTGTCAGGGGCATATGTCTTTGTTATGACTGAGTGTAACACCGCATCATGGGCATGTGATCTCCACCGTAACGCATCACCGTTAGGACATGTACTTATGTTTCATATTGTACATGTACTATATGGGGAATCATTCGGTATGTCGTGCGTTATTATTCTTATGAGCGTGCTATAGCCATTTATAAATATGTCATGTCTTTATGTTTATGAAAATGCCGTGTTACGCAAGTTTATGGAAAAGTCATGCTATGATTTATGAAAATCCATGTTTATGCATCTCATTATAATCATGTTACCCTTAGGTTATGCTTAGAATATCCTTAAGTTTATGATGTCCTTAAGTGGATCAAGGTAGGGCTTATGCATGAAAGTTTAGTTGTTGTAAGTCTATGACCTTAGTTTAGAATATGGATTAGAATGTAAGTATGGATATGTACATGATGTTATATACTTAGGTAGAAGATTTATGGGTCCTATGTTATGATGTTAACTTCTTATGTACGGCATATTACGTATTATATTTATGTTAAATAGAGACATGTTTTATTATGTTCACTATTATGTTTATCATTACTTTATTACCTCGTCTCCCCATGCATGATCCACATGACGTATCTATAAGGACTACTTGCTGAGAGATTAAAATTTATCGCTCATACTTGCCTTTAAACACTTGTAGAGAACAGGGTTCCCGAGATTAGATTCATAGACGATAAACCTCAAGAGGATTACTCGTGGGAGAGCTGTATGCCAGGACTCACCTTTTGGGGATTTATGTATTATCATGTTGTACTTATATCATTTTGGAACATGTACTTCATGACTTGTACGGATTTGACGATTTGTATATTTATGCATGTCGTATGTTTATCCTTATGTCACTTCCAGTATATTGATTCATGTTTTATGTCGACATGCACATGTATGTATCGAAACCCTATTTCGAGTGGGCAATACAGGTGGTATCAGAGCCAAGGCTCTAGATACATGGTGGAAACGATAAAGTAAACAAGTCATGATCGTAGAACTTAAGTTATGATCGTAGATGAGAGTGACTGCGTCAGATTAAAATCACTAGAATTGTTTAAGGATAGTCGGATAAACAAAATTATTATGGATTTACGTAAATTATAAAATGGTTATTTCGAAACCCAAATATTAAACCCTAATTTGAGGAACCTAACTGAATCACTTGAACTAAATTTAAGTTTTTTTGTATAAATTTATATTGATAATAACTACTTCCAATAAGATGTCTTCATAACCGAGAGGCAGACCATGCGCCGACAGACCGGAACAATTACCCCCTCCTCCACCGTAGCCATAGGTACCGCCGCCAGCAGAGCTGGTACCACATATGTTGAGCCAGTACCTCCACTTCAGCAGCACTATCATGGCGATTCTCATCAGGCCGTACTTCAGGCCTTAGTACAGATTGGACATGCCGTTGAGAATAACAGTCATTAGAATCAAGCTGCACCTCCACCGTCGTCGCCATAGCAGGGTACTCGATTTTATTATGTGGAGATGAAGAGGGCCAGAGTACCGAATTTTAAGGGCAGATTAGATCCAAAATGTAGCTGAGACATTGCTAGACGAGGTAAAGAATAACTTTAATCTGATTCAGGTACCTGACGAGATGAAAGCTCAGATCATATTTCAGTTTTTAATTGAATATAAAATTAAAATTGGGTTTTTCAAAAACCACAGTGGAAGAAGGGAGAGGATTCTTGAACGCGGAAAAGGATCCAATCCAACGAATTCTTTCTGGTTAAAGAATATATTTCAAGTTTCTGTAGAACGATTAGGTCATGAATTTTCAGTCAGCAATCAATAGTTCAGGGTTCAATTTTGTCCTAAATTATGGATACGACCTTTTCTGATTGGTGAGGCCAATCGGTGGTGGAATACAAGTCTACAACATCTGCCTGTACCAGTTACTTGGACGTGATTCCTGACAGAGTTCTGTAAGTTTTACATCCCATCCTCAGTTACTTTACAAAATATTGGGATGTTTGAGTATTTTGTGCAAGCGCTCGGTATGACAGTGGAAGCCTATGCCAATCAGTTTACCGCACTAGGGAGATATGTTCCAGCTGTTATGGGGGATGAACAGCTTAAGATGATCAAGTTCGAGAGAGGTCTGAACTCTCGCATTCGCACCTGGATTGTGAATGCTAACCCACGAGACTTTCAGGAGTTGTTAGATGCATGTTACCGTGTAGAGCGGGACATTATTCGACGGGATGCAGAGACGCAAGGCAAGAGGCCCCAAGTGTTTGGAGATCGTACAGGTAGATGGACGAAGACTGCTATGAGAGATGATGGGCATGCACAACAACATATTCAACCGAGACCGCAGCTTCAACGGTTGCCTCAACCGCAGTGCCAACAGCAGCCACAGCACCAGCCAAAGATGAAACACCCACCATAGGCGACTGTGATTCATAGATGTCCCACTTGCCAGCAACAACATATGGGAGTTTGTTTATTGAAGACTGGAGCTTGCTTCAATTGTGGAAAGACTGGCCATATGATCTGAGATTGCCTTGAGCTGAGAAATGGGCCACACAGAGCTGCACCATAGCAGAGAGATGGTCCACGGGCCAACGTCCGAGTGCACATTACGATAGATACTAAAGTTGAGGACACCCCTGACGTAGTGACAGGTCTATTTAATTTTGCAAATTATGTGTTATTTTCTATACCTGTTAGAACTATATACATGAATTATAAGTTGTCTCAGTTGCTATATTAGTAAACAACATACCTATGAACATATTGTTTGATAGTTAGTGCAATCCACTCTTTTGGGTCCAAGAGGTTCTCGAAGAATCTGAGCAGCTATCGGACATGGTTGGATACGCCTTATCGTGTTTAGACAGCTGGTGATCATGCGATCATTTCCCACCATCTATACAAGGATTGTGAGATCGAGATGGAGGAACAAAATTTTGAGGCTACCCTGGTTCCAATTTAGATTGGAGACTTTGACATTATTCTGGGTATGGACTAGCTGTTCAATCACCATGCCTACATCAATTGCCGCAGTAAGTGTGTTGTGATTAAGGACCTGACTAAAGATGTAGTTGTTTATCAACGCAACTCAAAGTTGAAGAAGATACCGCAAAATGTATATCTGACAGTACCACAAGCATTCTGAGCACTGAAAAAGCAAAATGAATGTTTTCTCGTTTATGCCCTCATTGACCATTAAGAGATACCTTCAATTGACAATATTCCAATGGTTCGAGAATTTTTAGATTTTTTTCCAGATGATTTGCCAGGGTTACCTCCAAACAGAGAGATCAAGCTCAAAATAAATACTATCCTAAGAGCTGAACCGATCTCAAAAGCACCGTATCGATGGCTCCAATGGAGCTGAAATAGTTGAACGCACAGTTACAGAAATTGGTCGAGAAAAAATTCATACGGCCTAGTGTATCACCTTGCGAAGCCCCAGTATTGTTTGTTAAGAAAAAGGATGGAAGCGTGAGACTCTGCATCGACTATTGCAAGCTGAACAAGATTACCACCAAGAATAGATGCCCACTGCCCAGTATCAATGATTTGCTCGATCAGCTGAAAGTAAGTAAATTAAATACGTGAATAATAAAATGTTAATTGTGAACATAAAACTTGTGTACAGTGTGCTTAAGTGTTTAGCAAGACCGATCTTTTCTCAGGATAACATCAGTTGAAGATCGAATCTGAGGATGTTGCTAAGACTGATTTTCAAACGAGATACGGGCATTATGAGTTCTTGATGATGCTGTTTGGTTTGACCAGTGCCGCAACAGCGTTTATGGATTTGATGAACATAGTGTTCCGAGAGCAGTTGGATAAATTCGTGGTTGTCTTCATTGATGATATCTTATATATTCACCGGATAAGGAGACCCATACAGAGATCTTGAGGATTGCGTTGAATGTGTTGCGGGAGAAGTATCTATATTCCAAGTTTAGTAAGTCTGAGTTTTGGCTACACAGCGTTGCATTCTTGGGTCATGTTGTTTCTGAAGAAGGTATATTAGCCAATCCTAAGAAGATCGAGGCTATCACAGAATGGTCGAGACCGACGAATGTGACCGAGGTCTGGAGTGTCGTGGGACTTGCACGTTATTAGAAAAAGTTTGTCAAGGGATTTTCAGCGATCGTAGTTCCACTAACACGACTGGGGCAGAAAAAGACAACATTCAATTGGAGTTCTGACTGCGAGGAAAGCTTCACTAAACTGAAGAAGAGATTGACTTCAGCACCAGTTCTAGCACAACCAGTCTTCGGAGAAGAATTCGTGGTATATATTGACGCCTCCAAGGATGGACTAGGTAAATAAATAAACAACTCAAACTATGGTGAATTTCTTATAAATGTACTTGTGATAACCTTTTTCTTGCAGGTTGTGTGTTGATGCAGAAAGAACGAGTAATTGCTTACATGTTGAGATAGTTGAAACCCTACAAGCAGAATACCCTACTCGTGACTAAGATTTGGTAGCAGCCATCTTTGTGATTAGGATTTGGAGACACTATCTACACGGTAAGAGATGCGAAATTTACACAGATCATAAGAGTTTAAAGTATCTCTTCACCTAGAAGGAGCTAAACATGAGACAATGTAGATGGTTTGAGTAGATGAAAGATTACGATCTCATGATCCATTATCACCTAGATAAGGCAAATAAGGTGGCATATACATTGAGTAGAAAATCGAGCCACGCCTGGCAAACACCACTTTAGAGAGAAATCGCCGAGTTTGAACTGGACATGATTGATTTGACGACATATGTTCTGGCTACATTGATGATTACACCGACTCTGATTGATCGGATTAAAGAGGCCTAGAAAACTGATACTGAGTTGATGAAGATCACTGATGATTTGAAAGAAGAATCGGGCAAGGACTTTGAGATTCATAGTGATGGCAATCTATGTTTCCGCGGTAGATTATGCGTACCTAGTGTTGATGGCCTTAAGAAAGAGATTATGACTGAGGCACACAGTTTGAGATTATCAATTCATCTGGAGAAAGCAAAATGTATCAAGATCTTAAGAGGAATTATTTGTGGAATGGGATGAAGAGACAGATTGCAGAGTTTGTTGGACGTTGCCTTGTATGTCATCCGGTAAAAGTGGAGCATCAGTGCCCAACCAGTTTATTACAGCTGCTTGAGATTGCCGAGTGTAATTGGGAGCATATCGTGATGGATTTAGTTACCGGACTTCCTAATCCCCGCAGCGGATATGATACTATCCAAGCTGTTGTACTCCGACGAAAAGTCACATTGTACTTGAAGGCTCGCATAAGTAAATCAATAAAGAGGCATCCTTCAAGTGCATTTCACTAAGATTCCTTAGTGCTTCTTTTATTTTATGTTGTTAAGCAAACAATATAATTATTCAAGCATGAGATATGGACCATGACCAATTCAAATTCACCCAAAGGGGCTTAAGAAAATTTCGGCCACAAGATTTGGAAAGGGCCTTAGAAGTTTTTTTCTCAATTTTATAAGAAGGCTAATCTTAAAGGGCCTTCTTAAAATAAGCTCAAATGGAAATTGAGGAGTTGTAAGTAGTGGACAATTTCCCCCCCCCCTCCCCCCCTACTACAGAATTTCGGCCCTTTAGCCATGAGGAATTAAGAATTTCCTAATTTTATTTTAAAACAAGAAAAGGGGGAAATAATTAATAAAAAGGGGGCAAATACCCACATAGCTTCTCATTAAACTCACTTGGAAAGAGATTATGCATGGTAAAGTCCCCATCAAAAGCAAAAACCGCCCCCCCCATGGTTAACCAAGAAGGTTACCATGGTTACTTAATATTTACTACAAGGTTGAAGAAGTAACTATAGTTGACATAAAGTAACTATAGTTGACATAAAGTAACTATAGTTGAACTAAAGTAACTATAGTTGACACAAAGTAACCTTGGTTAGGTAAAAGTAACCAAGGCTAATTAATTCTAATTAGTCTAACTAAGCTAAAGAAAACCCCCTTTCCCCTTAACACAAACCCACGGCTGCACTCCCTAGCCAAGGGAAGAATAACTTTCTCCAAAGCAATTTTAGAACACTCAACTCTCAAGAAGTCACAATGGAGCAAGAGACTTCCCTCTTTGTCCATTTGGGGTATACGGCTAGTTGAAGAGGTCCAAGAACCATCTTCAAGCTCAAAGAATTCATCTAGGTAAGTACATGCTAGGCATTCTAAGTGAATTATATGTCTCAAAGAATGAAACTCACATTGGTATCCCTCTCGTCTTGCCAAAAACATGACACTCAAATGGTCACTAGGAGAAGGTTTTGCAAGATACTAAGAGAAGCTAATCTCTTGGTGGATGGATTCATCTCTAGCTCTATTCAAGTTTCATTTTGGTAAGAGAATCATAGCCTCACTTTGGTTGTGTTTCCACTTAAGATAATAGCTAATGTTCCTTCTGTTGCTTCTTCCAAAACGTGGGCTATATGTGAAGTTGGAGGAAGACTTCACTCCATTTCAACCAAGGCTCATGCTAAGGAAAAGCTCTAAGGTTCAAAGAGGAAAGTATACCCTATCCAATCTTGCCTTATTTGTGAAGTGCATGCTTGAATGGCTAGTCATTATTAGGCTATGAATCTTAGTCAAATATGCTGAGTACAAGACATGAAAACTAGTGGTTATAAGAAAAGTGATGGTATGAGCAAATGATTTGTTGTATGAATGTGTGTGACTGTTTTGATGTGATTCATAAACAGTCTATTTATGGTTTAAAGCAGGTTATGAGGCTTGTAAACATTATGTTGAAGTGTGTGTTTAATGGATATTAAGTCAATTCTAAGGGATGAAGTTGATTGGAAATGCTTGAACCATAAAAGTGAAGAAGTGCTGGAACCACTGGAGCTGGACAGTTTTGTGTAGCTAATTGTGTGACCCGAACACCAATCTTAGGAGTGTTCAAATTGGATGGTTTTTGGTATGATGTTATCCTTATATGTTTATGAAATGTGTGAGCTTCAATTTCAATAAAAAAAGTTGTGGTTTGTCCTTAATGAAATTTTTAGTAAGAGTTGGTAAAACAGATGTACTGGAGCAAGACAGTTTTACGTGACATGTTTAACGACCTGGAAATGAACCTTAGGAAGGTCCAAATTGACTGATTTTTGGTACGATGATAGCCTCATATTTTTAATAAATGTGTGATTTAGAATTTTGGTAAAAGGATATGGGGATTAACCAGAGTATAATTTTTAGTAGGAACTGCTCAGACAGAAGTATTGGAGCTGAACAGTTTTATGTGGCATGTTGTGCACCCTGAAAATGGACCTTAGGAATATTACAATTGGATAATATTTGGTATGATAATAGCCCTATTTTTTTATGAAATGTGTGAGTTGGAATTTTGGTAAAAGAAGTCGTGGATTATCCTTAATGAAGTTTTTGGTAAAACTGTTCAAACAGAGTTGCTGGAACAGGACAGTTTTGAGCTGTAAGTTGTGTGGCTCCAAAGTGCACCATAGGAATGTGAAAATGAGCTTATTTTTGGTATGATGATATTTTTACGTGTGTATGACATCTGTGAGTTGGAATTTTAGTAAAAAGTTTTGTGGTTTGGTCACAATAAAATTCGTGGTAAAACTGGTCCTTCCAGATTCAAGATGTACCTAGCTGGGAGAAAGTAATTAGTTGACCCCCTTAAGCTTATTGGAATGCCTTGGAATTTTTATGGTAATTACCTAAGGTATATATGTACATTTTCATGTAAATAAACCAGCATAAAACCACCCTTTTTATGGTTAACAACGGAGTTGAAGTTAGTTGTACAAAACTGGAAAACAGAACAGTTAATGTCTTAAGTTGTAAGGCTTTGATCTGGCTCATCTAAGCTTGAATGTGATGTTTGGCCTTACGAACATTGTTCCTTGGTGAGTTAGATATGTTTTCCAAGTGATGGATTAAACTGAATAAGGTTTTATGACCCATGAAACTGAGGTAATGCGGCACTGCCCTGCTCATTTCAGCAGTACCTTTGATGATAGTATGATGTTTCGAGGTCGTTAGGCTATTCGGATTGTTACGAAATTTTTATGGTATGAGTCTAAGACTTCATTATGCATGTGTATGACGTGAGCTTATGAAAATGAGTACGAATTGATCAGCACGAGTTTGTATGAAGAGATTTTGATTGCTGGACAGTTTCCCAGCTTAAAAGACAAGTCCGTGCAAGCATGTTATGATGTATTTGTTCACGAGTCGCATAGTGCATGTCATACATTGCATCATCGTCATTTACATGATTTATGGCATTGATTTTATGTGAAAGAAAGATGAAAAGCGTTTTTAAAGAAAAGATTCTGTTTTAAAAAGAACGCTTCCCACCGGTACCGTGTGTATATGTTTCCAGGCCAGTAAGGACCCGCTCTACATCCGAGGTTAATTGATATGATGATATGGACCATTCACACCCGGAGAGAATAGACCTGATATGGACCGTTCAGGCCCAGAGAGAATAGACCTGATATGGACCGTTCGGGCTCGGAGAGAATAGACCCGATAAGTGATGATGTTACCGTTCTGAATCCGGGAATAATAGATTTGAAGGGTAGACGTTACCGCCTCAGATCCGGGAAGATAGATCTGAACATTATTGTTTTCTTGACAATGATGTTTTGAAAGAAAAGCACAAAAGATCATATCATTATTTTTATCATGATGCATCACACGTGCATATGCATGCATGTCACATTTATTGAGTCATCGTGTAGTGGCACATGATACTTAGACTAAGTTGTTATAACTTGGTAGTTCCTACATTATGATCTTATTAGGTGATGATCCTTGATATGTTACGAACTTATGCAAGTTACAGCCTTTTATTGTTATGTTCTTTAAGTAACGATCTTGCTTAAGTTATGATCTTGACGCATTAAGTGTTGATCACTAACGGGTATTGGATGGAGGTCAGGTATGTTTCTAAATCGAATTTTTTTGGGGTTCGGTTCTTGTATGGACTTTCCATTTAATGCATGATTGCCTATGGTTTACTTGCTGATGACTTTGTCACTCACCCCCCCTATTTTTCCTCCCAGAGGCTGCAGGGAACAAAGTAGAATGGATTGAAGATGAACCTAGAGTTCCTTACCTGTAAGATGTGCAAGAGATGGATGGCTTAGGAGACATGACGAGTTGGTTGTAATCGAGGACTTTTTATGTAATTGTGATGGGAAACAGTTACTTTTGAGAATTTATGTACTTATGATTTGGGTTGTAAAACTGAGAATGATTTCTTTGACGTTTTTAATTTGAAGTTTTTATTCTGCCACGATTTCGCGTACTTCTTGACGTGTAAGCACGAATGTCCATGTATTTTATCATGGACTACGACATGTTATGGATCGACGCCTAGTACTCTCCTTAGTGAAGTACGGCGGGCGCACTGTATCCGGCTGGGCCGGGGTGTGGGGCGCTACATTTGGTATCAGAGCTGAGGCTCCAGATCCGGGCAGAATATAGAATTAAGATACGATTTTATCAATCTAAGTTTGATCCTAGATCTAAGTCATGATCCTAGATGAGAGTTGACCTTAGACTAGGATGACTTAAACTGGAAATTAGGGTTTTGACCAGATGATAAAACCCTAGTCGATGGCCATCTATAGAATATAATCATGCCTGCTTGCATGACATTAAGATCTTATTTGGATTACGAATTAAATTTTGTCGCTTAATCTGAATATTTATATCTTGAGTAAGACTCTGACGCTCGGTGGTGCGGATGGCATCACGGTTCAGTAAAATGACATCATTGCTGACACCTCCAGGAAGCAGTAGGCTTTATTACCAACAGTTAGTAACAGTACGTATTCCGAAGCTTAACGGTGAATCTAGTTCAGAAAAAGGCAGAAAGATGGTTAAGTGAAGTTGAAGGTAACTTCATGTCGATACAGATGCCGAATAGGATAAAAAGAACAGAATATCTGACCGTTTTTGAACAGCAAGGACAGCCAGTGGTGGAGGACTTGTGCCCAACCACCACCCCGATCGGTAACATAGATGGAATTTTCTAAAAGAGTTCAGTGAGTTCTTCTTCTCCCAAGGACTTAGTCACGAGAAGAGTTGAGGATTTTGACTTATTCAGACAAGGGTTAGGCATCACCATCTCAGAGTACGCGTTCACTACTTTAGGACGGTGTGTTCCTTTGATCATGAGAAATGGAAAGTTTAAGGTGATCAGATTTGTGCGCGGTCTAGACCCCCCGAGATCAAATTAAGCTAAGTCAAGTCGTATTCAAGGACCTTTAGTGAATTATTGGAGGACCGCTACAGAGCAGAATGTGATAATAAGGGAACAAAAGGATAAAAGAAACGATTTAACGAGCGTACTAAGAAAACGAAGTAGAAGGTGGGAGTCGTATCCATATAAGGCTAGTTTATGCGGATGACAAAAAAACAACCAAGGTACGCCTAATAAATGTGAAGTACCTATGTCCTATGTCCTACTTCCTATTAACCAAGTATGAGTGATTAAGGTAGTTTTCTTTAAGTTATGATGAGTAGACCACAAGTAAGTAAGTGAGATTATTAGTGATAGCATGACTAAGTATAACACCGTGTTTGGGACTCGGGGTCTTCGTCATGATGCATCACTATTAGCACTTGTACAGCTTTTGTTGCACTTATAGGGAATGGATCGGCATATCTGTGTTATTAACAAGAGTACTATAGCCAAACTTAAAAACGTTATGACATCACGATATGAAGCGTCATGTTAGGCGAGCTATGAAAAGCATGTCACGATGATGAAAACATGTTTTATGAGAACGGGCCACCTTAGGATGATGATAAAGAACTCCCTAAGTCTATGAAGGCAACTCACTGAAAGGCGCTTGCTGAACCAAAAGGAACAAGTGCGTGAGCTTTTAAGGGAGGAACTTATTTCCCAACATTTCGCCTAAGGTGATTTCGTGTTATTCATAGAAAAGAAGGATGGAAACACATGTCCTTGCATAGATCGTAAAGAACTCAACATAGTCACCATAGGAATAAGTACTCCCTGACTAAAATCAATGATCTACTTAACCAGCTTTGGGAAAGCAATTGATAAGTGGTGTATTGTTTGGGAATTTACTTAGTGAATCTGTATGTTAGAATTTCTTATGGAAGAATTCATAGAAAGGTGGTAAGATGATGAAGTGTTGCGGGACTGTTTAGGAGAGACCTAAAACAATGACCAATTGGGAGGTGGAATAGAAAATCCCATAAGACAAAATGTTTGGATCATAAATTTATAAGTTGAGGATATCTAACACAACTCTAGCGGAGACGTTACAACTTGGCATGTCCGCATCCTATATGTATAGCATGCTGACCCAAATTTTTTTATGAACACATAAATAGTGATACGTACATGTTTCAAGTATCAAAAGAGAAAACAAGGATTTATGATGAACAAGAAACATTTGAAATGTCATAAAGGGGGCATAAGTTTCAAAGGAGAAACCACAACTTCTAGTTCGATTTTATGAAATGATCGCAAAAAGCAAAAGTTATTACGTAATAAGGCGATCAGCGAGACGGATGAATGTAGCACATACCTTATGAAGAACTTGGTATGTGTACCTTATGGGAATTATTCCGGATATCGTTGGTTGCTGGTTCATACGTAAGATGACCGTTACATGGTTACTAAACGGATATTTACAGAAAGAGCTAATGGTCTATATCCTAGAATTAATGATCTCTGCCAAGTTTTTCATATTTTATGAAAAAGGAAATTATAAAGCATTTCATGACCATGTTAACACGGAATGGATATCATTATCGGTACAAAGTATCAAGATTGCAAGTGCTTAAGATATGAGATAGGTTACGATAACACCTCTAGAAATTTAGAATAAGTTCTGATGAGACCTCTAGGATGAATTAAACGAAGCAATTCTGAGCGAAACATGAGGAGTATATGTCCCCATCTTTTTGACTAGTCTCTCAAGTTTCGAGGACGAAAACTTATGTTAAGGGGGGAGAATGTTGTACCCCGACGAAAAGTCACAATGTACTTGAAGGCTCGCATAAGTAAATCAATAAAGAGTCATCCTTCAAGTGCATTTCACTAAGATTCCTTAGTGCTTCTTTTATTTTATGTTGCTAAGCAAACAATATAATTATTCAAGCATGAGATATGGACCATGACCAATCCAAATTCACCCAACGGGGCTTAAGAAAATTTCGGCCACAAGGTTTGGAAAGGGCCTTAGAAGTTTTTCTTTCAAAGTTATAAGAAGGCTAATCCTAAAGGGCCTTCTTAAAATAAGCCCAAATGGAAATTGAGGAGTTGTAAGTAGTGGACAATTTTTCCCCCAAACTATAGAATTTCGGCCCTCTAGCCATGACGAATTAAGAATTTCTTAATTTTATTTTAAAACAAGAAAAGGGGGAAATAATTAATAAAAAGGGGGCAAATACCCACATAGCTTCTCATTAAACTCACTTGGAAAGAGATTAAGCATGGTGAAGCCCCCATCAAAAGCCAAAACCGCCGTGCCCCCCCCCCCACCCCTATGGTTGACCAAGAAGATTACCATGGTTGCTTAATATTTACTACAAGGTTAAAGAAGTAACTATAGTTGATATAAAGTAACTATAGTTGAACTAAAGTAACTATAGTTAACACAAAGTAACCTTGGTTGGGTAAAAGTAACCAAGGCTAATTAATTCTAATTAGCCTATCTAAGCTAAGGAAAACCCCCTTTCCCCTTAACACGAACCCACGGCTGCACTCCCTAGCCAAGGGAAGAATAATTTTCTCCAAATCAATTTTATAACACTCAACTCTCAAGAAGTCACAATGGAGCAAGAGACTTCCCTCTTTGTCCATTTGGGGTATACGGCTAGTTGAAGAGGTCCAAGAACCATCTTCAAGCTCCAAGAATTCATCTAGGTAAGTACATGCTAAGCATTCTAAGTGAATTCTATGTCTCAAAGAATGAAACTCACATTGGTATCCCTCTTGTCTTGCCAAAAACGTGACACTCAAATGGTCACTAGGAGAAGGTTTTGCAAGATACTAAGAGAAGGTAATCTCTTGGTGGGTGGATTCATCTCTAGCTCTATTCAAGTTTCATTTTGGTAAGAGAATCATAGCCTCACTTTGGTTGTGTTTCCACTTAAGATAATAGCTAATGTTCCTTCTATTTCTTCTTCCAAAACGTGGGCTATATGTGAAGTTGGAGGAAGACTTCACTCCATTTCAACCAAGGCTCATGCTAAGGAAAAGCTCTAAGGTTCAAAGAGGCAAGTATACGCTATCCAATCTTGACTTATTTGTGAAGTGCATGCTTGAATGGCTAGTCATTATTAGGATATGAATCTTAGTCAAAGATGCTAAGTACAAGACATGAAAACTAGTGGTTATAAGAAAAGTGATGGTATGAGCAAATGATTTGTTGGATGAATGTGTGTGACTGTTTTGATGTGATTCATAAACAGTCTATTTATGGTTTAAAGCAGGTTATGAGGCTTGTAAACATTATGTTGAAGTGTGTGTTTAATGGATATTAAGTCAATTCTAAGGGATGAAGTTGATTGGAAGTTCTTGAACCATAAAAGTGAAGAAGTGCTGGAACTACTGGAGCTGGACAGATTTGTGTAGCTAATTGTGTGACCTGAAAACGAATCTTAGGAGTGTTCAAATTGGCTAGTTTTTGGTACGATGTTAGCCTTAAATGTTTATGAAATGTGTGATCTGGAATTTCAATAAAAGGAGTTGTGATTTGTCCATAATGAAATTTTTAGTAAGAGTTGGTAAAACAGAAGCACTGGAGCAGGACAGTTTTATGTGACATGTTTAACGACCTAGAAATGAACCGTAGGAAGGTCCAAATTGACTAATTTTTAGTATGATGATAGCCTCATATGTTTAATAAATGTTTGAGTTGGAATTTTGGTAAAAGGATATGGGGATTAACCAGAGTATAATATTTAGTAGGAACTGCTCAGAAAGAAGTATTGATATGATGATATGGACCATTCAGGCCCAGAGAGAATAGACTTGATATGGACCGTTCAGGCCCGGAGAGAATAGCCTGATATGGACCATTCGGGCCCAGAGAGAATAGACCCGATAAGTGATGACGTTACCGTTCCGAATCTGGGAATGATAGATTCAAAGGGAAGAAGTGACCGCCTCAGATCCGGGAAGATAGATCTGAACACTCTATTGTTTTCTTGACGATGATGTTTTGAAAGAAAAGCACGAAAGATCATATCATCATTTTTATCATGATGCATCACACATACATATGCATGCATGTCACATTTATTGAGTCATCGTGTAGTGGCACATGATACTTAGACTAAGTTGTTATAACTTGGTAGTTCCTAAGTTATGATCTTATTAGGTGATGATCCTTGATATGTTATGAACTTATGAAAGTTGCAGCCTTTTATTGTTATGTTCTTTAAGTAACGATCTTGCTTAAGTTATGATCTTGAAGCATTAACTGTTGATCACTAACGGGTATTGGATGGAGGTCAGGTATGTTTCTAAACCGAATTTTTTTGGGGTTCGGTTCTTGTATGAACTTTCCATTTAATACATGATTGCCTATGGTTTACTTGCTGGTGACTTTGTCACTCACCCCCTTATTTTTCCTCCCAGAGACTGCATGGAACAAAGTAGAATGGATTGAAGATGAACCTAGGGTTCCGTACCCGTAAGACGTGCGAGAGATGGATGGCTTAGGAGACATGACGAGTTGGTTGTAATCGAGGACTTTTTATGTAATTTTGATGGGAAAAGTTACTTTTGAGAATTTCCGTACTTATGATTTAGGTTGTAAAACTGAGAACGATTTCGTAGACGTTTTTAAATTGAAGTTTTTATTCTGCCACGGTTTCACTTACTTGTTGACGTGTAAGAACGAACGTCCATGTATTCTATCATGGACTACGACATGTTATGGATCGACGGCTTGTACTCTCCTTAGTGAAGTACGGCGGGCGCACCGTATCAGGCTGGGGTGCGGGGCGCTACACAAGCGATTGTCGATAGGCTCACTAAGTCAGCACACTTTCTACCTATGTCGATTCAGGCTTCGATGGAGAAATTGTTAGAGATGTATATGGATGGTATCGAGAGTTTACATCGGACGCCAGTGAGCATTGTTTGCAATAGGGATCTATGCTTCACATCGAGATTCTTGAAGGCATATCAGCAGGCTATGGACACTGAGATTAGGATGAGCATAGATTTTCATCCGTAGACAGATGGGCAGTCGGAGTGTAGTGCCCCGTACTCGGCTACCCCTCGTACGGTGCACCCACCGTACTTTCCCTTTCGGAAAAGTACAAAGCGTCGATACTTAACTCGTAAAACCCATGGATAAACATGGATTACAAAGTCACGATCTTAACAGGTAGATAAAAATACGGTAGAATTTGAACCTTAATCCGAAAGCGTGAAATCGCGAATACATAGCAAAATTATACAACTGAACCGATAGCAAACTACACCGCGAAATTATACAAACATTATCCGAAGAGAATCCGAAAATAGCTAAGTCCCAAAATGTCCCAAAGGTTCATCAAAAGCTTCCATCGTCATTCTCTTAACAGTAACTTCAATAACCTACGGATATGGCACCCTTGGCTCATCATCAACCCACTCGACTTCATTACCTGGCTCTGGGGGGAAAAATAAATGGGTGAGCGACAGAGTCACCAGCAAGTATACAATAACACCATACAATAAATAGAAAATGGCATACAAGAATCAAACCCCAATTCCTTAAGTTAAAACATACCTACCAATACCTTTCCGAAGCACCATACTTAAAGTCATATCAACACTTAGCTAAGATCTAAATGTCACCACTTAGTTAGATTCTACGTGCTATAGCCAACCCTTACTTCTATGAATAGGTATCATGCATAATGTGTATGAAAATGCGAATGCAATGCAAATGCAACGGGAAACATTCTTTCTTTCATTTAGACATGCTCATAAAAATACTTGAACTTTCTTTCTTACTTTTAAATCATGCTCATCATAAAACAAGAGAGTGTGTCAGCCTATTATACCGGGCATGACTCGGTTCTTATAACATGATCACCTTCAGGTCTATTATACCGGACATGGCTCGGTTCTTTCACTCTTCAGACCTATTATACCGGGCCTGGATCGGTTCTTATAATCATGATCATCTTCAGACCTATTATACCGGGCCTGGCTCGGTTCTTATAACTCTTCAGATCAATTAACCCCGGATCTGTAGCGGGTTAAGCTGGCCAGAAGGGACGGAATTCTTTCAAAACAGAAACTTTATATAAAACATCAATAAAATCATGAGCATGGAACATATGAGCATGTCAATGCAAGTGCATGGGATGCAACATGGTAAAATGCACTTATAACATCATAAACAACTTTCATCATGGGCTGGAAAACGATCCAGCAGCATGTCCTGTATTGCTCGGCCTCAAAATCAACCTTTTGAGCCTATTTTCCAGAAAATAAAAATATGTACATGCACCACATGATCTTAACTACATTCTGTACAAATTTCATGCGATTCCGACAAGCGTAGGTACCTCAATAAAAATAATTCCCAACAAGGGTACAACAGAAATTCTGCTGCACTCTCAACTCCATTCCTTACCTTGTCTCCATCCATGAACTCATTATGGGGCTCATTTAGCACCTAGAAATCTTTTCTATTTCTTTCATGAACAATATCCAAATGCCCATTCACCAAAATAAGTCAAAATAAATACAATACAAGTCATACAAGCACAAAGGGTCAATCTGTCCTGTTTTCCAGAATGTTACACCAACTTTACCTTAATGGTTTACCACCAAGGTCAATAGATAAAATCAATTTATTTACATGGATACTTAGCTCTATGTCTTAAGTACTTCTTGTAAAAATTTCAGGTCAATCCAAGATGTTTAAGGCACTTAAATAATTTTTCTCCCTAAGGGGGTACAACCAGAACTGTTTTGACCCCTTGATACTAAAAATTCATTTCTGACCAATCCACAAATGATTTTCCAGAAATTCCAACTCCATAATAAAATAGACATGATAAGCTACGACCACACCAAAAATAAGCTCAATCCAACGTTTAGAAGGTCCTTAACTAAGTCCATCAATTTAGCATAAAATCTGTCCAGAACTCTGTTTTCAACCAACATGCATAGAAGTATCCTTTCCTTCCTAATTTTGTTCTTTAACCTATAATCCGAGTTAATGGTCATTCAATAGACAAAATAAGGCTTCCCTCAACTAATTCCAGTCCTTTTTAGCATGCAAAAGTCGTTCATATGGGCTGTTCATTCCTCCTAAACAAAACAGTCCTCTAGTCCAACAATTTCACATATTAAAATCACTAAAAACACTAGGTTTCATACCAATCATGTCTCATTCAATATCAAACATAGGGCAGTCCTTAATCCATCACTTTTGGCTCTTATTTCAAGTTTAAACATGCTTTATATTTCAACATAAGAGAGGTCTATCATCCAACCTTTCAATACATAAGAACAGGTAACAACTTAGGCATATTTTCACTAAAATCATGTCTTAAGCTTCTAGACATTCAAGTATGCACATAATCACTTATATTGTAAGGGGTTAAAGTATACATGCCTCTTCAAGCTAAAGCTCTTGTCTTTGCTTGGTTATGAAGTGAGATGTGATGAAATCCTTCACCTTCTTCACCTTAAGCATACGGTTTTAAGGAAATGAAATGAAAAGATTAGTCTTTATTCAATAGAGGAAATAGGATAAGTTTGAGGGCTAGAACATCTTACCAAAATGAGCTTGGAATGGGGATTCAAGCACCTCAATATAACACCACGTAGAAAAGTTGAAGGCTTTCACCTATTGGACCATGGATGTCACGGTTTTGGCATGAAGAGAAGGAGTTTATGTGAGTTTCATTCTTCACCAAATGAGGATTCACTTAAAGAAACTTGGAACAAGACTTACCTAGATGTCTTCTTGAGTCTTGAAAGTGAATTTGAACTCCTATCCTTCAAGATGAAGGGGGCGAAATCTTGATGAGGGGGATGGAGATTGTCTAAGTGTTTTGCTCTTGCATGATGAGAAGGTAGATGTTTCTAGAATGGTTTGATTTAAAACATGTTAGGGACTTAGGAAGGGGGACGGTTTTGGAGGGAGAATAGGAGGGTTAGGGTTCTCATGAGTGTTAATCAAGGTTAGGGTAGTAATAACCTTAGTTACTTTATTCCAACTATGGTTACTTTAGTGCTAACCCAAGTTACTTTATTAAATCATGGTTACATTAACCTTGGTTTAGGGAAAAAGTAACCATGGTAGAATTTAAAAATCCTCCATGTCTAGACACTAAGGGGGCGGTTTTGGTTGGGGTCTTTATGACCTCAACCATACTACCTCTTTCTTTAATGAGTTGTCTTAACTTGTTCCTTAAATGCATGTCTATTTTATTTTCTATTTATTCTTTGCATAATAACTTCTTGTCTTAATGGTGTAGTAGACTTTAGGTAATTATTTTAACTAATAAAGTTGGCTAGAGAATTCTAGAATCCCCATTCATGCCTTGGCCGAATTTTAGGCTTCTTGGGCAACTTGATATTTCTTGTAATTGTTTTTCTTTATTTTATCATATTCTAAAATTAACATATGTATGTACACATACATATACACGCCATGTATATTACATATGTGTATATATATATCCTCCTATGTATACGCATGTAGGTATTCATACATTTTGTACACATATATCCTATACACGCACATACATAATGGTATGTATGGTTCATGTATCACTATATTTCATGTACTACTTTCTTGAAGTTTCCCTTATTTAATTTGGCTTAGTATCACCTCAATAATAATTAAGTAAAGAGTAACACGCGCTAAAAGAAATTGTCACTTTCATTCCGTCTCATATTCATAGTTTTCATGTACATGATCGTTGGGGTACAACATCCTTCCCCCCTTCAATAAAGTTTCGTCCCCGAAACTTATGAACTGTCAAAGAGATAGGGGTATTTTTGCTTCATGCCTTCCTCTAACTCCCAAGTGGCCTCATCAACTGAATGGTTCTTCCATTGCACCTTGACCATAGGAATAGACTTATTCCTCAATGCTTTCACTTCCCTATCAATTATCCTTTCGGGTTCCTCAACATACGATATATCAGCTTCAATCCTCAAAGGTTGTTCATCCATAATATGGCTCGAATCATGCACATACTTACGCAATTGAGATATATGAAACACATTGTGTAATTGAGACAACGATGGTGGTAGTGCAAGTCTATAAGCAACTTCTCCAATCCTTTCCAAGATCTCAAATGGTCCAATGAATCTATGACTAAGTTTCCCTTTAATTCCGAACCGCTTTACTCCTTTCGATGGGGATACCTTCAAGAATACCTTATCTCCTACTTGAAAATCAAGTGGTCGACGCCTTACGTCGGCCCACGCCTTGCTTCTATCCTGAGCAGCCTTCAATCTTTGTCTTACAATCATAACCTTTTCCTTGGTTTGCTCCACTAAGTCAGGTCCTGTGAAAATCTTATCTCCAATCTCATCCCAATACAATGGCGATCGACATTTTCTTCCATAAAGAGCTTCATAAGGAGCCATTCTAATGGATCTGTGATAGCTGTTATTGTATGAAAACTCAACCAACTTCAAACTCTTATCCCAGCTACCTTCGAAGTCCAACACGCAAGCACGCAACATGTCCTCCAATGTTTGAATTGTTCTCTCTGATTGACCATCAGTCTGGGGATGGAAAGCTGAACTCATGCGAACTTCCGTACCCATCGCTTTCTGAAATGCCGTCCAAAACCTTATTGTGAAGTGGGGGTCTCGGTCACAAACTATGCTCATAGGAACTCCATGCAAACATACAATCTGATCAACATACATAGAAGCCAACTTTTCCATGGGTGCTTCAATCGACATCGCCATGAAATGAGCACTCTTTGTCAGACGATCCACAACAACCCAAATAGTGTCATATCCACTTCTTGTCTTAGGTAAATCGGTCACAAAATCCATAGCGATGTGATCCCACTTCCACTCAGGCACCTCAAGTGGTTGCAATAATCCAGCTGGCCTCTGATGTTCTGCTTTGACTTTCTGACATACAAGACATTTCTCAACAAACTCTGCTATCTGATTCTTCATTCCTGGCCACCAAAACTTTTGCTTCAAGTCATGATACATCTTATTTGCTCCTGGGTGAATAGACAAGCGTGTATTATGGGCTTCCTGAAACACTTCACTCTTTATCGCATCATCATTAGGCACACACAATCGACCTCTAAACCACAAACTGCCGTCACTACGGACTTCAAAATCGTCAGATGGCTTCTCCTTCAGCTTGCCCTTAACTTTCATCAATGCATCATCCTTAACTTGAGTCTCCTTAATCCTATCGATCAAAGAAGGAACCACTACTAACTTTGCAAGCACGTCGGGAATCGAATTCACTTCTTCCAGACCAAACTCTTCCATATCACGCTGTAGAGGTGGTTGACGGGGATGACTCGTCTTACGACTCAAAGCATCAGCAACTCTATTAGCTTTACCTGGATGATACTGAATAGAGATGTCATAATCCTTGATCAACTCAAGCCATCGCCTTTGGCGCATATTCATCTCCTTTTGAGTGAAGAGGTATTTCAAACTCTTATGATCCGTGAAGATCTCACACTTCTCTCCATACAGATAATGACGCCAAATCTTCAGAGCAAATACAACTGCTGCAAGCTCAAGGTCATGTACTGGATAATTCTGCTCAAACGGCTTAAGCTGGCGAGACGCATACGCGATCACACGCCCATTCTGCATAAGGACACAACCCAATCCATTCTTGGAAGCATCGCTGTAGATCACAAACTGTTCTCCTGAAATGGGTTGAGCCAAAACTGGTGTAGACGTCAACCTTGCCTTCAGCTCAGAAAAGCTACTTTCACAATCCTCATTCCATACAAATTTTGTCTTCTTCTGAGTCAATCTAGTGAGTGGCATAGCTATCCTTGAAAATCCTTCAACAAACTTGCGGTAGTAACCGGCTAGTCCGAGAAAACTCCTTACTTCAGTGACATTGGTCGGCCTCGGCCACGCAGTAATTGCCTCAATCTTTCTGGGATCAACCGAAATCCCATTTTTAGTAATAATATGGCCCAGAAATGACACACTATGCAACCAAAACTCACATTTACTGAACTTTGCATAAAGCTGATGCTTTCTTAGAATACCAAGTATTGTCCTCAGGTGGGCTGTATGAGTTTCCTCATCAGGCGAATAAATCAGGATATCATCAACAAAGACGACCACATACTTATCCAACTGGTCCCGAAACACCCGATTCATAAGATCCATAAACGCTGCAGGGGCATTGGTCAGTCCAAATGGCATCACGAGAAATTCATAATGTCCATATCTCGTCCTGAATGCTGTCTTAGGAATATCCTCAGCTCTTATCTTTAATTGAAAATATCCAGATCTTAGGCCCACTTTGCTAAACACCCGAGCTCCCTGCATTAGGATACTTTAGATATTATTCATGATTATTATATTGAAATAAGACTTGATAATTACTGACCCGAAGCTGGTCGAACAGATCGTCGATCCGAGGCAACGGATACTTATTCTTTACGGTGATCTTGTTGAGTTCCCGATAATCAATACACAGCCGCATACCTCCATCCTTCTTCTTTACAAATAACACTGGGGCACCCCATGGTGACACACTTGGACGAATCAACTTCTTTTCCAATAACTCATGCAATTGCTCTTTTAGTTCCTTCAGCTCAGCGGGTGCCATGCGGTAAGGAGCTTTAGAAATGGGCTCAGCTCCGGGGATGAGATTTATCTCAAAGGAAATTTCTCGATCAGGGGGAAGTCCTGGTAGTTCTTCTGGAAAGACATCAAGAAACTCTTGAACTACCGGAACCTGCGAAATGTCCACTGCTGCCTGCTCGGCACTAAGAGCATAAACAAGATAGCCTTGGCACTCCTTTCGCAACGCTCGACGGGCACGAGCTGTATTCACAAAAATATTCTTTGAATTCTTCAACTTGGGACCTCCTCTAAATGATACTTCCTCTTGCTCTGGGGTTCTGAAAGTAACTTTCTTCTGATTGCAGTCAATATGGGCATGGTTCTTAGACAACCAGTCCATACCAAGAATAATTTCAAAGTCATTCATAGCAATCGGGATCAGATCAGCCGCGAAACGATGGTCATCGAACTCGACCGCGCAATTCTTATACAGATAATGAGACGTAAATACTTGATCACCAGCGGCTTGGATTCGATAGGGTGATTTCAGCCGGATGGGATTATGGTCCAATCCCTTTGCAAATTTCTTAGATATAAAGGAGTGGCTGGCGCCACTGTCAAACAACACATTTGCGGGCATACAACATACAAGAATAGCGCCTGAATCATGCAAAGCCTTAACTACGCAGCAATATAATATTTATCAAATTAGCATTGCAAAATTTTAAATCATACCAGCCACGACGTCTGCAGCTTCCTCAACTGCAGCATCAGTCATCATATGCACACGCGAGCGCTGACGTTGGTTCCTTTGCTGCTGACCACCACGCTCACGACAATCTCTCAGAATATGCCCAGTCTTTCCACATCCAGTACAAGCAGCTCTCTTATCAGGACAATCCCTAATTATATGACCAGTCTTGCCGCAACCAAAGCACTTACCAGCTTGTACATAGCACTCGCCCAAGTGATTCTTTTGACAATGGGGACACATGGGAATGGCCTGCTGCTGCTGTCCTTGATTCCCTTGATTATTTCTTTGATTATTCTGATTCTGTCCACGGCGCTGTCCACGATTCTGATTTCCTCTTTGGCTCTGATTCTGCTGTCTACCTTGCCTCCCATGAAAATTCTGTCTAGTCATTTTCCTTGCTCCTTTATCACCGGAAGTGTCCCTTCCTCTTTTCTGGCCCACCATCGCATCACGACGAATGATATCCTTCTCGATCCGATAACATGCATCAACAAGCGCCTCAAAATCAGCAGGGATAACATTTACCAACCAAGTGCGAATCCTTGGGTTCAACCCACTCTCAAACTTCACCATCTTAGATTCCTCATCATTCATCGTAGCCAGAGAAAATCTACCCAAAGCCAGAAACTTGCTCACATATTCAGACACAGTCATACCAGGTTCTTGCTTCAACATTTCAAAATCATGCCTCTTTTGCATCTTTACGGACGGGGGAAAATAAAACTTATTGAACTCTTGGATGAATCTCTCCTATGGGATAGGTCGGGGCAAAGTTTGCAGCTTAGCCTTCCACCACTGGTTCGCCTCACCAAGGAGGAAAGGCCTCACAGCTTGGGTTTTCATATTGTCAGGGGCTCCATTCAGTTCAAAACAGTTCTCCACTTCATCTATCCATTTTTCAGCCATATCGGGGTCCGACTTGCCTTCAAAAGGCGGCACATTTGCTCGCTTGAGATTCTGAAAGTAATACTGCGCATCTCTTATAGGTTCATAAGGGGGAGGAGGGGCAACTTGCTGAATCATTCCCTGGCCAATCTGAGTTACGGTCTGACAGAATGCTTGGAAATCCGGAATAAGAAGTGGCACTTGCGGAAGAGGGTTTCCTTGAGCTGGTGGGGGATTTTCATTCTGCGGTGGAGGAGGAGGCGGTGGATTCTGATTCTGAGGAGGAGGTGGAGGGACTTGATCTTGAGGTTGTGGAGGGTTTGGTTCGGGTGCATGGGCAGCATCTCTGCGAGGTCTACCACGACCACGAGTCTGAACCATTTGTATACGGAGCAGAGAGATGTATATATGTATACATGGATCGAAATGACTGACTGAATTTAGACATGCTTGGAAAAAAGGAATTTAAAGTAGGAAAAAGAGTTAATGTGCAACATATTAGGCTAGCAGATCAACCAGTGGACCCTATTTCCAATCTAAGTTGTCTAAGCTAAGGCCATCTCTCTTCTAAGATCATGACTTAAGTCTAAGATCAATTCTTAGTTTTCTAAGATCATAACTTAGCTTCTACGTTCTGCCCGAATCTAGAGCCTGGGCTCTGATACCACCTGTAGCGCCCCGTACTCAGCTACCCCTCGTACGGTGCACCTGCCGTACTTTCCCTTTCGGAAAAGTATAAAGCGTCGATACTTAACTCGTAAAACCCATGGATAAACATGGATTACAAAGTCATGATCTTAACAGGTAGATAAAAATACGGTAGCAAACTACACCGCGAAATTATACAAACATTATCCGAAGAGAATCCGAAAATAGCTAAGTCCCAAAATGTCCCAAAAGTTCATCAAAAGCTTCCATCGTCATTCTCTTAACAGTAACTTCAATAACCTACGGATATGGCACCCTTGGCTCATCATCAACCCACTCGACTTCATTACCTGGCTCTGGGGGGAAAATTAAATGGGTGAGCGACAGAGTCGCCAACAAGTATACAATAACACCATACAATAAATAGAAAACGGCATACAAGAATCAAGCCCCAATTCCTTAAGTTAAAACATACCTACCAATACCTTTCCGAAGCACCATACTTAAAGTCATATCAACACTTAGCTAAGATCTAAATGTCACCACTTAGTTAGATTCTACGTGCTATAGCCAACCCTTACTTCTATGAATAGGTATCATGCATAATGTGTATGAAAATGCGAATGCAATGCAAATGCAACGGGAAACATTCTTTCTTTCATTTAGACATGCTCATAAAAATACTTGAACTTTCCTTCTTACTTTTAAATCATGCTCATCATAAAACAAGAGAGTGTGTCAGCCTATTATACCGGGCATGACTCGGTTCTTATAACATGATCACCTTCAGGTCTATTATACCGGACCTGGCTCGGTTCTTTCACTCTTCAGACCTATTATACCGGGCCTGGATCGGTTCTTATAATCATGATCATCTTCAAACCTATTATACCGGGCCTGGCTCGGTTCTTATAACTTTTCAGATCAATTAACCCTGGATCTGTAGCGGGTTAAGCTGGCCAGAAGGGACGGAATTCTTTCAAAACAGAAACTTTATATAAAACATCAATAAAATCATGAGCATGGAACATATGAGCATGTCAATGCAAGTGCATGGGATGCAACATGGTAAAATGCACTTATAACATCATAAACAACTTTCGTCATGGGCTGGAAAACGATCCAGCAGCATGTCTTGTATTGCCCGGCTTCAAAATCAACCTTTTGAGCCTATTTTCCAGAAACTAAAAATATGGACATGCACCACATGATCTTAACTACATTCTGTACAAATTTCATGCGATTCCGACAAGCGTAGGTTCCTCAATAAAAATAATTCCCAACAAGGGTACAACAGGAATTCTGCTGCACTCTCAACTCCATTCCTTACCTTGTCTCCATCCATGAACTCATTATGGGGCTCATTTAGCACCTGGAAATCTTTTCTATTTCTTTCATGAACAATATCCAAATGCCCATTCACCAAAATAAGTCAAAATAAATACAATACAAGTCATACAAGCACAAAGGGTCAATCTGTCCTGTTTTCCAGAATGTTACACCAACTTTACCTCAATGGTTTACCACCAAGGTCAATAGATAAAATCAATTTCTTTACATGGATACTTAGCTCTATGTCTTAAGTACTTCTTGTGAAATTTTCAGGTCAATCCAAGATGTTTAAGGCACTTAAATAATTTTTCTCCCTAAGGGGGTACAACCAGAACTGTTTTGACACCTTGATACTAAAAATTCATTTCTGACCAATCCACAAATGATTTTCCAGAAATTCCAACTCCATAATAAAATAGGCATGATAAGCTAAGACCACACCAAAAATAAGCTCAATCCAACGTTTAGAAGGTCCTTAACTAAGTCCATCAATTTAGCATAAAATATGTCCAGAACTCTGTTTTCAACCAACATGCATAGAAGTATCCTTTCCTTCCTAATTTTGTTCTTTAACCTATAATCCGAGTTAATGGTCATTCAATAGACAAAATAAGGCTTCCCTCAACTAATTCCAGTCCTTTTTAGCATGCAAAAGTCGTTCATATGGGCTGTTCATTCCTCCTAAACAAAACATTCCTCTAGTCCAACAATTTCACATATTATAATCACTAAAAACGCTAGGTTTCATACCAATCATGTCTCATTCAATATCAAACATAGGGCAGTCCTTAATCCATCACTTTTAGCTCTTATTTCAAGTTTAAACATGCTTTATATTTCAACATAAGAGAGGTCTATCATCCAACCTTTCAATACATAAGAAAAGGTAACAACTTAGGCATATTTTCACTAAAATCATGTCTTAAGCTTCTAGACATTCAAGTATGCACATAATCACTTATATTGTAAGGGGTTAAAGTATACTTGCCTCTTCAAGCTAAAGCTCTTGTCTTTGCTTGGTTATGAAGTGAGATGTGATGAAATCCTTCACCTTCTTCACCTTAAGCATACGGTTTTAAGGAAATGAAATGAAAAGATTAGTCTTTATTCAATAGAGGAAATAGGATAGGTTTGAGGGCTAGAACATCTTACCAAAATGAGCTTGGAATGGGGATTCAAGCACCTCAATATAACACCACCTAGAAAAGTTGAAGGCTTTCACCTATTGGACCATGGATGTCATGGTTTTGGCATGAAGAGAAGGAGTTTATGTGAGTTTCATTCTTCACCAAATAAGGATTCACTTAAAGAAACTTGGAACAAGACTTACCTAGATGTCTTCTTGAGTCTTGAAAGTGAATTTGAACTCCTATCCTTCAAGATGAAGGGGGCGAAATCTTGATGAGGGGGATGGAGATTGTCTAAGTGTTTTGCTCTTGCATGATGAGAAGGTAGATGTTTCTAGAATGGTTTGATTTAAAACATGTTAGGGACTTAGGAAGGGGGACGGTTTTGGAGGGAGAATAGGAGGGTTAGGGTTCTCATGAGTGTTAATCAAGGTTAGGGTAGTAATAACCTTAGTTACTTTATTCCAACTATGGTTACTTTAGTGCTAACCCAAGTTACTTTATTAAATCATGGTTACATTAACCTTGGTTTAGGGAAAAAGTAACCATGGTAGAATTTAAAAATCCTCCATGTCTAGACACTAAGGGGGCGGTTTTGGTTGGGGTCTTTATGACCTCAACCATACTACCTCTTTCTTTAATGAGTTGTCTTAACTTGTTCCTTAAATGCATGTCTATTTTATTTTCTATTTATTCTTTGCATAATAACTTCTTGTCTTAATGGTGTAGTAGACTTTAGGTAATTATTTTAACTAATAAAGTTGGCTAGAGAATTCTAGAATCCCCATTCATGCCTTGGCCGAATTTTAGGCTTCTTGGGCAACTTGATATTTCTTGTAATTGTTTTTCTTTATTTTATCATATTCTAAAATTAACATATGTATGTACACATACATATACACGCCATGTATATTACATATGTGTATATATATATCCTCCTATGTATACGCATGTAGGTATTCATACATTTTGTACACATATATCCTATACACTCACATACATAATGGTATGTATGGTTCATATATCAGTATATTTCATGTACTACTTTCTTGAAGTTTCCCTTATTTAATTTGGCTTAGTATCACCTCAATAATAATTAAGTAAAGAGTAACACGCGCTAAAAGAAATTGTCACTTTCATTCCGTCTCATATTCATAGTTTTCATGTACATGATCGTTGGGGAACAACACGTAGCGCATCATACAAACCTTGGACGACATGTTGTGTGCATGTGTGTTAGACTTCAAGGGTGAATGGGATAAGTCTGTGAAATTGATTGAGTTTTCATATAATAACAGTTGCCACAGTTCCAACGACATGGCACTGTTTGAGGCATTGTATGGTCGTAATTGTTGATCGCCACTCTACTAAGATGAGGTTGGAGAAAGAGCCGTCATGGGTCGAGATTTAGTGGAGAACACCTTGGATAAGGTCAAGTTGATACGCATCAATTGAAGGCAGCTCAGAGTCAGAGTAAAAGTTGAACAGACTCTAAGAGGCGACCGATCAAGTTTGATGTTGGAGAGAAGGTATACTTGCGGGTTTCTTCGACGAAAGGCGTCATGAGATTTGGTATCAAGGGAAAGATGAGCCCTCGATTCATTGGTCCTTACGAGGTGTTGGAGAAAATGGTAGTTGCATATCGATTGGCGTTACCCCGACATTCTCGCAGGTACATGATGTATTCCATGTATCGCAGTTGTGACCCTGTGTACATGATCTGAGCCACATCCTTGAACAGCCACCAGTGACTGTAGGATTTGCAAGGCACCACTAGAGGAGGGTTGAATAGTGGGTGCGGAAAATGTGGTTTTTAAAATAGTTTTAAACTAAAAACCCAACTTATAAAAACAGTTTCTGTTTTCAGGACTAGTTTTAAAACGTTTTGAAAACTAGGTTGCATGTGTTCAAAAATTCTAAAATTTGGAGATAAGTTAGCCTCAGATGTTCTGAGTATCTCCTAAAAATTTCAGATTAAAATTCAACCTCTAACCCCTTGACAAATCGTTGGTGGTCAGATTGCGCAAATCTGCCAGAAACGATAGTCCGATTTGAAAAATTAATTCCTATTTGTCCGTAACTCCAAATTCTCTGAAAATCTAAAGACTAACCCCTTATTAGTTTTATTTAATTGGGTTGAAATAGTTTTGAAAAATTGTTTTGGTAAGTTAGTCAAATACGATCAAAGTCTCAACCTTCCTGAAAATCAGACTGCACTAGTCTCAGAACTTTGGACGTTTGAATGACTTATACTTGTCCAAAAGGGTTGAAACTTACGCCAAAAGAACCTTAAGACGTGAGGCTATGACTCTGGAAAGTTTCGTAATTGTTGAAATTCGTTTACTGTTTTTACCAACATTATTAAAAACGATAAACAGTGCTGAAACTGAAAGTAAATGCTGAAAGTAAATAACACCAGGAATTTTATACTGGTTCGGTTATAAATAACCTACTCCAGTATTCCAGGACACCTTCCTCGGTTAGCACTAATCACATAACACAAAATAACACCTTACCACAGAGTTGATGGAGTTACACACCAACTCCAACCCTTTACAAACCTTGTATGAGAATACAATTGTCACGAACACCACCACCTTGCAAGTGCAAGATTGATCACACCTTGATCAATATTTTACAATGATAAAGAGTATGTGGTGGACTATATGAAACCTATTCAAATATATTAATATGAGTACAATAGGCTTTTAGAGAGAAGAAAGAAAGAAGGTGTAGAAAGAGAGGCTAAAAACGTTTTTCAATCTTGTATGCTTGTAAGACTTGTCTTATTTTTGTCTTGCTCTCTTCTTTCCTTTTATCATTGTGGCCGCCCCCCTTTGATGCCATTCTCCTCTTGAAAATTATCTTCTAAGTCCTTGAAAGAGTGTATTGCATCGTTGTGACATGTCTTTGCTTACTTGGCATCTCCTTATTGGATGATCATTAAGCTCTTGCTTACTTGGCACTCATTGATTGGATAGATGTTTTCATCACTTGATGACTAGATAAATCTGAAATTAAACCTCAAAAAGTATGTGCCAATTAGCCATAAACTTGTTACCATAAGTCACAATATCATCCCATAAAATTAGCTAGGAAAATAACTCCAAATTGCCTTAAGAGAATCGGCCATTGCACCCTTTTGCACATGCTGAAATTTCATCATGTGTAACATTTGCATTTCATTCAAAATATTGCCAAGTTTACTTTGATTTAATCCAAGAAATCAATCACTATTTAGTGCAAGACATTCTTATCATTTTTGGAATAAAATTGGTCACCAATGCCTAGAAATCGGCCAACATACATTACACACATGCTGAAATTTTCAGCATGTGTGATATTCAAAGATATCACCATTTTAATTCCATATTTTATTCAAAACACTTCCATACTATCTTCCAATTAATTCACTTAATTCAAGAAGTAACACATGTCTCATAAAGTGATAAAAATCGGCCGGCCATATGCGCATGCTGAAATTTTCAGCATGTGTTACAAATGTGACATAAGTTTGAAATGTTACCTTGTGTAGCTCCTGCCATTATGTCATCAAAATTTTATGCTTCATTCTTGGCAAATCATGATGCCAAAAAAGATCCACATAAGCTCCAATATAGCTGGTTTAGGCATGTGAAATGATTGTGCATGTGCTGAAATTTTATTTTTGCAAACTTTGTAAAATAGTGCAGATTTGATTATACACACATGGTATATTCCAATCAGCCCTTAATTGATTTTTCTAGAACACTTTAGAATGTATTAAGTATGTAAAAAGTGTCTAGATACATGTTATATGAAATGCCAAAAATGTTCCATGTGTCGTATACGTAGAAAACCGAATTTTCGACGTTTTTCGATTACCCAATTTTTCTCTAATTAAATTCCAAATTTTTGCATATGTTATATATATTATGTTACACATAATATACATAAATTAAACTTTAATATTCAGCACTCAGCTGATCTTAAAGTGGCGCCCAAAACATGTGTCAAAATTGAAATTGGAATTTCCACAATTTGGCCTTAATTGAGGGTGATTTGTGTGTGACAACATGGAATGATTTTATGGCTGCACATACCATGTAAGCCACAAAATTTGTGGCCATTTTTGAAGTGTAGGGCCTGACCATCTATTTATGGCAAGTACGTGACACGTTGGCGAAGTTTCGGTATTAACCTGATATGACAATTTTTGGTTTAGAACCTTTTAACGTGTCGTATTAAATTTGTCATCACCATGACTTATATCATATGATATAAGACCTGAATATACTCATAAATATGAGTTAAATATAGTGGTTTGATGTTAATGTATGTATGTAAAATATATCACGTGTCGGTAGTACGTTGGAATAAATGTGTTTTTTTTAAAGAGAAATTTTATTAATGAAAAAGAGTCTCCGTTACGGTGGAGAATACCTTAGTACAACAATGTATATCATACGAAAACCTATAATGTAAAGCTGCTATAATGTGTAATCTCCAGTCAAATATGATATGCCGCATTAAAACCTTGCCAAGTAAAACCACCCTTGTGGATAAAACCTTGGTGAAGGAAAAAGCGTACATATTTATTTGATTGGAGGGAAAGTTTATTGGTACAAGCACAGTAATGTATGACGTCCTTAAGTCTATGATGAGTAGCTCGAAGGTGGCCCTCAACAGTTGAATTTGCTGGTTGCTGTAGCTTTTGATGAAATCATTCATGTGTGTCCAGAAGCGGAGGTTGTGATGAAGGGCACATGCATGTGGCAGCTGGAAACCTTGCAACAAAGTTGATGTCCCTCGACAAAACAAAGGTAATGCTGAATTAGTCATAGCACAAGATATAAAGAGAAGCAGCAGCATAGGATAATTCCAAAATCGTACCGATGTTGCCCGAAGTCCATAGACTACGGGCAACAGAAAGAAATAAATGCAGCGTCTATATGAAGAGAAGGATAGAAGGTATACCCGCGTTGCCTGCATACATAGGATGCAGGCAACCAAACAATGTCTCCATCTTTGTGTATTACGTTCTAAGCGCATGGATGTGTCCATCTGTTTGATAAAAACCACGTGCCGAATGCGGTAACTGGTTGGCAGATGTAAACAGACAAGTAGCAGGGTGCAGTCGAGCATGTTGACATATGTGGTGTGCCACCATGTTAATCTCTCTAGGGATATGATGTAACGTACTCCCCGTCAAATGCAAGTGTTGAACGAGCCTAGTGTATTCCGGAAGTGCAGTAATTGTAATGTCCAATAACTGCGTAACTTGCTGACAGTCCGTCTCAATGATGACATTACGATGAAGTAAGCCAAAATACAGTAGGCTGAGAACAGTCGCTTGTAATTCTGCTCGAAAAGGAGGCACAACAGGAAGCCGAAATGATATGCCTGCAACCATCTTGCCATTAGAGTCACGAAGAATAGCTCCTACAGCAGCGTGTGAGTGTCCAGCCGAAGCATCCACGTTCAGCTTTAATTTTCCTGCCGGAGGAAGTGTCCACTTCAGTGGGATTACTCGTTTTGGTCGAAGACGAGGAGAGAAGCCATTGCTAACCAACGAGGGAATGTATTGTGCCAATGACGTGCCAGAAAGTGTGGCAGCCCAATCAAAACAAGACTGTTTAGCTAAGGGTAAGATTCGAGCTACCGACAAATCAGATTCTCCAAATTGATGATTTGCATAAACTCGCCAAATAGCCCAGCAAAGCATGATGGGTCCTACGACTTTACGTTGGAATAAATGTGTATATATATATATATGGTAAATGGCGTGTGAGGGCGGTGGAGAAACTTTCCTTTCTTCGACTTGTTGCCTTTGTGCCTTTTCCAAATATGGCTTCCTTTAATGAACTACTTAGTTTAATTAACTAAGTACTGCACTTAATGAAAATAGTTCAAACACAACAAATGCTTGCCATTTGATGTAAGCTTTAAAGCTTCATGGCTCGTTAGCACGGCAACATTATATATGAACTATATAAGGCAAGTTTTATGCAACAACGTGTCATGTCATGAAATATGTCATGCATTTCTCTAATTACATGTTATTTAAATCATGCATTTTGTAATCACTCAAACCCCTTTTTCTCAACAATCTCCCCCTTTTGAAGATTTACAAAATAACATATATTCATGATTTAAATCTTGTCCTCCCCCCTCCAATCGTGCACAAATTCAAATTTTGAATTCCAAATTTAAAATTCGCTCTCCCTTTATTTGTGCAATTGATCTTTCTCTCTCTCCCTTAAATCATGCATTCGCTCCCCCTTTATTTTGGAAAGACAATCAAAGGCGCATGTAAAGATGAAGATAAAAAATCATGCATTTCAAATATCATCAAAAGTGTGTTCTTAAGGGTTATTTATTTAACCCTTTGAGAATGTCCCTTAATTTGGGTACCTTTTTAGGTCTTCCAAAAGGTGAGAAAGATGATGAAAACGCAACATAATATACGTTAGGGGGAAATGCGTTTAGCCTTTGGCTGAGAATCCCATCATGCATATAGTATGGTTTTTGTTTTTGGTTTGTATGCACGAGGAGTGATCTAGATGCATTTTTATGATATTAATGTCGCATATGCATAAGTGGATTTCTATATGGCACATGATTTCTCTTTGTATGATAAGAAGCATGATGAGATGAGATGAGTGGTGTACTAGTCTTTTTCTCATATTTATACGACACATAATTATACTTTGTATGCTATGAAGAAGAGATATGACGAGATGAGGGGAGATGGGGTCTTTGCATTTCTTTAAGCGCTACGCATGCCTTTGATGTGTCTACTGTCTTAGAAAAAACTAACTTGGATGGTTTAGATGATGCTTCGTTTGTCTCACTGTATCCTAATCCAGTTTTATCACTGTCATGTTTTTGTGATAAAATGATGCGATCTAGCATGTTTGTTCCCGTGTCAAATTTTTTCACCATTTTCTCTACATCCGTATTCCTTGATTTCAAGTTTGAAATCTCGGATTTCAGTTCATTGTTCTCGAATGTCAATGATGAAATTTCAGACTTTAATAAATTTATAATGCAGGACGACTCTTCTTTTGAATCGTTTAATTGAGACACAAGATTTTTGTTAGAAGATTCCAACAATTTCTTGTTTTCAATTAATCGCTTCTTTTCTTTTGCAAGAGTCTTTGAGAACTTATACAACTCTAAATATTGACTAAATAAATCATCATAAGAACATTCAGAATCGGAATCAGAGTCGGAAGATACCTCATTTGATGCCTTAGATGTAAAGCATACTTGTCCCTTTTATTCTTCCGTATCATCAGTCTCAGAGTCGGATGTGTCACTCCAAGTGGAGGCTTTGAAGGCTCTTCTCCTTTGTTTAGGTTGTGAGACGAGTCTAGTTTTTGTCTGATCCTTGTCAAGGTATTTGTTCGTTTGTTTGTCCTTGTTTGGACAATCATATGACAAGTGTCCAGGTTGTCCACATTCATAGCACTTTATTTCCTTATTTTTATTTTTATGATCCTTAGTTGAAGTAGACTTATGTTTAATCGATTTCTCAAGATTTTTCTTAATCTTTTAGCCATCTTGATTAAATCCTCATCATCGCAATCTATGTCACTATCATCTACGACGTATTTATTTGATTTAAATGCTATAGCCTTATCATTTTTGGAAATAGACTCAGAATGTCTTAAAGTGAGTTTGTTTTCATATACCTTATAGTGATCCAATTAGTTCTTCCATCTTAATCGATTTAGTTTCTTTGCTTTCTTCTATGGCTGTTACTTTAGGGTCCTACTCGGATGGAAGGCTTCGCAAGACCTTTTGTACCTTTTCCTGCATAGTAAAGGCTTTGCCAAGAGACTCAAGAGAATTGTAAATGTTAGTCAAAGCGAAGATCCATATCAACGATAGATTCATTTGGCAATAATTTAATTGACTCGAGAGTGGACATAAGCATGTTGATCTTGGACTCTTTTACTTGACTAGTGCCTTTGTGTTTCATTTCAAGAATTCTCCACATTTCTTGAGCACTAGAACAATTTGAAACATATCTAGATTCACTTTTACTTAGTCCATTTAAAAAGTAATTGCATACCCTAACGTTCATGCTTTGTTTCTTTTTATCCTCACACTAGTGTACTCTTGCCTAGGCTTAACGGCCTCTGGTGTGACTCCATCTGCAGTGGATAATTTGGATGGAACAAAAGGACCATCTTCTATAATTAACCAAAGATCAATTTCAATTTCCATAAGGAAAAGTTTCATTCTTAACTTCCATTGAATGAAAGACTCACCGTCAAAGAGAGGAGGTCTGATGGTTGACATTCCTTCTTGCACAGTGTTACAGCTAGTGGATGTCATCTCACTTAGATCGTTGAATCCTTTTGTTGTGAGTGTTCCTGCACTCTGATACCACTTGTAGGATCTGCAAGGCACCACTAGAAGGGGGTTGAATAGTGGGTGCGGAAAATGTGGTTTTTAAAATAGTTTTAAACTAAAAACCCAACTTCTGGAAACAGTTTCTGTTTTCAGGACTAGTTTTAAAACGTTTTGAAAACTAGGTTGCAGGTCTTCAAAAATTCTGAAATGTATAGAGAACTTAGATTCAGATGTTCTAAGTATCTCCTAAAAATTTCAGATTAAAATTCAAACCTCTAAACCCTTGAAAAATGGTTGGTGTTCAGATTGCGCAAACCTGCCAGAAACAATAGACCGATTGGGAAAATTAATTTCTATTTGTCTGTAACTCCAAATGCTCTGAAAATTTAAATACTAACCCCTTATTAGTTGTATTTAATTGGGTTGAAATAGTTTTGAAAAATTATTTTGGTAAGTTAGTCAAATACGATCAAAGTCTCAACCTTTGCAAGCCTGAAAATCAGACTGCACTAGTCTCAGAACTTTGGACGTTTGAATAACTTATACTTGTCCAAAAGGGTTGAAACTTGCGCCAAAAGAAACTTAAGACGTGAGGCTATGACTCTAAAAAGTTTCGTAGTTTTTGAAATTCGTTTACTATTTTTACCAGCATGATTAAAAAACGATATATAGTGTTGAAACTGAAAGTAAATGCTGAAAGTAAATAACACCGGGAATTTTATACTGGTTCGGTTATAAACAACCTACTCCAGTCTTTGAGGACACCTTCCTCGGTTAGCACTAATCACACAACATAAAATAACACCTTACCACAGAGTTTATGGAGTTACACACCAACTCCAACCCTTTACAAACCTTGTATGAGAATACAATTGTCACGGACACCACCACCTTGCAAGTGCAAGATTGATCACACCTTGATCAATCTTTTACAATGATGAAGAGTATGTGGTGGACTATATGAAGCCTATTCAAATATATGAATATGAGTACAATAGGCTTTTAGAGAGAAGAAAGAAAGAAGGTGTAGAAGGAGAGGCTAAAACCGTTTTTCAATCTTGTATGCTTGTAAGACTTGTCTTATTTTTGTCTTGCTCTCTTCTTTCCTTTTGTCATTGTTGCTGCCCCCCTTTGATGTCATTCTCCTCTTGAAAATTATCTTCTAAGTCCTTGGAAGAGTGTATTGCATCATTGTGACATGTCTTTTGCTTACTTGGCATAGCCTTATTGGATGATCATTAAGCTCTTGCTTACTTGGCACTCATTGATTGGGTAGATGTTGTCATCACTTGATGACTAGATAAATCTGAAATTAAACCTCAAAAAGCATGTGTCAATTAGCCATAAACTTGTTACCATAAGTCACAATATCATTCCATAAAATTAGCTAGGCAAATAACTCCAAATTGCCTTAAGAAAGTCGGCCATTACACCCTTTTGCACATGCTGAAATTTCAGCATGTGTAACATTTGCATTTCATTGAAAATATTGCCAAGTTTACTTTGATTTAATCCTAGAAATCAATCACTATTTAGTGCAAGATATTCTTATCTTTTTCGGAATAAAATTGGTCACCAATAAGGCCTAGAAATCAGCCAACATACATTACACACATGCTGAAATTTTCAGCATGTGTGATATTCAAAGATATCACCATTTTAATTCCATATTGTATTGAAAATACTTTCCATACTATCTCCCATATAATTCACTTAATTCAAGAAGTAAAATATGCCTCATAAAGAGATAAAAATCTGCCAGCCATATGCACATGCTGAAATTTTCAGCATGTGTTGCAAATGTGACATAAGTTTGAAATGTTACCTTGTGTAGCTCCCTCCTTTATGTCATCAACATTGTATGCTTCATTCTTGGCCAATCAAGATGCCAACAAAGCTCCACATAAGCTCCAATATAGCTGGTTTAGGCGTGTGAAATGATTGTGTGCATGTGTTGAAATTTTATTTTTGCAAACTTTGTAAAATAGTGCAGATTAATTATACACACATCGTATATTCCAATCAGTCCTTAATTGATTTTTCTAGAACACTTTAGAATGTATGAAGTATGTAAAAAGTGTCTAGATACATGTTATATGACATGCCAAAAATGTTCCATGTGTCGTGTACGTAGAAACCCCGAATTTTTGACGTTTGTCGATTACCCGATTTTTCTCTAATTAATTCCAAATTTTTGCACATGTTATATATATTATGTTACACATAATATACATAAATTGAACTTTAATATTCAGCACTCATCTGATCTTAAAATGGTGCCTAAAACATGTGTCAAAATTGAAATTGGAATTTCCCACAATTTGGCCTTAATTGAGGGTGATTTGTTGTGTGACAACATGGAATAATTTTATGGCTGCACATACCATGTAAGCCATGAAATTTGTGGCCATTTTCGAAGTGTAGGGGCTGGACATCTATTTATGGCAAGTACGTGACACGTGGCGAAGTTTCGATATTCGCCCGATACGACAATATTCGGTTAGAACCTTTTAACGTGTCATACTAAATTTGTCATCACCATGACTTATATCATATGATATAAGACCTGAATAGACTCATAAATATGAGTTAAATATAGTGGTGGTGACGTTAAGATACGTACGTAATATATATAACGTGTTGGTAGTACGTTGGAATAAATGTGTATGTGCCTTTTTCAAAAAAAAATCTGAATATATATATATATATATATATATATATATAATATATATATATATATATGGTAAATGGCGTGTGATGGGGGTGGAGAAACTTTCCTTTCTTCAACTTGTTGCCTTTATGCCTTTTCCAATATGGCTTCCTTTAATGAACTACTTAGTTTAATTAACTGAGTACTTCACTTAATGAACTAGTTTAGTTCATTAATGATGGCACCTGCTGAAATAGTTCAAACACAACAAATGCTTGCCATTTGATGTAAGCTTTAAAGCTTCATGGCTCGTTAGTACGGCAACATTATATATGAACTATATAGGGCAAGTTTTATGCAACAACGTGTCATGTCATGAAATATGTCATGCATTTCTTTAATTACACGTTATTTAAATCATGCATTTTGTAATAACTCAACCCCTTTTTCTCAACAGTGACGATTCGAGAGGATGCTACCTACGTGGAGGTACCAATATGTATTGTGGATATAAGGAGCAAACACTGAGAAAGAGATCGATTTTGTTTGTAAAGGTGCAGCGGAGTAATCAGACCGAGCGAGAAGAAACTTGGGAGCCACAGCAGCAAATGCAGAAAGCAGTATTCGCAGCTCTTCATATAAGGTGCAATAAGCTTCAAGGACAAAACTTTTTATAGGAGGAGAATGTTACGCATGTTAGTTTTTTTGTTACGTCGTAACATTTGATACGTAAATTTAGTATCATTGGTATGTGCTTTCTAAATTCTTCGGTATGTCGAAACCCTAGGCGAGTTTGACAATTAATATTATCGAACATACGATAAAACTTAAATAAATTTCGTCGTAACGACTTAAGTATTAGACTAAATTAAATCAAATAGAAAATAATGACACAATAGCTTACACACCACTTAAATTAAAAAGAAAACAAAATAGGACATGATAAAACACTTTAGCAAAGAAGAAAAGGATAATTAATATATGTGTGTGTATATATACATACACACACTCTAAGTAGGAAAAAAAGTTCGTGCTCTGGCGATTCTGCGACACGATGGAATCACAACTTGCAGCCCCTGCGATCGGCGGTTGCTGGCCGCCGCTGACTTCCTGCGCCCACTCTATTGCTTGCGTCGGACAGCCGCAACTCATGGCTTCTCTTCCATCTGATCTGACTCCGGCAAAGCATCATTGTTTTCTTCATCCACAATTCCGATTGCTGCGAAACCAATCCAATGCTTCAAGGGCACTCTGATGATAGAATTTCTGATGATTGAAATAGCCGCATTTGCGCGGGCCATATCGATATACTTTGGTGGGACCTTTTGGTATGGCAGACCTTCATTGGCCACTATTCGCGCAAGCATCGATCGTATTGGGTTTACAGGTACCGTCAAGATTGGCCTTGTAGACTCCATGGCTATATATTGATACATTTTGATCAGGAGGCGGATTATCTACGCTGCTTTGCTCGACAAAGCTAGACCATCGCAGGGAAACATATGAGGGTGACGAAATAGACACCAGATTTGACCCAAAGTTGATGTGCCAATCGTCCCTATTTGGGGTCTCATTGCCAGGGTTTCCTGTGCATTTTCATCAAAAGGAAGCTCTTTTCTATATAGACGCATGCTGGGAACCCCGATGAAATTAGATGTAGCTACGTCGTCCGTTTTGCGGCCTTCTACTGCACGTTTGTGTGTAGAGGGTTGATATCTCTCAAGAACTTCCTTCACGAGTATATATTCAAGTTTCTTCGTGGACAATAACACAATCAGTCATTTATGAAGGTTTGCCTTCCTATTGCACGTCTTGTTTTCGGCTTGGGACACAAGGCAACATATTGCGGAAAGCCGGATGAAAAAATGCCCTGATCAACCATCCATGACAGCGATAGGGAAAGACGCCAAAGCCCAAGGGAAAATTTACAGCGCTGGACTCCCAAAAAACAGCCTACTATACAGGAGCCAGGATAATGTCCGCCACTAAGTACACAACACTATGAGGTGCAGCCGGCGACGTTGGTTAATGCGCTCTCCTGACCTTTATCTTGCTGCCTCCATTTTATTCTCTCAAAATCTTTAACATTTAAAAGGTATTGATGACTGTTTGTCAGCATATTTGCCCGATAATTCTACAATATATACTAATTCAGAGAGTGAAGTTGAGATAGATCGCTCACAACCGAGTTTCATTGAGGAACCAACAGATGACAAACTGCAATATATTGAAAACTTGGTCCAATTAATGATTATTGATCTGACATCACAGGAATGACTTCCATTAACACCTCCTCTGTCTAGCGAGACGGCTGATTTTCAGGTACCTCCTAGACTTTTGCGATGTCAAAATCGTTTGGTCACTCCATTGTCCTCTGCTTGCCGTTCTAGGGCTGCCCTCTCAAACTCGTTTGAAGTATTGTCAGACCAATGAAGATCTTACTTTGGAATGTTAGAGGGCTTCATTCCTCGGTTGATAGGATATTATCTTTGCTTCGTCGTTATCATTTACATGTTCTGGTTGTTATTGAACCAAAGTCTAGATTATCTACGCTCATATCATATCGACTAAAGTTTGTCTTTTCACATGATGTGTCGGCTTGTGATGATCATATTTGGATCATGTGGAAAAGTACAGTTCTTCAATTAGCAGGTGAACGTGTTGATGTGCAAAATCATTCGTTGCGTTTTACTTGGTTGGCATTGGGAGATTCTTTTTGGGCAGCATTTGTTTATGGTATGCACAGAGTGGTTGCGCTCAGACCACTGTGGACTGATCTAATCACCATGCATGGGTCGCTAGACATTCCGTGGTTGATTGGAGGAGATTTTAACACTTTTTTGTCATTGGATGAGCATAAGGGGCGTTCATCACAATCTCTACAATCTCTACAAGATTTTAAGGATTGTGTGGATGCCTGTTCCCTGCAGCATATTAAATTTCAAGGCTCAACTTTTACATGGAGTGACGGACGAGGTTTGGGCAAAGTGTGGCACCGTTTGGATCATTTTTTATGTTCTTCGGATTTTTTTGATCTTTTCATGTCAGTGACTTATCGACATCTAAATCGGACTACTTCTAATCATGCTCCCTTATTTTTAGAATATGTGGCTGATTCTGCTTCTACTTCGGCTTCTTTTCGCTATTTGGATGTATAGGCTACGCACTCTGACTTTGATAGCTTTGTCATTCATCATTGGAAATCTTTCACTACAGTTGGAGGAATGAGAGGATTTTTCAAACTGGGCCAACTGAAGAAACATTTGCGTAGGTGGAATAAGGAGGTTTTTGGAAACGTTTTTGATGCGGTAGCCGTAGCTGAGTAAGATACGTTACGTTGTGAAGCATCTTATGATTCATCCCCTTTGGATGTCACAAGGAAATCATTGTAGCATGGCCATTCTCCGCCTAGCTCAGTCCAGGGTGTTATTGTATTGGAAGCAAAAAGCTAACGTCAAATAGCTACGTGAAGGGGATGCGAACACTAGATATTTTCATCAAACTGTAAAAGATAGAAGGCGCAGGAAATCTATCTGCCGGATACTAAAGTCGGATGTCGTGGAGTGTACCACGGCAACGGAAATAGAACCGGAGGCTGTTCGGTTCTTTCAGACGTTATTCACGGAGGAACAAACTACACCATGTCATTGTATTATTAGTTATATCCCAGGTTTGTTATCTGCTGAGGATAATAATTTGTTGATGGCCATACCAGATATGCAAGAGGTGAAAACAGCAGTTTGGGATCTTAGTCCCACAAGTGCTGCAGGTCCAGATGGTTTTACAGGCTCATTTTATCAACGCTTTTGGGCAATTATACAGATGGATGTGCATAAGACAGTGCAGAAATTTTTCTTGGGCATTCCTCCTCCGCGTCAGGTTGTGGCTTCCCTTATTACATTAATACTAAAAGTTTTGAACCAACAAACATTTTCAGATTATCGGTCCATTTGTTTGACAAATTTCTTGGCCAAGGTAATAACTCGCTTGATTGCAACTCGCATGGCAAATTTTCTACCGCAACTAATCTCCCTTGAGCACGCGGGGTTTTTGAAAGGCCATGATATTACTGAACAAGTCTTATTGGCGCAAGAGATGGTGCATGTATTGGATAGACCAGTATCGTGGGGGTCATGTTATAGTTAAGCTTGATATGGCTAAAGCTTTTGACAGAGTTAACTGGTCTTATCTTCGTTAGGTCTTATTGACTATGGGATTTCATGCGCGCTTTGTTCGCATCATTTTAAATAATTTGTCTGCCACGAAGTGCTCCGTGCTTATTAATGGTAAGCCAGCAGGTTTCTTTTTAGTCTCCAGAGGGGTTAAGCAGGGAGATCCCTTATCTCCATTGTTATTTATTCTAGCTGCAGAGCGCTTTTCCTGTGGACTTAAACTTTTGAGGTAGGATGGAGAAATTTTTGGTTTTAATGCTGGCCGCGCCCCCCAAGTATCACACTTGGGATTTGCCGATGATTTGGTGGTATTCTTAAACGGCTCAGTTGCAAATTAACGACGTTTCAGATCTTTCTTGGATGATTATCAACATTCTTCGGGACAATTAGTCGTTTTTCATAAAAGCTAGGTGGTTGTTAGTGCGGGAGTTTCAGGGCCAGGAGCTTCTCAAACGCTAGGCATGAGATTGACGCAATTGCCCATGAAATATTTGGGTTCATATTTATATAAAGGTATTAATCGCGCTGCTTATTGCACATCATTGTTAGCTCATGTAGATGCAAAGTTGAACTCATGGGCTTCAAAGCTTTTATCATTTGCGTGTAGATTGGTCCTAATTCGTCATGTCCTTGGATCTATGCCATTGCATATTATTGCGAGCTCAAGACTTTTGAAGAGTGTAGTGCAGGCCATTCATAGGCACATGGCTCATTTTCTTTGGAAGGATCGCTATCACTGGCGCTCTTGGGAAAGGGTCTGCTGTCCGACAGAATTCGAAGGCTTGGGCATCCGTAATTTGGATTTGTTACATAATGCTTATGACAGTCTTTTGTGGTGGTGATTTCACACTTCGCAGAGCCTCTAGGTAACATACAGTCAACAGTGCTATGGACGAAGAGGAGTTGTGTCCGCTACCTTGTATGATTCTCCCATTTGGAAGCACATTTGTAGAGGTCACTCATACGTGGAGCATCATGTTTCTCATACACCTGATGGCGTTTATTGGACTGCAGATTCGTCGGGTCAGTTTTCGTTACGATTAGCTTATAGCCAACTATGTACTCATGTGACTTCATTTGAATGTGCAAAGTTTGTTTGGTGGCCGGGCTTGCCTTCTGGGGCAAAACTTTTTCTGTGGAAGTTATGGATGCATGCGTTCCTTTAGTAGATAATTTATGCGCTTGACAGGCGATCTTTCCATCTCAGTGTGTTTTTTACAAGGTCAATTCTGACAGGAGGGACCATATTTTTCTGCAATGTCCGGTCATTCTCCATATTTGGCAGGAAATTTCAATCTTATTTTCTGGTCCTCTCCCACAACAGGCTGCAATTCAAGGATACTTAAACCGTTGGTGGAACACATCTGCTGCCAATTCGATGGTTGGCCAACTAAGGGCAGTGGTTTCATCTCTCACAGTTTGGGTGATTTGGAAGGAATACACATCTATCAGATTGGTGATGGTCTTTTTCATACAACCACTTATTTGTGCAACTTCGTGAGCAAATATTTATTTGGTGTGCTTCAACTAAAGGACGTAAATTTTCGATATCACTGTCTCATTTGCTGGATAGGAGATTTTCACCAAAATTTCTCCATAGACAGCAGACTCTTCCGTTGGGAGTTACCGCCTTCGGGTCGCTTTAAACTCAACATTGATGCTTCGGCTGGACACCTGGCAGCTGCAGCAGGAGCTATACCTCGTAATGACTTGGTAGAATTTGTTTCAGGTGTTGCTTTTCCTTTACCGTCTGCCACACCATTACGCACTGAGCTTATGGCGTTGATTTTTCGCCTTTTATACTATGCGAGAGATTATGACAGGCTAATCGTGGAGACTGATTGTTGCTCACTGTTATCGTTTCTGTCACATCAAGAGCGTTACACTGTCACTTTATTGGTGGATCTTCATTGAGCTACCAACTTCCTTTATCTTAATGCTTCATCTTTGCAACATTGTCCACGAGAAGCAAATGCCGCAGTGCATTCGCTCTCTCGTTATGGGCTGCAGGCATCATGAGCAATCGTATTTTCCTCATTTTCATGCTTGCCATGCGAGGTTCGAGGAGCTATACTCTTGGATACTTCAGTCCCACATTTGCGTCTTTGATACTAGTCTCCCATTGGGTTGGCATTCTTACGCTCTTGTTCCCTATATCAACGTCGGTACGTTTTTCTCTTTTGCTTTTCCATTCGATTATGTTTACATCAATAGTGCAGATAAATATGTTTTTTATGACAATGCGAAGGCATCATCTCCTAAACGTTGGATCTTCATGACTACAATACAGCTAACCATCATTGGAGTTGCCTGTATTCATAAAGAATGCAGGCAACATGGGTATGACATCACGCTCCAATACTCTATTCTTCATCCTTCTGCTTATATTTATTCTTAACATTTTTGTTTTGAGGCACACAACACTGAGGATTGCTGGATTTCAGCGTTTCACAGCAAGATCCAGACAAATGTCAGCAACACATGTGATTTAGGCGTACGACTGCATCAGTGGCTCCATAATACCGACTCTTATAGTTTTGAGATCGTTATGCCTTACATGTAAATAGAACAATTTTTTTTTGCATTCCACGATTTCAATCTCTACCTTTTTGCAGGTGCTATTGTACATATTATGCATTTCATTTACTATTTCGTAGGAGAGTCTCCAACATCACATGTAACCGCGGTATTCCTCTGCCACAAGTGAGGGCAAATTATTAATAAAACAACCAGACGGTACCATCCGTCTTTCACTAAAAAACACTCCAAGTAGGAGAAAAAGGAAGAGGAAAGTGTGGTTAGGAAAATACCCCAACAAAGTACCAAGTGTAGAAAATATTATAGGAATCAAGTGATTGTATTTTGTCATATTCTACCCACTTAAACCCTTATTTTGCCGCCCTCCCCCTCCATGCAAGTGGGAAAAAAGTTTTCTTCTCTTTTGTCTTCGACTAAACAACAAAATTCTGCACACTTTTATCTCAATCATCAGACTTTCTCCCACTTATTCTACATGGCAAACAAGACAAACCAAGAAAATATTTTTCTTCCTCCTACCCTCCAATAGGCCAGACATGTAGCCCCAAAGGAAGGCAAGACTCCTCCTTTTTCTTCCTTCTTATCCACTTCTTCCATTTCATCATTACCTAAACCTGGTACCACCAAATATCTCCAAGAAAAATTTTCACTCTTTCCTCCCTTCCCTCACTTTGGCTGAGATACACAAAAGGGGCAAACCCCTTTGTTTTCTTCACTTTACACTCCCAAATTCTTACATTTCATCCATACTTTCTTCTCTCTCTTCCAAGAAAACTCAAGTCTCCAAGCACTTCTTCTTCCCTCTTATTTGACCGAGAGCTTTCAACAAGGCAAAGGAAGAATTTTCTTCTTCTTCACTTCATCTACATACATCCAAGGAAAGTTCAAGAACCCTCCATCATCCAAGTGTGATTCAAGAACGGTGTAGAGATTAGAAAAAAGGAAAAACAAGATAAGAAACTATATGTAGCCTAAGTTAACTTCTTCCATTTTTCTACCTTCATAACTTGCTCACTGACTCTATCATTTTTGACTCCAAACCCGTGAACCCCAAGGAAGGAGAAGAGAGTATTTTTTTCTTCCAACCTAAGTGAAGAATCTTCACTTTAAGAGTAAGTAAAAGTGAGAAAGACAAGTATTCTTTCCTGATCCTTCAAGGATTTTCAAAGGTTAAGTATATATGTTCATATCAAAGATGGATCATCCATATGGTATGTTCAATTTTTCACCGTAAAAATACGCAAAATGTAAGTTCCTATGTGATATATGTATATATGTGGTATTATATACATACATATATACGGCCTGAATACACCAAAATGGGTACTTTTAGGCATAAATGAAATAAAAAGAATAATCATAGAAGATATATGTAGAAAAATAAAGAAAGAAAGTGAAGTTATATGTAACGTTAAGAAAAGTGTACTAAGAATGCAACTTTGGTATATTTGTTTATGTATTTCTTTATGAGGATCATCAACAATGCATCTTCTGTGGTATTTTGGTTTTCACATGTTTTATGATCTTGTTTTTAGGATGTTTATATATGCATCATAAGCATAACTAACATACTTGATTACAAGTGTTATTTTTTATGATCATCATCTCATATATGTACATATACACACACGGCCATAAGTCCACTTTTGGCATTTCACTTGACCTTGATCATCCATCTTCAAGATGTGTATGTTTATGATGTTTATGGCTCATAAAGTGCACTTTTTGTATTTTACATCATGTTTATATTTCATGTGTTTTCATTATGTCATAATCTTAAAAATAAGTATGTAAATCATATTTGGTTTTTTGGAAGGATTCACTGTTGTCTCTAGAGGAGGAGCGGCCGGGACATCAAAATTATTCCTTAAAAATGAACTGGTTGGCGTCCTGAGAATCTTTTTGGTTTCTGGCGGTTTATGGCCTACATTTGATATCAGCCAGGGCTGTTATGGGCAGATCTGCAGTTGTTTCATGCTACGCTGAACATTCCTTGGCTGGTGGGCGGAGATTTTAACACGTTTCAGTCCTTGGATGAACATAGGGGACGGTCTACGCCAACGTTGCGCTCTTTGCAAGATCTTAATGACTGTATATCAGCATGTGATTTTCAAGAGATATATTTTAGGGATATTCATACACATGGTGTGATGGGTGCAGCTTAGGCCGTGTCTGTCGATGCCTAGATCGATACCCGTGCTCTTCCTCCTTCTTGGATTTGTTCCTGGTTACACAATCTCAGCACCTTGCTAGGGCTACATCTGATCATTCTCCAATTTACTTGACATGTGATTTTGAACATTCACATGCGCCTACTGCTTTCATATATCTTGATGTTTGGTCATCTCATCAAGACTTCGATGCTGATTCATCACCCTTGGCCATCCTTCCTGAAAGTTGGAGGTATGTGGGGGTTTTCGATAAACTTCGACGTTTAAGGTATCGATTGAGAAAGTGGAATAAGGAGGTTTTTGGAAATATTTTTGACCCGGTAGCTTCGGCTAAAGAAGAGGTGCTTGCCCGAGAATAGGACTACAATTCTTCGCCATCCCAGACCATGCGCGAGTTGTATCATCAAAGTGTTACACAGTTGAGGCTTACACAGACACGAGCTTTTCTTTATTGAAAGCAAAAAGAAAATGTTAAATGGCTCAAAGAAAGGGATGCTAACACCTCCTTCTATCATCAAACGATAAATGATAAAAGGAGACGTCAATATATTCGCAGAATCTTGCATGAGGATGGAGTGGAATGTGTGTTAAGTACGGATATAAAAGCTGAGGCGGTGAATTATTTTTCAAACCTTTTTCCGCTGCGCCCGTTGCCGACTGCAACTCCATCCTTCAGCATATTCCCTCCTTACTAATGGTGGAAGATAATATCATGTTGCAGGCCATGCCAATTTTGCAGGAGATACAAAGGGCTATGTGGGATCTTAGCCCATCAGGTGCGGCAGGTCCGGACGCATATCCAGGGTCTTTCTACAAAAGGTTTTGGCAGGTTATACATTTTGATGTCCTTAAAGTAGTTCAAGAATTTTTCTTAGGGGTTGTGATGCCTAAATAGGTAGCTTTGGGCATATATTTTTGATTCCTAAGGTGCAAAGCCCTCAGACATTTGTAGATTTTAGACACATTTGCTTGACAAACTTTATATCTAAAGTGGTAATGAGGTTGATCTCTACTAGACTTGCTGGTTTATTACCCAAGCTCATCTCTCTGGAAAAAGCAGGATTTATGAAAGGAAGGGGCATTACAGAACAAATACTTTCAGCTCAAGAGATGGTGCATGTGCTTGATCGTCGAACTAGAGGTGTCATGTTAAGTTTAAATTGGATATGGCTAAAGCATTTGACGTGTCAGCTGGCGATATCTTGGCTTTCTCCTACGAAAACTCGGTTTTGACTCCAGACTTGTTCTTTTCTTAATTAACAATTTAAGTGCTACCAGTGTTCTGTCCTTATAAATGGCAAACTAGCAAGTTTTTTTCCCGTTGGACATGGTATAAAGCAGGGAAATTCTTTATCGCCCTTATTGTTTATTCTTGCCTCGAAATTGTTCTCTCGTGGCTTGAGCGCTTTGATGGAAGTTGGCACAATCAAAGGATTCAATGCAGTTCGAGTGCCAAGAGTATCACATTTAGGCTTCGCGGATGATTTGTTAATTTTTTTTAAGTGGCTCAAGTCGCAATTTGGAGAGATGGTTGTTCTTTTTTAATGTCTTATCAGAATGCATCTGGACATTTGGTTAATTACCACAAAAGTCATGTTGTGGTGGGAACGGGAGTCTCAGGTGTGGCAGCTTCGCAGACTTTGGGCATGCGCTTAACATCTCTCCCAATTAAAATCTTTGATCATTTTTATATAAAGCCATCAACAGATCAAGGTATTGTACATCATTACTCAATCACTTTGACGTTAAGTTAACGTCATAGTCATCTAAGATGTTGTCAATGGCAGGCCGGGTTATGCTAATAAGGCATGTCATTAGTTCTATGCCTACTTATATTATTGCTAGTCCTCGCTTACCAAAGAGCGTAATCGATATCTTAAATCGCAATCTGACAACTTTTCTTTGGAAAGGCGGGCATCATTAGCGTTCATGGCAATCCATATGCCACTTAACGGAGGAGGGGGATTGAGAATACGGCATCTTTTGATTGTTCAACAGGTCCCAGTGATAGTAAAAGAAATGCACTAGTGCTGCCTGCATCTCCGGGTGACACAGACAACCAATAGTGATATTCTCCAACACGATGTGAGGCATTTGATCAACGATGCAAATCAGGTAGGACATCCGTATGTATTGCTCCTTGAACTTCACAAGGAAGGGCTTGGAGCGTATCATAACATCAAAGTCCGACAGCTGAATAACCATGGCAAGCTAACATGTGAGCCACTGAGTTTGCCTCACACAGACAATAGTGTAGGGATGCTTAGTTGAGGGATAGAAAAAGTGCCGCTCATGCCAGGTCAGTGCACAGAAAACCCATGAATTGTTGATCTGAGGATAACATAGATATAATGGATGAACAATCCGTCTCAACTATAATATTATCCCACCCCCGCACATAGTGAATCAAAAGCAGTATCAGTGTCAATAACTCTACACGCAGTGGACTAACCCGATGTAAAGCAAAACATATAGCCGATACAACCGCCCGTGGTCATTACGCAAAACTGCTCCTCTTGTCGCTTGGTCTCTTCCCACCATTGCATCTACATTAAATTTCATTCTCCCCGATGGCAGCAGCTCCCATCCGGCGAGTTGCACTTGCTTTGTCATCAATGGAGGAGAGAAAGCTAAGGCAACTAAGTGAGGCATATGTGACGCAAACTTCTTTCCATTCATCGCGGAACACAACGTATAGACTTATGAGCAAACTTTGTCAAATAGCTGCCTATAGACAAAAGTATCTGTCCTAAATCGGATTGCTGCATACTCTTTCCATATACTCCAAGTGACAATTAAAGGAACCACTACTCTCAATTGACCTTACATCGACGCTTTATTAGAAAACCGCCACCAGCGAGCAAATTGCATAATGATGGTACGGCTAGAAGGCATCGGCCCAGAGAAGAAGATGGCAATTTCTGTCCATAAAGGCCGTATCCGTGGACATTGAAGAAACATATGATCCTGTGTATCCGAATTCTGATGACAGAAAGCGCACTGAGAAGGGAATGCTGTTTTCCAGCCTATTAAATTATCTACCACTAGCAAGGACTTTGTAAAAAGCCGCCATAGAAATACAATGAGATGACATACTCATATTATCCTTTTTATGTCATAAATGACTTTATTTTCATGTTATGTATATTTATATGTAAAATATGCAATGAGATGTAAATTACGATATAGGTTACGTATTTTTAGGTAACATGTCAAAGAAATTAGAAAATAAGTGTTATAATAATTAAGTGTTGAAAAATGAGTTGCATATGGAAAATACAAATTAAGAATGTGGTGTTTGGAGAAAAATCACAAAAAGGGGGGTTGTTTTAGGGATTTGGCTGAATGGTACCATTTGGGGGGGGGGGTAAAAGCATTATTTTCTTTAAGTTATGACATGTAGGATGTAGGTAAGTACCGGATGTTTGATGATTAAATTATTGAATGACCAAACCACCCTCATGGCCAAAAATTAGTGTTTTCGTGAAATAAAAGTTTGAAAAATTATTTTCATTGCATCACGTGTTTTGAAAGTCATACGCAAAATGAATAATAAACACGAGACAATTGACCCCAATGACACACACTACGTTACGTTTATTTCTATGTTATGTTATGGTGCACCGGCTTGACATCGGGAACAAAGTGGTATGTGTTAGGGGCATATGTCTTTGTTATGACTGAATGTAACACTGGGTCCAGGACACGGGATCTCCGTCATAATGTGTTGCCTTAGAACCTGTACTTCTGTTTTATGTTGTACATGTACTATATGGGGAATCATTTGGTATGTCGTGTGTTATTATTCTTATGAAAGTGCTATAGCCATCTATGAGTATGTCATGTCTTTATGTTTAAAAAATACAATATTATGCAAGTTTATAGAAAAGTAATGTTATGATCTATGAAAAGTCATGTTTATGCATCTCATTATAATCATGTTACCTCTAGGTTTGTTTAGAATATCCTTAAGTTTATGATGTCATTAAGTGGATCGAGTCAGGGTTTATGCATGAAAGTGTAGTTGTTGTAAGCCTATGACCTTAGTTTAGGATATGGATTAGAATGTAAGCATGAATACGTACTTGATGTTATGGACTTTGGTAGAAGATTTATAATTCCAATGTTATGATGTTAAATTCTTATGTATTGCATGTTACTTGTTATATTTATATTATGTCACTTTAGTTGTAAAATGGAGACGTGTTTTAGTATGTTCATTGTTGCGTTTATTATTACTTTATTACCTTGTCTCCCTATGCTTGATCCACATGACGTATCTACTAGGACTACTTGATGTACGATTACAATTTATCGCTCATACTTGCCTTTAAACACTAGTAGAGAACAGGGTTCCCGTGATTAGATTAATAGACAAAGAACCTCAAGTAGATTGCCCGTGAGAGAGCTGTATGCCATGAGTCACCTTTTGGGTGTTTATGTATTATAATGTTGTACTTATATCAATTTGCGAACAGTACTTCATGACTTGTACGGATTTAAAGATTTGTATACTTATGCATATCGTATGTTTATCTTTATGTCGCTTCCGCTATATCGATTCATGTTTCCTGTTGACACACACATGTATGTATCGATGCCTTTAGTTCTTGTAGTAGAGTATGAGAGGTGCGCTAGGCCAAAACCCATGTTTCGGGCGGGGTGCTACAGTGTGGGTGTGTTTGCGTCCATAAGGCCAAAAGTGTACTAAATAAAATTGTGACATGTTATGAAATTATACATGTAAGTATACATATCTATGCATACGGCCCTAAAGCCTTTTTATGGCATAAATGATTTTATTAAATGTTATGTATTCATAAATGTATAGTATGTAATAAGATATAAATTATGACTAAGTTATGTATTTTCTTGTGATATGTCAAAGTAATTGGGAAGTAAGTGTCTTAAATACTGAAGTGTTGAAATATGAGGTTGTATGTGGAATGTACAAATTAAGGAAGTGGTATTGGGTGAAAATTACACAAAAGGGGCTGTTTTAGAGTTTGTGGCCAAGAGGTATGTTTTTAGGGGTGAAAGTGGTATTTTCTTTAAGTTATGATGTGTAGGATGTAAATAAGTGATGAATATTTGATGACTAAATTTTAGAATGACGAAAATGACTCTCAAAACCGAGTATGATGAACCATGAAATAAAAGTTTGTGAAATTTTTTTTATCGCATCACATGTTTTAAAAAAAGTTGAATATCGAATAATAAACACGAGATGATTGATTTCAACGACACATGTTATGTTATGTTTACGTTATGTTATGTTATGGAGCACCGGCATGTTATCCAGATCGGAGTGGTAGGTGTCATGGGCATATGTTATCGTTATGACCGACTGTAACACCTCGTCTAGGACACGGGATCTCCGTCGTAACGCATCACCGTTAGGGCATGTACTTATGTTTCATGATGTACATGTTACCGTACGAGGAATCATTGGGTGTGTCATGCATTATTATTCTTATGAAAGCGCTATAGCCATCTATGAAAATGTTATGTCTTCATGTTTATGAAATGCCACGTTGTGCATATTTACGACTTATGAAATGTTATGTTATGCATGTTTACGAAAAAGTCATGTTTTAAATTGTCATTAAAAATGAACCATGTTATGACCATGTCCGACTAATTTTCGTGTTACCATTAAGTGATTAATAGAATATCTTTAGGCCTAAGATGTTATTAAGTTGATCAAGATAGAATTTATGCATGAAGTGTAGTTGTTATAAGTTTGAACCTTAGTCCAGCATATAGATTAGAAAAAAGCATGAACATGTATTTGACTTTGTATGGACTTAGGTAGAAGTAAAATGTTCATTAGGTTATGATGTTAAGTTTCATATGTCTAACATGTCGTATGTTATACTTATGTTTTGTCACTTTACTTTTTTAAAATGGAGACGTGCCATGTATGTTCTTTATTTACGCTTATTGATTTTGTTACCTCGTCTCCCTATATATGATCCACATGACGTACCTAGTAGGACTACTTGCTGGACAATTATGTTTATCGCTCATACTTGCCTTTAATCACTAGCAGAGGACAGGGTTTCTGATACCGGATACATAGAGGATGAGCCTAGAGTAGACTATTCATGAGTGAAGAGTATGCCAGGACTTACCTTTTGGGATATGCTAAATGATTTGGATCTGGATGTACTTTTATTATTTTGGGACTTTGAAAATTATGATTTGTGCCGGAATATGAAGATTTGTATGTTTATGCATGTCATATTTTTATCTTTATGTTTCTTCCGCTATATCAAATCATAATTCATGTCGACATGTACATGTAAGTATCGACACCTTGTACTTTTTGCAGGAGAGTACGATGGGTGCATCGGGCCGAAACCCTAGTTTCGGGCAAGACGCTAGAGGTGGTATTGGAGCCCACAGTTCTAGATCCACGACGGAAAGAGTAACGTAAATGACTTAAAAACTAAGTGATGATCTTAGAACTTAAGTTATGATCTTAGACCGAAAGTAACACCTTTAGCCTAAGATCACTAGAACGGTTTAGCGATAAATGGTAAAAGAATTTTACCTCTAAGTAAATTATAAGATAATTATTTTGGAAACCCTAATAATTAGCACTAATCATAGGAAATGGGTAAATCACTTGGATTGAACTTACTTATTTATACAATTGTTGTATTAACGTAACTGTTTCTGATAGGATGTCGTCGTGACCTAGAGGCAGATCGTGCACCGATAGACCAGCACAACTACCTCCTCCACCGCTGCAGGTACCTCTGCCAGTAGAGCTCGTACTAGAGTTCGATGAGCATGTTCTGCCACCACCGGTACATGCCCTGAGAGGTATTCTGCATGTCTTGCTCGACACCCATATTCAGACTTTTCAGGCTGTCGGGTATAATAATCATAATCACCACGATGCAGTACTTGAATCTTTTATGGAGAGATGAAGAGGGCTCGAGTTTCGAGTTTCGAGGGTGGTTCTGATTCAGACATAGCAGAGAAGGGGTTGATGAGGTAGAATATAGCTTCGAGCTGATTCAGTGCCTGGTGAGTTTAAGGCGCATGTGATTAGACCGTTTCCCATTTGGGAGGCCATTAGTGGTTGAAGCGAGCTTGCAACATTTGCCCAGACCAGTTACTTGGGCACGTTTTCTGATGGAGTTCCATAAGTTCTACATCCCACTATCAATGACACTGCAGAAGATCGGGATGTTTGAGTCACTGAGGTAGGGACCAGGTATGACTGTAGTAGAGTATGCTAATCAGCAACCCCTTGGGATTATCCTCCAGTTGGAAGAAGAAGTAGAAAAAGGAATCAAAAAAATTATCTTGGAGATTTTATAGCAGATTCATTTTCTGTAGTTTCCCTAATCAAACTTCACCACTTTGGAGAGGTATGTTCCGTCTATTATGGGTGATGAGCAGTTGATGATGATTAATTTTGAGAGGTGCATGAATTCATGTATTCGCACTTGGATTGTGAATGCTAACCCGTGGGACTTTGGAGAGTTATTGGATGCATGCTGTCGGGTTGATTGGGACATTCTACGGCGCGATGAGGAGACACAGGGCAAAAGGCCCCAAGATTTTGGAGATCGAATGTGAGATGGACTAAGACTACATGGAGAGGTTATGGGCGAGCACACCAATAATTTCAGCAGAGGCTGCAGCCTCAACGGTAGCTGCAGTTTCAACACCAGCTCAGCCCTTGCGCCAGCCAAAACAACAGTGTCTGCCACAGGCGACTACTATTCCTTGATGCCCCACTCACCGACAGCATACTAGAGCTTCCTTACTGAGGACAGGTGCTTGCTTTAATTGTGGAAAGACTCCGAAGCCAAGGAGCGGGCCATAGAAGATTACACTGCAGTAGAGAGATGTGCCACGGGCCAACACCCAAGTGCACGTTATGGATGATGCTGAAGTCTTGCACACTTCCGACGTTGTGAAAGGTATACTTAATTATGCAATTTAATTGCTGTTTTCTATACCTGTTAAGAATTGTCTACTTGAATTGTAGATTGTCCCAGATGCTATATTAGTACAGAACATGCCAACGAACATGTTTAATAATGGTGCAAGACACTCTTTTGTGTCTAAGAGATTCGCTAAGAACCTTAAGAGTTGTCTGACATGGTTATATATGACTTGTCGTGTTCAGGCAGCTTGTGATCAGGTGATCATTTCCCACCATCTATATAAGGACCATGAAGTTGAGATAGAAGGGCAGAAGTTTGAGGATACCTTGATTCAGATACAAATTTGGGACTTCAACATCATTGTAGGCATGGATTGCTGTAGAAAGCGCGTGATGATTAAGAACCCAAACCGGGAGGAAGTTATTTATTAGAGGAATTCTAAGTTGAGGAAGGCGCCACAGAATGTTTATTTGACCGTATCCCAAACATATCGAGAATTGTAGAAGGGAGATGAAGGTTTTGTCATATATGCTCTTAGTGAGGAGTCAGAGACACCTTCGATTGATAGTATTCCGGTGGTCAGAGAATATTCAGATGTTTTTTCGGATGATTGGCTAGGATCACCTCCGGATAGACAGATTGAGTTTGAGATAAATGTTGTTCCAAGAATATAACCTATCTCAAAAGCATGGAATCTGATGGCCCTAACAGAGTTGAAAGAGTTGAAGATGCAATTACAAGAGCTGATAGAGAAGAAGTTCACACAGCCCAGTGTATCACCTTGAGGAGCCACAGTTTTGTTTGTTAAGAAGAAGGATGGCAGTATGAGACTCTATATCGATTACAAGAAGTTGAGCAAAATTACTATCAAGAATAGATATCCACTGCCAGGATCGACGATTTGTTTGATCAGTCGAGAGTAAGTAATTTAAATACTTAAATCACGAGAACATAATTGTATTTATGAATATGAGCATAACCTTGATTACAAGGTGCTAAAGTGTTCAGCAGGATTGATCTTCGCTCTGGATATCATTAGTTGAAGACCAAGGCAGATGATGTTGCTAAGACGGAATTTTGTGCTTGATATGGCCATTATGAGTTCTTGGTGATGCAATTCGGGTTGACTAACGCCCCTGCATCATTCATGGATCTGATTAACATAGTCTTTTGAGAGTAGCTGGAAAAGTTTGTGGTTGTCTTCATCGATGACATTCTCATCACCGAATGAAGAAACCCATGCAGAGCACTTGAGGATTGCACTGAATGTATTACGGGAGAAGCATCTTTATGCTAAGTTCAGTAAGTGTGAATATTGGCTTGCAGCATTGCGTTCTTGGGTAATGTTGTTTCCGAGGAGGGCATATCAGTCGACCCTAAGAATATTGAGGCTATCATAGAATGGCCAAGACCAACGAATGTTATGGAGATGAGAAGTTTCTTAGGCCTTGCAGGGTATTACAGAAGGTTGGTTGAAAGATTCTCCTGAATTGCAGTTCCACTGACACAACTTACGCAGAAAAAGATGAGATTTGGTTGGAGTTCTGACTGCAAGCAAAGATTCACTTAACTGAAGAAGAGATTGACTTCACCGCCAGTTTAGCACAACCAATATCCGAAGAAGGATCCGTGGTGTACAGTGATGCCTCCTAGAATCGATTAGGTAAACAAATAAACAACTCAAACTATTGTGATTTCCTTATAAATATGTGTGTGTTAACCCTTTTCCTGTAGGCTGCATGTTGATGCAGAAAGATCGAGTAATTGCTTATGCGTCGAGATAGTTGAAACGCTATGAGCAGAATTACGCTACTTATGACTTAGAGTTGGTAGCTGTAGTCTTTGCACTGAAACTCAGGAGGCACTATTTTTACGGTGAGAGATGCAAGGTCTATATGGATCATAAGAGCTTGAAGTATCTTTTCACTCAAAGGAGGTAAACATGAGACAACGGAGATGGTTTGAGCTGATTAAGGACTACGATATCGTGATCTATTACCATCTGGGTATGGAGAATAAGGTAGCGGATGCATTGAGTACAAAATCGAACCATGCCTGACAAACGCCACTTGAGTGGGAGATCACCGAATTTGAGTTGGATATGATTGATTCGACCACGAATGTCCTGACCACACTAAGATTACACCTACACTGGTTGATCGGATTAAGGGGGCCCAAAAAAGTGATACTGAGCTGATGAAGATCATTGAGGATTTGAAGGAAGAGTCGAGTAAAGACTTTTAGATCCATGAAGATGGCAGTCTATGGTCCATGGTAGATTGTGCTTAACGGATGTTGATGAGCGTAAGAAGGAGATTATGACTGAGGCACACAGTTTGAGACTACTGATTCATCCTAGAGCTACTAAGATGTATCAGGATCTAAAGAGGAATTATTTGTGGAATGGGATGAAGCGACAGATTGCACTCTTCTGTCTTCAACTACACAACAAAACCCTACACACTTTTACACCAACCATTACATTTTCTCTCACTTTTCTTACATGGCAAACAAGACAAGCGACCCTTCCCCCTACACCCCTATCGGGCGGCCACATGCCTTCTCCGAGAAGAGAAGATTTCTCTTCTTACACACTCATTATACACCATCATTAACCCTACAACCTAATAGAAGCAAACCCTCATCATGAAAACTTCACCACTCCCTCAATCACACTCCACCTGCCACCCCATTTGTCTTGGAAAAACAGAACACTTCTTCTTTTCAATTCCACAATTCAAACATTTTCATCTCCCACAACTACGCTCTCTTTCATCTTAAAGGCACCAAGTCTTCAAACACTCTCTCCCTCTCTTCTTTTGCCGAGAATACCAAGGGTGCAGAGGGAAAAATTTTCTTCTCTTGACATCATCTAAACAAATCAAGGCTAGGTTCCAACACCCTCCTTCATCCAAGTATTGACCAAGGAAGGTAGTAGAGTCAAGGACCAAGGAAGAAAAGGTAAAGAAATTCATGTTAAATGCCTTAAGTTCTTCCATTTATCTACCTCTATAGTTTCTCACTAACTCTCCCATTTTTGACCACATAACAGTGGCCCTCAAGGAAGAAGGAGGGTTTTTCTTGCAAGCTACGTGAAGAAACATTTACTTTAAAGTAAGAATAGTGAGAAAGGCAAGTATTCTTCCTAGAACCTTCATGGATTTTTAAAGGTTAAATATATATATATATATATATATATATATATATATATATATATATATGTTTATATCAAATTTGGATCATTCATGTAGTATGTTCAAAGTTTTAGCAACAAGAATATGTAAAATGTATATTTCTATGTGAGATATATATTGTCATATGTGCATACATGAATTCGGCCTACACACAAGAAAATGGACTTTTATGTATAAACAAAACAAGTTGAATATTCTTATGTGATGTAAGTAGAAAAAAAAAAAAGTAAGTGAAGTCATATGTTATGTTAAGAAAAGTGTACTAAGAATGTAACTTTGATACATTTGTTCATGTATTTTTCATTGATGATCATCATGTATGTATCTTCTATGACATTTTGGTTTTCATATATTTTGTTGATCTTGTTTTAGCATGTTTATGTATGCATCATAAGCACGACTAACATACTAGGTCACAAGTGTTGTTTTGATGATCATCACCTTCATATATGTATATACATATTGTACACGGTCATAAGGCCATTTTTGGTTCTTCATTTGAGCTTCATCATCCATCTTCATGATGTATATATTAATGATGTTCATGGGTCAAAAAGTTAACTTTTCATGGTTTCCATCCTCTTTATGTTGTATGTATTTTTCATCATGTTCATAATCTTGAAAATCATCATGTTGATGGAAACTAGGATGTATATGGTTAGTATAAATGTTAAACTCATAACATGTATGTAAAATGGGAAAAATTTGATATTTATGTGGTTATGTATGAGTGTGTGTTAATTGGAAATAGGCCAAAAGTGTACTAAATAAAATCGTGACTTGTATGAAATTATATATGCAAATATGTATACATATACGTACGGCCCTAAGGCTTTTTTATGGCATAATTGATTTTTTTTTTTATGAAACAGAAAATTTTATTGAGCTGAAACCTCACTTATGGTGGAGGAAAACCATATTACAAAAGTCTGAGAATGCGAATAATTGAGTTAATGAACTAATAATCTCATATCTCCAGTCGTATATGATATGCCGCATTAAAACCTTGCCAAGTAAAACCACCCTTGTGGATAAAACCTTGGCGAAGGAAAAAGCGTACATATTTATACGGCTGTCATTGATATGATATAGATGGAACATTGTGTACAATTGAAAATGTGCTGCTTCAGTCAGATGTAGTAATAATATGAGGCTGCAGACAGTGTCAGCACCAATGTTTGAGGTTAGTTGTCCTGCGTTGAACCAGACCCCAAAGGCTCCATGGAAAATTTGATGCCACCGTGACAGACCCATGAAAGAATGCACTTGGTCCACATATACGATAGTTGCCACCGTGGTAGTCTCGCGCGGATGAAGAGAACATATTAGAAGAGTATAACGTCCAAAAATAGTAAGCATAAACAGAACGACAAAATGCATACCCAAGCCGCCTTGACTAGGCAGCCAAGGCGACAGTGTGTATATTCCAGCAGTAAAGAGAATGAAAAGAGCTGCTTCCTGATGTAAGCTTATGATCCAGCAGCATAGTCCTCCGTTCACCAAGGCGAAAATATAGGTGTGATATATATGTATGAAATCATAAATCAGAGAGGAAAGGATGTGTAAACTTACCGCGCCTGCCTGCCGCCCAGTGGGCGCAGGCAGGAGAGTCAAAATAGCGCCAATCCATATGGAAGACCGTAATTGTCAAGGGACCCAAATGAACCGATGTGAGATCTAAAGTGACCGCCGCCCTGACTAAAGATGGGAGAGTAGCCGAAGTGAAGTATGTCGTCCTTGGGTATAACATCGCCTGCTGTGCTAAATAATGTGCTGCCATATTTGCTTCACGGTAAATATGACTGCTAGAAAGCTGATGAGAATGAACTAGATCAAGTAGCCAACGAAGATTGGAATTCCCGGGGATGGCGTGGGAATGCATTAGCCGCTCAGTGAGTTGGGCGCAATCTGACTCAAGGATAATTGAGCGATAATATGGGAGGAAATAAATAAGACCAAAAAGTGCAGCTTGGATTTCTGCATGAAGAGGAGTGCTTTGCGGGAGCCGGAATGAGATGGCTCCTAGACATAAGCCTGCATGATTACGTAATATGGCACCGCCTGCTGCAAAGTGTCGACCCACTGCAGCATCCACATTTAGTTTCAATCGGCCCGAAGGTGGTGTAATCCAACGAATATGATTGGTCGAGGTGGTCTAGGGGGAGGAAGCCAACTGAATATCTGACTGGGGTAGGTAGCAAGTTTAGATCCTCCGATTCTTTTGTGCCACAGAGTTAGATCATACTGAATGGATGATCGTAGAGAAAATGTTGATAAAGATTTTTTGTCTCCATATACCATGGAAGTATAAGCACACCAAATATTGTAGACAATGATGGCGGGAATAACTATTTTATAAACCCCCATAAGCGAAGAAAGCGATGACCGATACCACCAAGCAAGAAGATACTGACGTAGTTGCAACGAAGAAGGGAGAGGACAATGCAGCTCACTTGCAAAATAATACCAGATAGGGTGAACGTAAGACAAGATAAGAAAACATGATCTATTGTGGCCGAATGATGCTTACAGAACGGGCATTGTGTTGGTTGCGCCGCAATGTAGCGCAAATATAATCCTGAAAAGGCAATGCTGAATGAAATATACGCCATAGGAACAGTCGGATAGAGGGCGAATGATGCTTGGACCAAATAAAAGAAGCCGACAGCACAGATGAAGAGGAGGTCCTACAGATGTCATAGGCACTCTTGAGTGAAAATTCTCCCAGCGTGGTAGGTATCCATGTGAGTTGATCACCCTGTGTCATTGTGTGCAGGGAGCAGAAAGAATGAATCCGCAGATAGTCTTCCAGATAGATAATCTGGTAGCCGGGGATGATAGTCACGTCGCTGACCATATTTTGCGTGCATGAATTTACTCCACAAAGTCGTGTTCTGATGATAAGACCACCAAATACGGCAATGGTATGCCTTCTGTAGAACATTTAAATCCCGTAGCCCTAAACCTCCCTCAGCCTGTGGCTTGGTAATATTTTTCCAGGAGACCCAATGATAGCGTCGACCCCAATAAAATGCAGCCATCTTACGATGAATTATTTTGATAACCGACTTTGGTATGCCACCCGCGCCATGACATGAAGAGGTAACAGCAATTACCGACTGTAACAGCACAAGTCGGCCTGCAGCCGATAATAGTTTGGAGTGCCACCCTTGAAGTCTATCATCTATATGCTGTAGCAATGAAACACATGATGAGAGCGAGAGATACCCTTGTGTAAAAAGGATCCAAGATATCGAAATGGAAGAGATGAGAGACGCATGCCCAGAATATGTATGAAAAGTTGACGTTGTTGCGGAGTAACAGCAGCCGAAGGAATCATACTACTCTTTTGAAAGTTCACTTCTGGCCTGAAGCAGTTTCATAATGTGTAAGAAAAGTATGAAAATGTCTCAAATTGCGCTGTGTACCTCGCAGAAATACCAGAGAGATCATCCGCATAAGCCAAATGTGTGATTGGGAACGGTATTCGTCCCAGACGGAACGGTTGTACAACACCTGCTGCTGTCAAAGCATTTAAGCCCCTGCTAAAACCTTCTGCTGCTAAAATGAATAATAAAGGAGATAAAGGATCTCCCTGCTTAACTCCTCTAAATGGGCGAAAGTAAGTAGATGGCTGACCATTGATCAACACTGCAAACGTGGTAGCACTTAAGTGATTCAGGATAATCCGCGTGAAAAAGCTTGAAAATCCGAAGGCCCGGAGAAGTAACTCCAAGTATTCCCAGCTAACTCTGTCAAAAGCTTTCATCATATCCAACTTAAGACAAAGTTGTGAACCCCCTCGATCGAGCATATGAATCATCTCACGGGCCAATAAAACTGAGTGTGAAATGTCCATACCAGGAAGAAAGCCTGTTTGTTCTGGAGATATCAAGCGTGGTAATAACTTGCTCAAACGACTAGCAACAATTCTGGTACAGACTTTACTGATAAAATTAGTGAGACATATTGGGCGATAATCACTGAAGGTAGTTGGAGAAGGTTTCTTCGGGATTAATGTAATCAATGCGCTAGCCATTGCTTTGGGCTGCGGAACACCAAGAAAGAATTCTTGTACTGCTAAAACAACATCCGTGTGTATAATTGACCAGCAAGATCTATAAAAATTACCATAAAAACCATCTGGTCCCGCTGCACTATGCGGATCTAAGTGCCAAACCGCTGTCTTGATCTCATCTGGCATCGGAATTTGCGTGAGAGAGGCGTTGTCCTCTGAAGAAAGCAGAGATGGAATATGACAGAGAATTTGATCATAATTGCCCGTAGCTTCTCGCGCAAATAAAGACGTATAAAAAGACACAGCTTCAGTCATGATATCAGTAGGGGTAGTGCATAGAAGAAAATTAAGAAAGTGGTGTTCGATGAAAATTGCACAAAAAGGGGTTGTTTTAGGGTTTGTGGCCGAGAGGTATGTTTTTGGGGAGAGGGGTAAAAGTGGTATTTTCTTTAAGTTATGATATGTACGATGTAGATAACGGATGAATATACGATGACTAAATTTTAGAATGACCAAAACGACCCTTAAAGTCGAGTATAATGAACCATGAAATAAAAGTTTTTGAAATTATTTTTAATTTCATCACATGTTTTAATAAAAAGTTTCATACGCGTAATGAATAATAAACACGAGATGATTGATTCCAGCGATACATGTTATGTTATGTTATGGAGCTGCATGACATCGGTACCAGAGTGGTAGGTGTCATGGGCATATGTTATCGTTATGACCGAGTGTGACACCTTGTTCGGAACACAGAATCTCCGTCATAATGCGTCACCGTTAGAGCATGTAGATTTATTTTGTACATGTTACTATACGAAGAATCATTCGGTATGTCGTGCGTTATTATTCTTACGAAAAGTGGTATAGCCATCTATGAAAATGTTATGTCTTCATGTTTATGAAATGCCACGTTATGCATATTTACGACTTATAAAATGTTATGTTATGCATATTTATGAAAAAGTCATGTTTAAATTTTCATTAAAAATGAACCATGTTATGACCATGTCCAACTAATTTCCATGTTACCATTAAGTGATTAGTAGAATATTTTTAAGCCTATGATGTTATTAAGTTGATGAAGATAGAATTTATGCATGAAGATGTAGTTGTTATAAGTTTTGCGACCTTAGTCTAGGACATGGATTAGAAATTAAGCATGAACATGTGTGTGACAAAAAAAAAATTCACTAGGTTACGATGTTAAGTTTTCATATGTCTTACATGTCGTATGTTATACTTATGTCACTTTACTTGTTTAAAATGGAGACGGGTCATGTATGTTCTTTATTTATGCTTATTAATTTTATTACCCCGTCTCCTCATGTATGATCCACATGACGTATCTAGTAGGACTACTTGCTGGGCGATTATGTATATCGTTCATACTTGCCTTTAATCACTTGCAAAAGACAGGGTTCCCGACACCGGATATATAGAGGACGAGCCTAGAGTAGACTATTCATGAGTGAAGAGTATGTCAGGACTTACCTTATGGGACATGTTAAATGATTTGAATTTGGATGTACTTTATTATTTTGGGACTTCGGATATTATGATTTTTATCGGATTATGATGATTTGTATATTTATGCATGTAATATGTTTATCTTTATGTTGTTTTGCTATGTGGATTCATGATTCATGTCGACATGCACATGTATGTATCGACTCCTTATACTTCTCGTACAAGAGTATCGCGGGTGCACTGGGCCGAAACCCTAGTATCGGGCATGGTGCTACACTACTTATTCTGAGAACTATGTTCCAAAACTTCTATCAAAAGTAAGGCGTAGACTTGATTCTTTTTATTAATTTCAATTTAAATGGTTAGGTTTACAGGTTTGGTTCTATGAAATTATGTACAAAATCTACTCATCAAAACTTAAGCAAACTACTTAATTCCAATTGGAATGGTAAACCATAGGCATATGTGAATTTATCCTTCATACAATCATATCTTAAATCTAAAATCATTACTTAATATTAGGGTTACGATTACTTCTAAAAACGTTATTAGTGTAATAATTTAATATCGTGACGTATATTCCAAAAACCAATCCCTATGGCTAAGATCAATACTTAAGTTCAAGTTCATCTTATTGGAAACATTTTTGCAGGTTCTTGAGGAAAATTTTCATCATATTGGTCTACCATGTCCTCTAGGAAACAGTTTTATTGGTTAGGGTTCGAAGATAACCCTTTATTAAGTAAAGGTAAGGTTCGTTTGGGCCGTTTGCATATACACCCTATATTAAGTAAAAGTAAAGGTTGTCACTCTCATCTAAGATCATTTCTTACATCTACTGTTGTACCCAACATAAATCATTCTGTATCTCCGACTTATGTAGTGGTTTAATAAAATATCAGTCCTTCTAAGTGCATTTTATTTAATTTCATTATTTCTTCTTCAATTAAATTTCCCTAAAGAAATATCATGAGAAATTATATAATTATATAATTATGTCCCATAAGACAAGTGAAATGACAATTATACCCTCCCAACCCTTTTAGGAAAAAAATCAGCTACATAGAGTTTTTGGAGACTCTAGAACCATCTTACTTCTAATGCCCAACTAACTACTTTATTAGCCTCATAAAAGCCATCCTCAAAAGCTTACACATGTAGTAAATGTTCTCATGATTACGCCTCCAAGATTTTGAAGAGTCTTCTTCTTCTTTTTTATTAAGACGGCTAGATTACCCCCTCTTGCATTCCAAAGAAGCTCCTTCAAAGACTACACTAGAAACTTCATCTCATTCCTCTATCAAAATCCCTCTCAAGGACTCACCCAAAGCAAACCCTAAGGCTCTTGCATACTTAGGCTACTCTCATCACTTCATTTCAGCAAGCTTGAACTAAGAGATTCAAGACCATCATTCTAAGCTCTCAAATTCATCTAGGTAAGTTGCATTCTAAATTCCAAAGTGAATTCAAATTGCAATTGTAAAAGCTCACCTGTTCCTTTTTCCTTCTATGAAAACTGTGACCCCTAATGGTCACTAGGTGAAGATTTTTCAAGCTATTAGGGGTGCTAGCATCTTGGTGCGTTAGACCTCTTTCAATCTCCATTTAAGTTCTATTTTGGTAAGGAAATATAGCCTCAACCTAGCTCTTTTGTTCATTAAAATGGTAGCTAATGTTCACCTTTATTCCCCCTCCCAAAACCGTATGCTCCTTGGTGAAGTTGGAGGAACCTTCAATCCACTTCAACCGAAGGCTCAAGCTAGGAAGAATTGATAAGCTCAAGAAGGCAAGTATATTCTAGACACTCTTGACTTATTTATGAAATTATATGCTTGAATGTCTGGTTATATTAATTTATGAACATTAGATGAAGTACTAAGTGCAAAGCATGAGAAATTGGATGTTTTATAAGGGAAATTGTTGGCATGTTAAGTTATTCTCTCTATGGATATGTTATGTGCCTGACTTAAACATGATATGAGACCTATTCTTCACAAAATGGGTCTGTTTTTGTGATTAGTGTAATAGTGAACCAATTCTTGTTAGGAATAGACTTTATGAGGCATAAAATGTATGAAAATGTCATGTTCTACATGTAGTTCATGGGGCTGTTTGGAGTGGGGGTATTGTGTAGCTTAAGAATACCATGAGACCTGAAATGCCCATGTTAAAATATTTACTTGGTGGTTAGAAAGTTATTTTAGGAGTTGGAGTTGGTTTGGGAAATGTTTGAAGAGTAATAGTGTTGATGTGTAAGATTCTCTGAAACAGGACAGTTTTGGTAGCAACTTGCTTGGACTTAAAATGAACCTTAGAAATGTGTAATTGAGCTAAATTTTGGTGTGCTGGTATATTGATATGTGTAGTGAGCTTGTGTGGTGGAAATTCTGCAAAAGACCTTGTGGTTTGGCCTCAATGGAATTTTTAGTAAGGAAATGTCACTGCATATTTTGCAGGTATCTAGACTGAGAAAAATAATTAATTGACCCCTTTAAACATGTCGGATTGCTTTGAAATTTTTATGGTATTTACCTAAGGCATAGATGCACACATCCATGTAAAGAAATTAGCTTGAAACCACTGTTTTAAGGATTAACAACTAAGATGAATGTCGCAGTACAGGACTGGAAAACAGGGCAGCCTGATGACGTGTATTGTGAGGCCTTGATCTTGTTTATTTAGACTTACATGTGATGTTTGGGCATATGGATATTGTTCCTTGTTGGCTATGTTTTCCAGGTGATAGTCCGAATTGAATATTGTTTTGTGACCCTTGTAACTGAGGTGAGGCAGGTATTGCGCTGCAGAATTATGTAGTACCCCTTGATGGAAATTTAATGTTTTAAGGACCTTACACATCTCGGAATGTTACAAAATTTTTATGGCATGTATCTAAGATTTCATTATGCATGTTTGTGGCAAAGGTTTCTGGATATAGGTTCTGAATTGGTGATTTCGAGGCTGTGTGAACAGGGCATTACTGCTGGACTATTTTCCAGTTTAAGAATTAAGTTCGAATATGTCTTCTATGAAGTATTTAGTCATGAATTGCATGTTGCATATCATGCATTTCATTGTCCATGTTCATGAGACTTATGAAACTGATTTATGCCAAAATTGTAAGAAAGCTCTCTTTTGTGAAGATAAGTTTTCTGGTATTGAAAGAAAAGTTCCTACGGTACCATTACTTCTTGGCTAGCACAACCCGCTCAAGATTCGGGGTTAATTGATCTGAGGATGAAGATTGATGACCGTCCAGGCCCGGAGATAATAGACCTGAGGATGATGATTATGACCATCCAGGCCCAGAGAACATAAATGATGGAGATGATTTATGATCGTCCAGGTCTGGAGATAATAGACCTGATGATGATAATTGATTGTATGACTGTTTTCAGATCCAGATACAATAGGTCTGAAGGGAATGGTATGACCGTTTTAGATTCAGAGATAATAGATCTGAACCCTCACTACTCTTTGTTTTATGGCGATATGTTTTGAACGTAAGAATGATCGAAATTGGTTTTCATCCTATCATATTGCATTACATTTGCATATTCATACGCATTGCATATGATTGTGAGTAGAAGGTTTAGTCTAGTTTCACTTAAGTTACAATTGTGTTCTCATTGCGGCTAATGTGTTGAGGGTCAAGTACGTCAGAAAAGTTTAGATTCTTGGGATTTGGTTCTTTTGTATAGTTTCCATTTAGTTCATGATTGTTTATGGTATAATTGCTTGTGACTTTATCACTCACCCTTTTATTTCCCCCCAGAGCCTGCAGGGAATTGTGTAGAATGGATTGAAGATGAGCCTCGAGTTCCTTATCCGTAGACAAGATAGTGGATTGCAGCTTAAGGACTTTTATGCTGGATTATGTTATGTGGACTTTTTTGGGGACATTGATTTTGGATTTTTCTTTATTTTGTTAACTTGGTTCTAAACTCTATGTCGGATATTCGGAATGTTTTCTTTGAAAGTTTTTAATCTGCCTAAATTTTGCTTAGCTGTTAAGATGATGACATTGTAGTCCATAATTTTGATATGGACTGTGACATGTTATGCATTGACGCATGGTACTTTCCGTAGTGAAGTACAGCAGGTACACCATGCGCAGGCAGGCCGAGTATGGGATGCTACAGGTGGTATCAGAGCCCAGGCTCTAGATTTGGGCATAATGTAGAACTAAGTTATGATTCTAGAAATCTAAGTTTGATCTTAGACCTAAGTCACGATCTTAGAAGAGTGTCATGGTGTGCCAAGTGAGCAAGATGGTGTCATATCCAAACAAGATAATCTTCCAAGGGCATTAAAGAGAATTTTGAAGAAAGGAAGATGACCTAAGGGGGACGGCCAAGCAAGATTAAAAGGAGGAGAAGTAGAGTAAACAAAAGCAAGACAACTCTCATTTTCTCTCAAGTGCAAAAGGATCTTCTACTCTCTTCTTCTACATTTCTTTATTCTTCTCTTCTCAAGCATATTGTTCATATATTTAAACTATTGTATAGGCTTTTATTATACCACCCACACTCATACATTGTTGTAAAAGATTGGTCAAGTTGTGATCAAACCTTCATTCGTCGGTCGGTGGTGGTGTTCGTGATCCGATTGCTTGACTGTATCGTTTATAAAAGGGTGGAGTTGGTGTGACTCAAGCAAACCTTGTGGTAAGGTGTTATATTGTGTTTAGTGATAACCGAGGAAGGTGTCCTCGAAGACTGGACTAGGTTGATTTAACCAAACCAATATAAAATCCTTGGTGTCTTTACTTTCAGCACTTTACTTTCAGTTTCTAGCATTTTGCATCAATTTCATTGCCAGAGTAAAAATAGCAAACGAATTTCAAAAATCGTTAAATTTTCAGAAACATAGCCACACCTCTTAGTTTTCATTTGGTGCAATTTTCAACTCATTTGGATAAGTATAAGTCAATCAAACTTCAATAGTTCTGAGACTAGTGCAATCTGATTTTCAGAGTTGCAAAGGTTGAGAATATCAACGTGATTGATATACTTCCCAAAGGAATTTTTTAAAACTGCTTAAATCCATTAACATACATATATTGAGGGTCTTGTCATTAAATTTTCAGACCATTTAGAGTCACCAATTAATCGAAATAAATTTTTCAAATCGGAGTACTGTTTTTGACAGATTTGTGCAATCTGACCAAAACCATATTTTCAAAGGGCTAGGAGTTGAATTTTAATTAGAAATTTTTAGGAGATACTCAGAACATCTGAGATTAGAATCTCACCAAATTTCATAATTTTTGGTAGGTCTTTAAATCGTTTCAAATCAGAATCTGAAAACAGAAACTGTTTTCAGAAGTGATGTTTTTGGTTCAAAAAGATTTAAAACCCAAAATTTCCACACCCACTATTGAACCCCCCATTCTAGTGGTGCTATATATGTCCTACATATACTTCAAATTTTTCTCCACATAGGTAGTGTCGCCATATCTTTAGTGCAAACACTACTGCTCCAAGCTCTAAGTCGTGGGTCGGATGATTATGCTCATACAATTTCAGTTGCCCCGATACATAAGCGATTACTCTTCCGCCTTGAATCAGTGCGCATCCTAAAATAAGAGAGTTAGGTCACAGTTTACATGTACACAGAATCATCAGAATGAAATTCATATACATATATCTAGGCATTCTTAGATGCATTGCCGTATATTACAGGGGTTGTGCCAAAACTTGAGTAGTGGCCAACATCTTCTTAAGTTTTGCGAAGCACTACTCGTACTTGGAGGTCCACTCAAACTTCTTCCTCTTCTGCGTCAGCTTACTCAGTGGGACACCGATCGTCAAGAATCCCTCAATAAACTTCCTGTAGTGTCCTGCGAGACCTAAGAAACTTCTTACCTCAGTAACTTTGGCATGTCTCAGCAACTCAATGATTGCCTCAATCTTCTTCGTGTCCAACGAAATACCTCCTTCTGAAATCACATGACTAAAAATGTCACACTCTTCAACTAGAACTAACACTTGTTGAACTTAGCATACAAATTTCTTCTTTTCTTAGAATCCCTAGCACTTCTCTCAAGTGTTCAGCATGTGTCTCTTCATTAGGTGAGTACACCAGAATGTTATTGATGAACACCACTAAGAACATGTCAAATTGCTCCTTGAACACGGTATTCATTAAGTCCATGAATGCAGTTGGGCATTCGTCAATTCGAAGGGCATCACCAAAAACTCATAATGTCCATATCTCGTGCATAATTTTGTCTTAGCGATATCTCCACCTTGATCCTCAATTGATGATAACCTGAGCTGAGGTCAATTTTGGTAAACACTTTCGCACTCTACACATAGATGTGTATAGGTCACAATTGTAGGTACATTATGCATGACTTGCCGAATCATAAAAAGGTTCTTACCTTTAGTTGGTCGAACAGTCGTCGATCAAGGGATACTTGTTCTTGATCGTGACCTTATTATCTCCCGGTAGTGGATATCAACCTCATGCTTCCATCCTTCTTCTTCACAAATAGGACCGGTGCTCCCCAAGGAGAAACACTGGATCGTATAAACTTCCGGTCTAGCATCTCCGGTAACTGCTCTTTCAGCTCTTTCAGCTCTATTGGTGTCATCTTGTATGGTGCTTTAAATATTGGCTCAGCTCTTGGTATCATTTTAATTTCGATTTCCAACTTTGTGTTGGATGATATGCCTGGTAACTCATCAGGAATACGTCCTTAAACTCATTCAATACAAGGATATTGTCAATGGAGGGTATCTCTTGTTCAGCATCCATAGCATACACCAGAAATCACTGACTTTCTTTGATCAGCACTTTATAAGCATGTACTGTAATCAGGTAGATGTTTCGAGGCAAATTCTTCAGTTAGTGAAAAGTGAACTCTTCCTTTAAACACCACTTGCTTCTGACGGTAGTCAATGTGTGCATGGTATCTGGGCTATCCAACCCATTTCCAGTATGATGTCGAAGTGACTCATCTGGATCAATATAAGTGTAGCATCAAAAGTACGGTCCTCTATCTCTAGATCGCAGTCCTTGTACTGATAATAACTTGGTGTCCTGCTGCTAATACATGATAAGGGGTGTCTAGCCATTCAAGGCAACTCCTAAGGTTCTTGAAGAACCTCTTGGAAACAAATGAATGGCTGGTACCACTATCAAACAATACATTGGCTGGAACTTTATTCACTAGAATGGCACCTAAAATGTTTAGGGGTTCAAATATGGGGTCACATATGCAGATATTATCATTAAAATTTAAAATTAAAAGTATATGTCACCATATCATTCGACCACTGAACATCTATGTCTGTCATCACATGAACTCTTGCATTGGCCCACAACCTACCTTTCTTCTGTGAGGCATCTCTCTGAGGCAATCTTCTCTGTTGTGGGCAATCGCTCACCAAGTGGCCCATCTTTCTACAATTGAATCATGCTCATGTCTTTCTCCAACAATCACCTTTGCGTTGGCGGTTGCATCCTAGGTAGGTAGGAATAGTCGTCTGTGGGTTTCCTTATAGGATTTTTCACTCGAACCATCATGCAAATCACAACAAACAAAAATAGAGAACTAAAATGAAGAGACGGAAGAGTCAAGAGAGAAATAGATTGAAGAGAAGAAGAAATAATTTTATTTCTTCTTTTTTAGGAATCAAATTGTTTACACCAGCAATATATACACACAATAACCAGAACAGGAAGAAGATCTTTCAGCATTCTGCTACCTATTACCTAACGGACCCTTTTCCTCATAGAGAAAAAGCATCCAACGGCTCTATGTACTTGAGTCTTCAGCAGGTAACGACTCCATTTTGTCCCTTCATCCAAATAGCATCAGGCAACTGTAACAAAAAGGGACAATAGCTATTAGTCTTTCTAGAAGCAATGTATCATATAGGTTTTCGTTGATTGGTTCATTTTGGAACGGACGTCCCACGATGAAACAGCTTCATTCTGCTTTTGAACGTATTGGATTTGCACACACGCCAAAATTGGGATTATTAGATGATCAACATATTATAATCACTTTTATGGAGCAAGATGACTATCAGAGGTGTTTTTTACGTCGTTCATGGATGATTAATGGATATCATATGCGTGTAACTAAGTGGACTCCAGATTTTGATCCGGCTATCGACACACCAATTGTACCTATATGGATTTCGGTCAGGGGCTTGCCGTTATTTCTTCATAATAAAGCAGCATTATGGGATATTGCACACATGATTGGAGAGCCTTTACGTATGGATTCAGCAACAGTACAAGGATTGCGCCCTTCAGTTCTTAGGCTATGTGTGGAGGTTGATATATCAAATCCCTTGCCATCAAAAGTACATACAAGCGGGATCACATGAATATTATCCATCCATAGAATATGAGGATGTCCCTCTTTTTTGCACTGATTGTCGAATACTAGGTCATGAGGCAAAACATTGTCCCAAGCATCAAGCTGGTGGTGCACCAACTGAGCCCATGCAGGAGAGACACATTGACATTGTGCAGGTCAAAAAATCCACTAGGGGTAATACACGCTGGACTCCTAAAAAATATTCCTCACATGTTGATCATTCACAAGGTATAATGGATCAGGAGGATCCTCCGTTAGCACCCAATGTCACAGCAGATATTCATGACAAAGAACCATTAGGTATAGCTGATGTATTAGCAGAAACTCAGTTGCATACAGATGCTCTTCACACGGACATTGCGAATATAACCCAAGTGCAAGATCTCGAAATTGTAGGTTCCTCTCGTGAGAATGTGGTGGCACAAAAGGACGGTCCTTTGGTAGCAAATGTCTCAGATACAGAATTAATTGAAGAGCAGAAGGAACAAAGATTAAAGTCTATCATGGTGAATGATGTTGTGACAGACACTGTGACATCCGGGTTGGAACTAGCAACAATGGCTGCAGAGGTTCAGGAGTTAAAACAAAATGAGGAGTTACTATCAAGACGGTTGCTACTACATGAGGAAGACCAGGATGAACACAATCCCTCAACTGATGCCATTTTACATCCGCGCAAGCCGCGACGCACCAAAGCTGAGATGCCTAATCCGCCACCCACGACACGCATTATGCGTTCAACATCTCGATCCTCTTCAAGCTATACCTCCAACCCATCTCAATGAAGGGCCTTTTTTGGAATGTCAGAGGGTTGCGCACATCATTAGTTCGTCTTAAAAGATTAATTCGGCAGCATCATCTTGAATTTTTGGTAATTATTGAGCCGAAGCAATCAGTAGATTTGTTGTTATGCTACCAGTTACGTTTGTCTTTCTCAGATTCTATATCAACATGCCGAGATAAACTTTGGTTTTTTTGGCAAAATACATCATTAAGATTGTTGCAAGTGGATCATGGAGAGCAAGTTTCGCATTTACAGTTTTCAATACAGGCACTTCAAAGCACTTTGTCTTTAAGCCCTGTGTATGGGATGCACACTATTACAGATCGTCGTCGTCTTTGGTTGAAGTTGCAAGACATAAAATCAAATGCGAATCCAATGTGGATTGTAGGTGGTGACTTTAATACTTATTTGAACACAGCAGAACATATAGGTGCATCATCGCCAAATTTGTCATCTCTAGAAGAGTTTGGGGAGTGTGTTCGCTCTTGTGAGTTAATTGATCTTCCATATGAGGGACCATCGTATACATGGGCTAGTGGTAGAGGATTGGGTTTGGTTAAACGCCGTCTGGATCGGATATTTTGCAGCCAAACAGTTTACGATACTTTCTCTACACTCAAAGTTAAGCACTTGCCAAGAACAACGTCTGATCACTCCCCACTGCTGTTCCATTATGCGTCTGTGGCCCCAGGCGCGCCTAAATCGTTTCGTTTTCTAAATGTTTGGACTGAACATCAGCATTTCCACATTTTCGTTCAAGATAAATGGAGTGGTTATCCTACAACTGGAGGCATGAGGGGATTGTATAATAAACTTCAACAGTTGAAAAAACACCTGCAGCATTGGAATAAGCATGTTTTTGGGAATGTTTTTGACGCGCTGCATGTGGCGGAGATGAAAGTCAACAGACTTGATACACAATATCTTTCTAATCCAACACCGGAATTACGTGCAGAGTTGCATTTAGCCCAAGCTGAATTTAATAAAGCTTCAAGCGCAGAGTTGCGGTATTGGGAGCAAAAGGCGAGAGTCAAGTGGATACGAAGTGGAGATGCAAATACAAAATACTATCATGCTCTTGTTAAAGATAGATGGAGAAGACAGTCCATTACATCTATTCATTCTTCTGCGGGTGAGCTTTTGACCGAAGCCGATGCAATTGAAGCAGAGGCAATTTCATACTATTCCCAATTATTTAAGGCAGAGGACATTGCGGAAGTTGATATGTTGCTACAGTATGTTTCCCCGGTGGTAACAGCAGACATGAATGATTGTCTTATTGCCATGCCTACTATGGAAGAGACTAAGCGGCAGTATGGGCATTGGACCCTAATAGCGCAGCGGGACCAGATGGTTATAATGGCCAATTTTTTAGATGGCTGGGATATTATTGCATTAGATATTCATAAAGCGGTTCAAGAGTTCTTCTTAGGTATGCATATACCACGCGCAATGGGAAGTACTCTTATTACGCTAATACCGAAAAAAGATTCGCCACGCACTTTTGCGAACTTTCGTCCTATAAGCCTATCAAATTTTATGGCAAAGGTCAGTACGCGTATTCTCACTACCAGACTAGGATTGTTTTTAAATGACATTATCTCAATAGAGCAAGCTGGATTTATGAAAGGTAGAGATATTTCTGAACATATTCTCCTTGCGCAAGAGTTAACTCAGAGTCTCAACAAGCAAGTACGTGGTGGAAATGTCATGATCAAACTGGATATGATGAAGGCTTTTGATCGAGCCAGTTGGGATTTTTTACAGCGATTACTAGGTTCCATGGGTTTTCATCATCATTTCATTCGGCTGGTTATCAATCATTTGCGTAGCACATACATGTCCATCATCATAAATGGAAAACCATGCGGTTTTTTCCAACCCACTCGAGGTGTAAAGCAAGGGGACCCATTATCCCCCATTTTATTCATATTAGCATCAGAGGCTTTCTCAAGAGGACTAAACAAATTGGTGCAGGATGGCTCCATATTGCCGTATTCGCTGGGTAGAGCACGACCATTGATCACACATTTAGCGTATGCTGACGACTTGCTTCTATTTCTGAATGGATCTTTACCTTCATTGCGCTGCTTTTGGAGATTTCTTGACTTATATCAAACGGCATCTGGACAGCGAGTAAATTTTAGTAAGAGTCATTTTATAGTATCAGATTCAGCTGCACCACGATATATTACCAAGATATCGCAGGTGTTGGGTATGTCTTCTGCTCATCTACCAATAAATTACTTAGGTGTTAATCTATTTCGTGGTCGTACAAGGCCAATGCATTGTTTAGATCTTTTGGCTCGGGTGGATGCCAGACTCAACTCTTGGCAAAATAAGCTGCTATCTGTGGCTGGTTGGCTGGTATTGATTAAACATGTTCTTACTTCCCTGCCAAATCATACGCTCTCAGTATTGTCCCTGCCAAAGAGTATCCACACAGCTATACGACGCTGCTTGTGCAATTTCTTTTGGGGAACACGAGATGCAGGATCCAAGCATCACTGGGTTAAATGGGAGACTTTGTATCAGCCGTGTGAAGAGGGTGGCTTGGGTTTGAGGAATCTTGACTATTTATCGCGAGCATATTCAGCGAAACTGTGGTGGTCCTATAATTTAGGTGCGTCTTTGTGGGCATTGTTCATGCATTCTAAATATGAAGGCCGGCTGGGTCACCCTGCACGCATAACAGATTCCCCGAGTTGGAAACGAGTTTGTGGGGTGCATGATCTTTGTACACAACATATTGATGGGAGCCTGGGTAACTATATATGGCGTCCAAGTAATGCTGGCATTTTTACACTCAAATCGGCATACGCGGTTCTTCGGCCAGCGAGGGTCCAATTATTCTCACATACCTTTATTTGGCATCGTTTACAGATACCCACAGTCAAATTATTCTTGTGGAAATTATATCATGGAGCTCTCCCATTACAGGATAATTTGAGAAGATTTAAGATGCAAGGGCCCTCTTGTTGTCCTTTTTGTTTGGCCTCGTCGGCGGATGTTGAGCATCTTTTCTTGCAATGTCCGCCAATACGTTTACTATGGTCTCACTATGCTGCTGTATTGGATGGTCCTATGGTGACTAATATGAAATTACGTTCCTATCTCATGGCATGGTGGACATCCACGCGAGCTGCGGTGTTGAAAGGTTGTTTGCGGATTGTTGCGCCAGGTATAATCTTATGGAATATATGGCGCATGTATACCTCCATTGTGTATGGAAATGGCAAATGGTCGCCACATGTGTTGCGAGAATGGATTCGTAGGGATATATTCTGTTGGTCCGCTGCTCAGTCTGGGAAAAAGCATGCCGAGGTTCATCCATCTTTAGTGATGCTCTCTTTATCTCCGCCGTTACAGTATCGTAGATGTAGGATTGTTCGATGGCTTCCGCCCCTACAGGTCGTTTAAAATTAAATGTTGATGCAGCTCTCGGTTTGTATAAGGCAGCTGGTGGAGCGGTTCTCCGGGATCATCACGGAAATCTAAAAGGGGCAGTCTCTTTTTATTTGCCCGTCACAACGCCATTTCAGGCAGAGCTTCAAGCGGCAACGTTGGCATTGTTGTATTTTCTACAGCATCATAACAATATCGATATTCAAGTTGATTCCAGTGTGGTGGTAGATTATGTTCACCATCAGCCAACATCTTGGCTCTCAAGATTACTTATGATGGCTGGGGGAACTATTTCACACTGTCCGCGACAAGTTAATGCGGTGGCTCATTTACTGGCAAGACATGGTCAACTCTCTGTTGGATTACAATTCTTTAGGGATCTGCGTGAATTACCAAAAACTATCAAGGCAGCACTAATTACGGATTCCACAACACCTTATCTGCGACCATAACTCTTTCATGGCATCCGTTTCGCGACTCATCTGCTTTAGTTGTCTGTGTCTCTGCATGACGCAGACAACGCGGGTATTTTCAGATTCCCATATCTTCTTACTGATGCTTTATCATGCTATTATGTCGTTGCCTGTGTCTTTTGATGCAGGCAACGCTGGTAATTTCTTTGTTATACATGCCTGCGCCTTATATGCATTGGTTTCTACTTGGATATTAATCTGCTTACTTTCTTGGCTTTGCATGAACACTTGCTGGCTATGCTCTGCGAGGCAATCACCGCTACCTGCTTCGAAGGATTGATTCATTCGCAAATTGGGACACATGCACATATGCAACCGGTCGAAAACTGGATTCAGCATCAAGGCATCCAGTCATCCTCTCCTCCATTGACTACACACATTCGCTATTTAGCTTGCTATTTTGTTTTATGTAGCTTCTTCTCCATTCCTTCCAATCGTATAAATATGCACGCTTTTTCCTTAGCCAAGGTTTTATCCACAAGGGTGGTTTTACTTGGTAAGGTTTTAATGCGACATATCATATACGATTGGAGGATGGACATCATATGCTACTTGTATTTTCATTATGTTTTCAGTAACTTTGAGTTTTGTAATTTGGTATTCCTCCGCCATAAGTGAGGATTTGCGATAATAAAAATTTTTTTTTCGGTTAATTAATATATATATATATATTATATATATATATATAATATATATATTAGTTGAAAGACGGGCGGTACCGTCCTGGTGCTTTATTAATAAATCAAACCCTCACTTCTGGCGGAGGAATACCGTGGTTACATTGTCACCCTAGCTATGGTGGGAGACTCCCCCAAAGTAAACAAAATAGCATTTTAAAATTGTACATGCTACGCAAAAATTAGCTAATGAATTAACAGGGATAATGAAATGAAAATGAGCTATAAGTCATTTAAATCTTTGAAGACGTAAATGTTGCAGAGAATTCTGTTGTCGTTTCCACCATTGCCTGTCATTTATGTTGCATGCGAAATCAACAAAGAAGCGCCATTGTTGCCATGTTGATTGCAAATCCCAGTGTGACTCCCAAATAACATAGAATAACCAATGAGTAAACCGGAGGTTATATGAAAGTAATATGATGAAAGTGATGCAAATGTGATACATACCGACGTTGCATGTATTCATCCGGAATATAGGCAACCGAAGATTAGAACGCAAGAGATGGCCATGTTGCTGGAATTTGTCCATATACACAGCAGTTCCCTCAGCAAAAACACGCAAAAAATTATCGTAAGAAGTATATATAAGTATGAAAAGAAGCGGAAATAATGAAGACATTATCAGTGTAAAGTCATACCAATGTTGCCTATGTCTGGCAAAGACATATGCAACCATATGCTTGTCGCGCCAACCCATTGGGAGACCTTATGATCAAAATCTAAAGGATGGAAACATAGTGTCCAACAAGATAGCACCTCTGACCTCATCAAGCAAGGATGCCAACAAGGAGTAAAGCGTGATTCCTGAGGAACGAAATCCGTATGTGGCTAACTTATGAGCTGCCGTGTTGCTTTCCCGAAAACAATGTTGAACTGTTGCACCATTTAGTGTGAGAAATATGGAAGTACGATGTGAATCTGCAGCATATGGTCCCGTAAATATGGATTGGGATGAGAGATTTAGAATATGTTGTTTACAATCCGTTTCGACCAATAGTTGACTATAGTGCATCGCGTAATATATAATGGCATATGTACACACACACACAGATATATATATATATATATATATATATATATATATATATATATATGTATATATATGTATATATGTATATATGTATATTGTATATATATATATATATGCAATATACATGTATACATATATATATATATATATGTATATTGCATATATATATATATATATAAAGTGTATAAAATAATGGCTTCTTCTTCTCCCAGAAACTCGGACCTCCCCGCCGCCGCCGCTGCTACCGTGCGTACTTTTGCGTCGGTAGTGTCGGCTTCATCCTCCTCTGTTGCGCCAATTGCTCCAAAGTTAATATCAAAACACAAAGGCCATCCGCTGATTGCTTTTACAGACGATGAAATTGACGCTTTAGCCGCTCCATACCGGTTAACGCTGTCGGGACTTTTTGGTATGGCCGGCCGCCGTTGAAGATCATCCGCGATGTTTTTGATCGTATAGGATTTAAATCGGATGTCAAGATCACCCTTTTGGATCAGTCGCATATATTGCTGCGTTTTCTCATGAACCGGATTATCTTCGTTGCTTTTACCGCCGTTCATGGACCATTGCCGGATGTTCAATGCGTGTCACTAAGTGGACCACCGATTTCGATCCCTCCTGACGCCCCCATTGTTCCAATCTGGATTGCCTTTCCAAATTTACCTGTTCATTACCATCAAAAGGAGGCACTTTTTGAAATTGCTCGTATGTGGGACAACCCATCAAGCTTGATGTTGCCACTGCCGATGGACTCCGTCCTTCTGTGGCTCGGGTTTGCGTGGAAGCGGATATTTCCATGGAGCTTCCTAAGAAATTCTTTTTGCAGCGGAAAAAACAAAATTGTTTCGCAGCAAATCATTTACGAAGATCTCCCATCGTTCTGTTCAGAATGCCGCCGCTTAGGGCACTCGGTGACTGCATGTGGCGGCGCTACAAGAGCCTAGAGAAAAACCGCCTAAACCTACCACTCGGTGGACACCAAAGAAAGTTCAAAAAGATGCCACCTTGCCTCAGCCTAGTACGGATTTGGATACATCGCAGGCTGATATCCGCGAAAAAACTCTAAATTCTACTCAGCCAGGAAGAGATAGATGATGTCAACAGGAGCCGCAATCCGCCGGCTGCAGGCACATCGGTTCCAGGGGCACATCCGCCTGCCACTGTGCTGCTGCAAAATATGGATGATTGCGCCCTCCCATCCTCCCCTAATGTGCTCAGTCACCCTAATTTGCATGAGATCCCATGCACGTCGATGCCGCATGAAAACGGTCCAGAGGATGACCCAGATATATGTCAAGTCTCAGATTCGGACGCAGACCATCTGGTCAACACGGTGGTACATAACGATGCAGCATCCAAATCTGCCTTTCAACAATCGATGATGGAAGCAGCTGACTCAATTACTCATCGTTTATCATCCAGACCGCCCCTCTCAAGTGATGAAGAGATTTTGCAATCTTATTTCGCTGGGCAAGCTCCTGACACTGAAGGTTTTATCCCGGTAGCCCCCAGACGCCGCCGTCGGCTTAAGACTGAGCTACCTCCGAGACCGCCATCCACGTTGTTACACGCAGTGCTTCCCGTATGAGCTCCACTCCCCCACAACCTCCTCATGAATGCGCTCACATGGAATGTCGGAGGTCTTAGAACCTCTTTCTCACGTTTGCAGGTTTTGTTGCGTAAGTTAAAGTTGGACATCTTAATAATCATTGAGCCAAGAAGTCCATCTAAGCTTGTTCATTATCGTTTGACAATGGGATTCTCTCAAGCAATTGACACGTGTCAAGGTAATATTTGGATTTTTTGGTTCTTCGTTGTTGCAACTACTAGATATTAATCACGGTTCTCAGACTTCTTTGCTTACCTTTACTTATCGCCCAACACAAACAATCTTTGTATGGTCTGTGGTGTATGGAAGACATACAATATTAGATAGAAGACCACTTTGGGATGCCTTGCAGGATGTTAGCAACAGCAATACAGTCCCATGGATCGTGGGAGGTGATTTCAACACCTTTCTGTCTTTAGATGAACACTCTGGACGATCACACCACCACTTCGCACTTTATCGGATTTTCAGCATTGTGTGGATGTTTGTGGTTTGCAACAAATACCTTTTCAAGGATCGCCCTTTACTTGGTCTCGTGGGTCTGGCCAAGGGCGCATTATGCGACGACTGGACAGATATTTATGCTCAGTTTCTTTCTCCAATTTGTTCTCTGATATGGTGGTGCGTCACTTATCTCGGGCTACATCTGATCATGCGCCATTGTTTCTTACTGCACCATTCTTCTACACCGCCTATTGCTCCGTTCCGATATATCATGCCTGGTCTTTACATGCGGACTTTTAGCTTTTGTCAAAGACATGTGGCAACAATATCCAACTACGGGAGGCATGCGTGGCCTCTACTACCAGTTAAACAAACTCAAAAAAGAGCTCAAAAATGGAATAAGCAAGTGTATGGTAACATCTTTGATAATGTGGCTCAGGCAGGAACTACTTATCAGCGCGCAGAAAAGGAATTTGATGCGGATCCTTCTTCTTTCAAATCGCACTGCCCTATCTTTGGCACAAGCACGGCTTATACAAGCAACCAAAGCTCAAACATCTTATTGGGCTCAGAAATCACGTGTTAAATGGATTGCTGAGGGAGAGTCCAATACAGCATACTTTCATGCATTGGTAAAGGACAGGCATCGACGCCTTCACATCCGGGACATAAGAGATTCTCGGGCAATGTTCTTCCTGATAATGCGGCGCTGGGAAATGAAGCTGTCACCTATTTTCAGACACTTTTCACGAAGGAGCAGGTTTATGGGGTTGATGATTTCCTGCGTCATATTCCTTCCTCTTGTAACTCATGCTGATAATGATATGTTAATGGCCATTCCGGATGCACAAGAAATAAGGTCTGCCGTATGGAACTTAAGTCCCACTAGTGCCGCCGGACCCGATGGTTATAACGGTCACTTTTTTCAGAACATGTTGGGAGATCATACACCTTGACGTTATTCTTGCGGTTCAAGAATTCTTTCTCGGAATTCCTCCACCACGGCAAATGCTATCCTCCGTGATTACATTAATCCCAAAAAAGACGTCTCCGGCAACATATACTGATTTTCGCCCCATTTGTCTATCTAACTTCATCAGCAAAGTTACCACTAGAATTATCGCCTCACGCTTGAATAACTTGCTGCCAAAAATTATATCCACGGAGCAAATTGGGTTTTAAAAGGGCATGACATAAGTGAGCATGTATTGTTGGCCAACGAGATGGTTCATTTGCTAGATCGACCTACACATAGTGGAAATGTCATGATCAAGCTTGATATGGCTAAAGCATTCGATCGTGTTGATTGGTCTTATTTAGAATCCATTTTAGCACGTTTTGGATTTGCGCCACGGTTCATTCGTATCATACTGAACAATATGCAGCTGTCCAAGTTATCAATCAATGTCAATGGCACATCTTATGGTTTTTCTACCCACACGCGGAGGTCAAACAAGGGGACCCTCTCTCCCCTCTTCTTTTTATAATTTGTTCAGAAGGTTTCAGCCGTGGCATAAACAGATTATTTGCAGGACGAATGAATTACACGGGTTTTGCGCTTGGCCGAGTCCCCCCTGTGTCTCATTTGGCATATGCGGATGATCTACTGATCTTTTTAAATGCATCAACATCTAATCTTCAGAAGTTTCAGTCTTTCTTACATGCTTATCAGCAATCTTCTGGACAATTAGTCAACTACTCAAAAAGCCGGATTGTTATGAGTTCTTATATCACTTCACCACAGCAACAGAATGTAATCAGAGTTTTAGCCATGCAGCCGTCTACATTGCCCATTAAATACCTGGGCTCTTACTTATATCGGGGAATTAATAGGGCACATATTGCGTATCTTTGCTTCAGCATTTCGATGCGAAGCTTACTGGTTGGGCCAGTCGACTCCTCTCTCCAGGCAGCCGTCTGTTATTGTTGCAAACTGTGTTGACTGCAATACCGCCTGCACTATCTTGCTGCTGCCCGCCTACCTAAAAGTGTCATATCTGCTATCAATAGAAAGATGACAACCTTTTTATGGGGCGCAAAATATACATGGTCTGCTTTACATAATTTATGCTATCCAGAAAGCGAAGGAGGCTGGGGAATCCGCAGTTTAGAACACATCCAGATGGGCTTATGACTGCAAAACTATGGTGGTCATATCACACAAAGAATTCCATTTGGTCACAGTACATGCATTCTCGTTACGGCTTGCGTTCTGATTATTTCCCCGTATTTATGATTCCCCAGTTGGAAAAGAATATGCTCCGTTCACGAATTATGTCTGCAGCTCACAACAGACTTTCCTACACCGTTGTGGCGCTCTAGTCCCTCTGGTACATTTCGCCTGCGTTTAGCATATGACGATGTGCGGCCACATCGCGCCCAGTTGCTATCGCACAAGTTTATTTGGTGGAGAGAGGTATTCCAAATACAATTAGTATATTCCTCTGGCGATTATTACACTCTGCATTGCCGTTTGAAGACAATCTCCGCCATTCTCTATCAACTGTCCAACTATCTGTCCATTCTGTCGGAGTGACATCGGCAACAGTAAATCATATTTTTCTCACTTGTTCCGTCGTAAAGCAGTTTTGGCTGAATCTCTCTTGGGTGCTGGATGGCCCTCCAATGCAGCACCAGAATATTCAGTCCGCACCTCCTACAGTGGTGGTAACATCATCGACAAAGTCTCTTAAAGGCAATTTTCGGGGTAGTTGGGCCTATACTGCTCGCTGGAACATATGGAAGCTATATACCAATCACACCTATGGTGATGGTGATCTGCCTGTCACAAAAATTCTTCAGCTACACGGCAAGCATGCTATGATTGGTCTCGTCACTCTCGGGATCTACTTTGGCGCAATATGTTCCATCCCTCAACAGGCTGGCTTCTCTCCAATACTTCGCTCCAAGCACATTACACCTTTTAAAATGGCAGCTTCCTCCATCTGGCAACTGAAACTGAATGTTGATGCTTCAGCTGGGCAATCATTCGCCACTGCTGGCTCTATCATGCGTGACTCAAGTGGACGCATGATAGCTGCTCTCTCATTCAGCTTCCGCTATTGTCTCCACTGCGGCAGAGTTGCATGCTGTTTGTTTATAGCATATTGTTCTTTGGGCTCCTTCATAGAAACTTGCTAAGTGAAACTGACTGCAGCCAGTTGCTGCTACTGTCCAGTTCTCATTTCCGACACTTACAGAATACGCACGTCTTCAGGAATTGTTGGCTCTTACACACAGCACCATCTCATATACGCCTCGCGAAACGAACATGGTGGCTCATTATTTGAGTCATATGCTCGCATGCATCCACTTCCTCAACGTTTCAATTCGGCAGATCAATTACCTTCACGGCTCGTGGGCATTATTATACTGATGGAGTCATTCATGTGCTCAGAACATAACAAAGGGGCCTACACAGTCTCTCTCGTTGCCTGCATTGTTATTATGCAGGCAACTCCGGTATGCGATGCCACTACTCTTTCGTTTTGCTTTCTTACGATTCATTGGAGAATTGCTTTGCATTGTTATCAGTTGCCCGTAGTCTCTGAACCACGGGCAACTTTGGTGCGTGTTTGGAGACACTGCTTCACTTTTAGTTGCGTTATTTCTTCACTATATACTTACACTTTTCTTGCTGTTTTGTGCCGAGGAACACTGCTCACGCTATGTTGGTTAAGGAGACGGGAATCCAAATTACTACATCAACAGTGGCTTCAAAGGGGAGAATCAACGAATCTTGGGCTGGACCTACACAATCGCTCCACACATTCATCGCCATCAACTATATTTGCATTACAATACACATTCACTATGTATCAATGTTTACGGACCAATTATATAAATATGTACGCTTTTTCCTTCGCCAAGGTTTTATCCACAAGGGTGGTTTTACTTGGCAAGGTTTTAATGCGGCATATCATATATAATTGGCAAATGTACCCTATATCGGCTGTTGTCTATTCGGTTTTGGTTCATATACTTTATGTAATATGGTCACCTCCGCCATAAGTGAGGCTTGATTCTTAATAAAAAGGTCGCTTTTATTAAAAAAAATAAAAAATAAATATATATATATATATATGTTTCGATAGTAATATATTTATATGGATACATAACCTATATTAAGTGATTTATATACATTAAAACCCTAGAGGGCCCGTGTATATATAACACTGTATATTTATAATATACCTCCTTAACATATCACGTTTTATTTTATTACATTCAGGCCAGTTGACCAAATATTTGTCCATGCCATATATATATTTAAACTTCATTGTTTTCTTCCCTTTTCATATATGTTATATGTTGTATGTTTTCATAATAATCATGCACATGGTGTCTTCCTTCATTTACTTATTTTCAAGATTGTAACAAAAAGAAAATACATAAACATAAGCATAAACACGATGGAAATCATAAAAAAAATTGCACTTTTTGAGCCAAAATCATCATCTAAATACATATCTTGAGGATAGAATTATGAAGCTTAAGTGAAGTGTCCAAAAATGGACACATGGCCGTATGACATAAGGTATGGATAAATGAAGATGATGATCATCCAACAACACTTGAAACCATGTAAATAATTCATGCTTATGATGCATACATAAACATGTAAAAACATGACCTTAAATACATATAAACACTAAGAACACATAGAATGAAGACTTAATGATCATCATAAAGGAAATATAACCAAATGAACTAAATTGCATACTTTATACACTTTCCTTAAGAATGCTTATTTCATCTCATTTGTTCATAAACTCCCATTTTTATGTGTGTTGGCTGTGTGTATATATTAGGTGTATACATACATATTTCAGTTAGAAACATAGATCTTCTACGTTCTTATGGTAAAAACTTGAACATACTACATGATGATCCAAACTTTAGTATAAACATAAAAACTTAGGCTTTGAAAATCCATGAAGAATTTCAGAAGAGTACTTGTCTTGGTTCACTTTTCTTACCCTAAAAATGGTGTTTGTTCACTTGGTTTTGGAAGAAAAAACCTCTTTCTCCTTCTTGGTAGCCACGGTAGGGATGGCAAAAGTGGGAGAGTTAATGAACGAATTATGAAGCTAAATGGACGAAAGAATTTAACTTAAATCACTTAAAGTTCTTACCTTGTTCTCCTTTTCGTTCTTGCTCCTAAACTTTCTTGAATCACTCTTGGATAATGGAGGTTTATCTAGCTTAGCTTGTGTTACATCCGTTCCTTAGAATGGAAAGGAAAACATAAGGGAAAAAATGAAAATAAAATTATATGTAATAATTATCTTAAAGTTATAGAATTTGTATAGGAGATATATTTGGATAAGAATGGGGAAAATATAGGATATGCATTAAGTAGGAGATTTACTTGATATATAATTCCTAAATCTATTAGAATCTTATATACATATCTATATATATACACCCTCAAACTAAAATCAAACCCTATCACCTCCTTTCTCCCCTCCATCCAACCGGCTGCCCTTGAGCAAAAAGGAGGCAGCATCCGGCCAGTCTCAATCCACCCCAAAAGAGAAGCTTTTGGCCAAATATTAAATATATATATATACATATACAACGTGAGAAAATCTAAATAGCATCACCCCCTCTCAGTTTATTTCTTGGAAACATCAAAAGGATGGTGAAGCATCAGCTGGACCTCCCTACACCATGGTAGTATCCGAGTTATAAGGAAGGAAAAATATCGCATACGAAATTATTCGTTCGAAAAGGTAGGTTACCTTCCCCTCTTCTCGGATTTCTGTACTTGCAATAAATTTTCTATGTGTTATTATATATGCCTTCGTATGCATATTTTATATGATGTTGGTATGTGCAAAAATATGTGTGCTGTGATTAGCGTAAATTATAATTGCTGTGTTTTTTGTACCCTGGCCGAATGGTCATTAAAAAAAAGAGATGGCCGAAACAATTGTATAAATAAAAGATTCCATGAATAATGTTGTACGTATGGTGATGTTGGAGATGATGGTATCAAAACAAATTTCATATTTTGTATCCCATTCTGATCGATGTGGGATTCATAATGGCTAAATATATATAAAAAAAAAAAAGAATTGATGTGGCTGGCCGTGTATTTGAAATATATGTATATATTTGAATTCGAAAAAAAAGAGAATTTGGTTATCCATTTATGGATGTGGTATAAAATGTAACATATAATTTTCAAATCTGTGGAATTTATACAAATTATATATATGATGTGTATTTACTTTCATGTATATAGATTTATAAGTTTGTACCGCATATGTATGTGTATATATATACACGCATATATATTATGTATATATTTTAATTGAAAGACGGGCGGTACCGTCCTGGGGTTTTATTAATAAGTAGAGCCCTCACTTGTGGCGGAGGAATACCGTGGTTACATTTGGGCCTATCTATGGTGGGAGACTCTCCCAAATTAAACAAAACAACAATTTAAAACTGTAAAAACTGCACAAAATATTAGCTAAAGATTGAGTGGGACTATTGGAAAGAAAGTTCGCTATTGCACGCTGTACATCCTGTAGACTCAGTAACCGCTAGGGTAATCGCTGCTTATTCCATAATGTGCTCGTGATGTTGCATGCAGCATAATTGTAATATGGTCATTCGTGACATGTCAATTGCCTTTTCCAGTGTCCTCCCCAAGAACATAGAAAAACCAAGGATTAAGTCGCAGTTGATCTTTTAAGTATGCTGTGTAAAACGTGAAGATAGCAGACGTACCGTTGTTGCCTATATTCCTCTAGTATATAGGCAATCGCAAATAGAAAAGTTGGGGGTACCATAGCGGCTGGTTTGAGGACATATCCACCGGGTTTTCCTCATCAAATACACGTAGGAAAGTATTGTAAGAAAGATGAATGAGAATATTAGAAGTTGCAAACAAGAAAATCATTAAGCGAAAAAAATCATACCAACGTTGCCTATGTCTGCCAAGGACATAGGCAACCATAGCGCCAACTCATGGGGAGACATTGAATGATCAAAATCGAAGTGATGGCAACATAGCATCCGTCAGATAGCGCCTCTGACATCTGGTGGCAAAGATGTCAACGAGGAGTAAAGAGTGTGACCTGAGGAGCGAAATCCGTAGGTTGCTAATTTATGAGCCGCCATGTTTGTTTCCCGAAAGCAATGAGTTAACGTTGCCTCATTGAGCTGTAGAAATTCATTGGTACGATGTAAAACTGCAGCATATGGCCCCGTGAGGTTTGTCGCACGGAATCTGCCTCTCATAATCACATCTTTTATCATTGTTCCCAAATAAGTCCCGTTCGACATTATTTCAATGACTTACTAGACATCCGTGCGAGTCAAGCTACTGGCTGGCGCAGCTTTCTCCTCTCGGTGTGGCTAGAATCCGCAGGTGGATTTCTTGGTTGTATGCAGCGAATATATACTGGTGTCCTACTTTGGAATATATGGAAAATATATGCAGAATTGGTGTTTGGTGATGGATCTTGGTCTCTACGAAGCCTCCTCAAGAATATTCGGCTTGATATGTTTCTGTGGGCCAAGTCACAAAGTGGTACAAAAATTGCATCTAATATTCCTCGTCTAATAAGTAATGGGCTCTCACCTCCTCTTCGTTCGCCTAGACTTGGGTTGCTCGCTGGAATCCTCCGCCAGTTGGAAGATTAAAGTTAAATACAGATGCCTCTGTTGGTTGTCATACGGCAGGGGGTGGAGCAGTATTACGTGATTCGCAAGGCTCCTTTATTCATGCAATCTCCTTTCCTTTACGACACGACTATCCTGTGAGGGTTGAAGCGCAAGCTGTCTTCAGCGTCTTCGTACATTTCTTGCTGCATCATCGATCCATTTATCTTATGCACCTCGTGAGGTAAATCAAGCGGCACACTTTCTATCCCAGGACGGATCACGGACTATGCTACTTACATCATATTCCACGCTTGCATGATTGCCCACTCATATTCGAGGCGTCATTCTAACAGACTTCACGCTTCCAACATTTCGTCCTTCAACCGATGGTGGACCCTCATAGGCTACATTACCGTATCATCCTTATGCTGTCTCAGATTGTCTTCCACATGGATTGGCGTTTCAGGAATCTCCCTGCCTGTCTCCTACGGGATTCAGGCAGGTTCGGTATGTATTGTTATCTTTTGGCCTGCATTCTATACTGTTTCCTCCTGCTTCATAACAACCTCTTTATGCTGGCTCTCGCATGTCTTGGACTATATATATTGGTGGTGAGATATTTCTATTATACACTGGCGGACTCAGTGGCCCATGCTCCACAGCGTCCATCCATAAATTCGTCGCCTTGGCATCAACTTTCCCAAGGCGACATCGGTATGTGTTTGACATCTCTATCTCATTTTCTTTGGATATTCTCCATCAAAGACATAACTACGCTTTGGCTTTTTTCTGAGGTATGGTATCTCCCGGATGAGACAAGCTCAAGCAATAATTTCCGCTACTTCAACTGGCGCACTCAAACCACTCCTCCGGCTACAGAATGCGCACATTTGTACTCAGACTTACATTTCACACAAATCAATGATGGTCGTATATATATGTACGCTTTTTCCTTCGCTAGGGTTTTATCCACAAGGGTGGTTTTCCCTGGCAAGGTTTTAATGCGGCATATCGTATGCGACTGGAGATATGTTCTTATTAGTTTATTATTTCATTTATTCGCATACTCTGATGTTTTGTAATATGGTTTTCCTCCACCACAAGTGAGCCTTTTCATTAATAAAATCTCTGCTTAAAAAAATATATATATATATATATATATATATATATATTTATGTGTGTATATATATATATATGGTGAATATTTGTGTGGAAAAAAGACGCGGATGTGCAGCTCTAGCGAAAATGCTCACTGGCGGCGCTGGCCGCCGCCTTTTTTTCGGCTCCAACTTTCCTTCTCTATTTCTCGCCGTTTGCCTCTATATCGCCTTCTCCATCCCCGACTTGATATTCTTCCATCGAAAGTTACCACTTTGCCTACCAACGCTGCAATCATCATGACAACCGCACCTCCCACATTCGCTGCGGTTGTTGCCGGAACTGACGCCGATTGCAATGTCTCTATTACACCGAAAACAGTTTCACGTTACAAGGGAATCCTGATGATTTCTTTCCTTGATACTGAGATTGACGCACTTGATGAGCCCTTCAGGTATTCTTTGGTTGGCACTTTCTGGTATGGCCGACCACCTTTGAAAATTATACGTGAGAAAATTGGGTTTCATCATGATTTGTGTATTACACTGATTGATCAAACGCATATACTTTTAAATTTCCACAATGAAGCGGATTATTTGAGATGCTTTTATCGTCGTTCTTGGAACATCTCCGGATGTCACATGAGAATTACGAAGTGGACGGTTGATTTTGATCCATCTGCCGACGTCCCAATTGTCCCAGTTTGGATCGCTTTGCCAGCCTTGCCGATCCATCTACACCACCGTGCGGCACTCTTTGAAGTTGTTCGACCAATTGGCACACCACTGAAGCTAGATGTTGCGACCACTAATGGCTTAAGGCCGTCCAAGGCTCGTGTCTGTGTTGAGGTAGATGTTTCACAAGAATTACCTGAGAAGATTTATTTGCAGGCTAAGGGTAGGATGATCTTACAATCGGTGGTATATGAAGACCTACCTTTATTCTGCACCTCATGCCGACGACCAGGTCATGCAACCACTGCATGCCCTCCCAAGGAAAAACATAATGTGCCCCCACCGCCGCCTCCCCCGCCGCCACCTCATTCAGCGAGCAGCAATGGACCCCAGTCAAGAAGAAAGTACCTGTACCACCTCCTGCAGACCAGGAGCTGTCTGCGGACAATACTGTCACTGATGACCAACCAGATATGACGTCACTGCTTCCTTCCGATGCACCCATTAACCATGCGCCAACTGACCATCTTGCCAAGGAATTCTGTGATGCTGCAGACCATCATATACCAACCGAAATCAATCCTGTTGAAACGGGTCACTCTTCAGATACGGATTTGCCAGCGGACAATCATACTGATGATATACCTAATGTCCCTGAGGAAGTCGCACGCTGAATGCAACTAATACCACCATCGCCAGATGAAGAGATATTAATATCCCGATTGGAAGAGCATGCTGAGGAGGCGGAATTCATACCAGTTGTCCCACGTCGAAAGCACTGGGCCTGAAAGATCTACCCCCCTCCCGCCATCCACGATCTTGACACGTAGTGCGTCGCACATCATACAGGGAAGTACCTCCTCTCCTACTCAATGAATACATTAATATGGAACATCCGAGGCATGCGTGCCTCGTTACCTAGATTGAAACATTTGATTCAAGAACATCGTTTACATTTACTTGCTTTGATTGAACCCAAGCATGCACCTTCACAAATAGATGAGTTTGGCTTACGGCTTGGTTTTCTACAGTCTTATGCCTCTCAGTCGAAACATTTGGTTTTTCTGGCGTGATACTGAATTTCGTTTGATTGCAATAGAATCAAGATCAGGTGGTACATTTCACTTTGCAGTCGCTTTCACTACAGAGGACCTTTGTTTTATCCATTGTATATGCAAACACACCTCTCTTCAGCGTCGCCCACTATGGCAGTCATTATGCGATTTTGCTGAATTATCTCAATTGCCCTGGGTAGTGGGCGGTGATTTTAATACTTTCCGATCCATTGAGGATCACAGTGGTGGTCAACTCCGTCCTTAGTAGTCTTGCAAGATTTTAATGAGTGCATCGAAACATGCTCTCTAATGGTGCCACCATATCAAGGCTCCAGATTTACTTGGGCAGATGGCAGGGAACTTGGACGAGTACGTCGTAGATTGGACTGGGTTTTTGTAAATTCTACTTTACATGATGTTTTTGCAGATTTACAGCTAACACATCTGCCGACGGTCACATCGGATCACATGCCATTATTATTATGTGTCGACTCGGTGCCACAGCAGGCAGACGTTCATTCCGTTTTTTAGACGCCTGGCTACATTACTCTGATTTTCATTCCTATACGCAGCAGTCATGGTTATCATATCCCACTACTGGAGGCATGCACGGTTTCTACAAAAAATTATTTTTTCTAAGAGAGATATCCAGATATGGAATAAAGAAATATTTGGTAATATTTTCAGTAATCTGAAGTATGCAGAGACTCTTAATACTGCAGAGGCAGCATGGGATGCGCATCCTACAGCAGAAACAAGAGAAGAGTATCATAGAGCCAAAGTAGAATATCTCCGAGCATCCACTTATGAATTGGAATTCTGGAAACAAAAAGCCAGGGTAAAATGGCTTAAGGAAGGCGATGCTACGACACATATTTTCATTCCATAGTCAAAGGAAAGAGGACGCATGCGAATTCAGCAAATTCGCAATGCGGCGGGAACGATACTGACGCAACCGGAGGATATTATGTCCGCCGCAGTATCATTCTATACTGATTTATTTGCTCAAGAGCTAATGAGAATCATTCTTCTATATTATCACACATTCCTGCCTGATAACAGAATCCGACAATCTAATGCTTACACAGCCCCATGGAAGCTGAAGTAAAGGAGGCAGTGTGGCACCTGGACCCGGAGCGCTGCAGGTCCGGATGGGTTCCACAGCAAATTCTATCGCTCCTGCTGGCATATCATACATTCTGATGTTGTTAAAGCAGTGCAGGAGTTTTTTCTTGGTGTCCCACATTCAGCTGTCATGGCTAGTGCTTTAATTGCATTGATCCCCAAAATGCAATCCCCTCAAACATTCAGTGATTTTCGGCCTATCTGTCTGACAAACTTTTTGAGCAAGGTTCGTACCCGTATCATTGCCACGCGTTTGGGGATGCTTCTGCCGAAGCTAATCTCTCCAGAACAAACAGGATTCCTTCCTGGACATGATATTTCAACGCAAGTTTTATTAGCGCGGGAAATGGTTCACGTGCTGGATAAAGGTGGGTCTCAGCTATGCCTGAAGTTGGATATGATGAAGGCATTTGATCAGGTCAGTTGGGATTATCTGGAGCAATTACTACGCCAGTTTGGTTTCTCAGATTTTCTCATTCGGATTATCCTAAATCATCTCCGTGCCACTACGCTATCGGTTTTGATAAATGGTGAGCCGTCACCTTCCTTCATCCATATAGAGGTGTCAAGCAGGGAGATCCATTGTCTCCATTGTTATTCATTTTGACGTCGGAGGGTTTCAGCAGAGGATTAAATTCATTAGTTACCGCTGGCCATATTCAACCATTCCGACTTGGACGCATCCCATTTGCAATTACTCACCTAGCGTATGCAGATGATCTACTTATTTTTCTGTAGGGAACACAGCGTAATTTCAGGCGCTTTCATTCTTTCTTAACTATGTATGAAACTGCTTCGGGTCAAAAGGTAAACTTTCAAAAAATTAGTCTCATCCCGTCGACAAATATTCCGCCACATAGGTGTCAGTCCTTTCAGGAAATATTGGGAATGCGGCTCACTTCTCTACCTTTTAGATATCTTGGTTCATATCTCCATAGAGGAATTATCGCTCCAGATTTTGTTCTACTCTGCTACATCATATTGACGATCGATTACATGGTTGGCATTCTCATCTTCTCTCTTCGGCGGGTCGGTTAGTACTGCTGCGCTCAGTAATCTCTGCGCTTCCGCTTCATATTCTTGCAGCAGGGGATTACCAAAGTCTGTCATCAAAATGATCAACAGAAAGATGGCAGTTTTATTGGGGTAATCGTCACCACTGGGTTGCATGGTCACAAATCACGTTGCCTATTGAGGAAGGAGGCTTGGGACTTCACGATCTTAACATATTACAACAGGCATACCACTGCCGAATTTGGTGGTCATATCATAAGTAGGACACTCTATGGAGTCGATATATGCATGTCAAATATGGACGGCGAGGGGATTATCACCCACGACTGCCAGATTCCCCGGTTTGGAAACTAATATGTCGCATACACGCCACTTGCATCTCTCAGACGGCAGGCTCAGGTCCTTACCTTACATGGAAACCGACTCCCTCGGGTGAATTCACACTGAAATCGGCTTATGCTATTTGTCGTGCCTCCAAGCCAACCCTACTTTCTACTAAATTTATTTGGTTCAAGCAACATTCTCCAACCACAAAAATCCTACTTTGGCATTTATTTCACTCTGCATTACCTTTTGAGGACTATATTGGCCATTATTCTACAACGAGCCCCACGCGATGCCCTTTTTGCAAGCAACATTCGGCAACAGTGGATCATGTATTTCTATTTTGTCCTCAAATTCGGATTTTATGGACTTTCTTTGCATCAGAGTTGAATGGCGTACCCCCTACAACTCTAAATCTACGCCAATACCTACTGTCATGGTGGTACCGCTCATCTTCCTCTCTATTTGGGGTTTCAAAAATTGTCATTCCGGCTATTCTAGTGAATAATATCTGGCGCAGTTACACTCATTTGGTGTACGGGGACTCTGCATCCTTTTCTATATCTGGGCTTCGAGCCTCAGTACATTTTGATATTGGCATCTGGACTCGCACAATACACGGCTCAAAACTGGCAGCAGGGCCGTCTCTCTCTCTTTCGTGGATCCCATATATTCGACCCCCGCGTCTCAAAGTGGTAAGATGGCATACTCCTCCGTCAGGACGATTCAAACTTAATATTGATGCAGCTGTTGGCCGCCAGTTTGCTTCTGGCGGAGTAATCATGCGCGATCACTCTGGTGCATGTGTGCGCACCCTTTCCTTTTGACTACCTCCAAGCACACCTTTGATGGCCGAGATTCAGGCTACACTATTTGGCTTACTATATTTTCTTCCTTTATATCGATCACTCATCATTGAGACCGACTGTGCACAAATGTTGCTGCGTCTACGACAACCGCAAGCTGTATTTGGTAACTATCATCTCAGGTTATTACAAACGTTGATTAACCTCTATCATTTAGAAGTGATGCATATATATAGAGAGGTCAACATTGCAGCTCACTACCTTGCCCAATACGCAATGACATCACCGAGAACATGCTCCTATACTAGCAGCAGCCTACCGCCACTGGTTCGCGCTTCAGTTACTTTGGACCTCACATCATCAAACTTGCGTACGCATTGAGCTTCTGGTCTTCCATATGGATTGGCGCCCTTTCGAATACTCTGCCTGTACTCCTGTAGGTACAGACAGACTCGGTACGTTTAGCATTTTCTTGATCATCTGTAGTATTTTACGTCGTCTACGTATAAATGACACATTGTTTATTACTACTGTGCATGGATACACACTAACTCTGACTTGGCGTTCAATACTTCCACGGGCAAGTGTCGGTACAATCAAGTCTTCCATAAGGATTGGCACTCTTCTGACTTCCCTGCCTGTACTCTGCCAGGTAAAGGCAGACTCGGTGAGATTCACGTTTCTTTGGTCTGCGGTTACTGTTTATGTCTACTATTCATGCTTGACGCACTATCATGTTTCATTTGTACATGGACGGTCTCGCATCCTCCTTTCTTGGATGGAATTGGGCTTCACTATCGTGCTTGGCAATTTTTGCGACTTCTGCATCCTTGGGGTTTGGATCATTTGTGGCTTGTTGGGCGATGCCCTCCCTTCGTCTTCCATATGGATTGGCTTTCTTTCTATTTTTCTGCTTGTACTTTGATGAGTATAGGCAGAATCGGTATGATTTACATTAACTTGGTCTGCTGCCTTTTCTTATATCTCAGCTTCATGTTTAACGCGCTCTCATGTTTTCTTCATGCATGGACGGACTCACATCAACAACTTGCTTCACATGCTGAAACGGATGATTTTCGCTACGGGTTTGGTTTTCAACATCATGCTAGGGAGTTTCTACGCTTTCAATGTCAGTCGGTCCAAATGTGTCAAAAGTGGATTCTTGAAATTCTCCTTTTACACTGTAACATCTATCAACACGCCAAACATATAAATATGTACGCTTTTTCCTTCACCAAGGTTTTATCCACAAGGGTGGTTTTACTTGGAAAGGTTTTAATGCGGCATATCATATCTGTTTTGGATGTTGATAATCTTCATTCCATTTGTCCGTTATACTTTTATTGGTGTAATAAGGTCTTCCTCCCCCATAAGTGAGGCTTTATTTTAATAAAATAACTTTGTTTCAAAACACATTTATGTGTGTATATATATATATGTATATATATAATATATATGTATATATATATATATGTATATATATGTATGTATATATATATGTATATATATATATGTATATGTAGAGCAAACGAAAAATGGCGTCGTCTACTCCAGGAGTAACCGGCGATCGCACCTTCGCCGCTGTAGTGTCCACCGCCGCTGCTGCAACATCCGCTGCTACCATCAATCCAAAGACCATCTCCAAACATAAAGGACATCCGCTTCTCTCTTTTACGGATGATGAAATTGACTCTCTCGCCGCTCCTTTCCGGTTTACTCTTGTTGGCACCTTTTGGTTTGGACGGCCACCATTGAAGATCATACGTGATGTCTTTGACCGCATTGGATTCAAATCCGATGTAAAGATTACGCTTTTAGATCAAACTCATATACTGATGAATTTTCTCCATGAACCTGATTACATTCGCTGCTTCTACCGGAGATCATGGACTATCGCAGGTTGTTCTATGCGAGTGACAAAATGGACCATTGATTTTGATCCGTCTGCAGATGCTCCGATTGTCCCTATTTGGATTGCACTGCCAGGCTTGCCAATCCATTACCAACAAAAGGCAGCACTTTTTGAGATAGCGCGTATAGTTGGCCATCCGATCAAACTTGACGTAGCTACTGCTGATGGTCTTCGCCCTTCGGTGGCAAGAATCTGTGTAGAAGCCGACATCTCCAAGGAGTTACCCAAGAAAATTTTTTTGGAAGGGAAACAAAAGATCCATCAACAGCAGATAATCTATGAAGATCTTCCTTCTTTTTGTATGGATTGTCGTCGATTAGGCCATGCAACGTCAACCTGCGGCCAGACTGCACCGGATATACCGCCGCCGCCGACAACACATCAAAAACCTAAACAACGCTGGACACCAAAGAAGGGACCGAAAGACTCCTCCTTGGACCCAGACTCTATTACATTATTGCGTAAACCTACAGAAAAAGTCACACAACCTACAAAGCAGCATTTACCCTTACACACTGCTGCCGAATTACCAGAGGTCGAAGCCATGCCTTGCCAGTCTCAAAAGGCCGGAAATAATCCCTCTCTGGATCTAGATCATATTGAGGAAGGGTTTAATATTAACAGACTATTTGAAGAGCCACACCATTCAGCACACGTTGTATTGGATGAGCCAGATGTTTATCAAGTTTCGGACTCAGATGCTGATCAAATTCCTCAGACAGTGTACACAGACAATGCCTCACGTGCACAGTTTCTGCAACAAATGCGAGAGTCATTAGATACGATCAAAAACCGTTTATCTATAAGACGACAAATTTCATCTTCCGCTGATGCCCCACCTCCTAGTTCCGTGGATATATCGCATGACGGATTCATGCCAATTGCACCTAGACGACGACGTCGACGTAACCATGAGCTGCCACCCAGGCCACCTTCTACAGTTATAACAAGAAGTGCTTCTCGTATGGGACCTCCCTCCTCACTGTTGCCATGAATGCGATCACGTGGAATATACGAGGGATACGAACTTCACTACAGCGTCTCCTTACATTGCTCCATCAGTCAAACATTGCTCTTCTGACTCTTATTGAACCAAAGCAACGCTCATCAAAGCTCACCTTTTACCGGTTAAAATTAGGTTTTTCAAATGCTTTGGAGACCTGTCAAGGTAATGTCTGGATTTTTTGGAATGCTTCGCTTCTGAGATTTGTAGATGTGCAACATGGAGTCCAAACATCGCATTTGTCTTTTATTCACATCCCCTTGCAACAATCCTTTGCATGGTCAGCTGTCTATGGTAAACACACAATTGTTGCAAGGCGGGCATTATGGGAATCTCTGACTCTTTTTTCTCAACAAAATGCACTACCATGGATTATAAGTGGGGATTTTAATACATATCTGTCGCTTGATGAACATGATGGTGCTCCACACCACCCATTCGCCATTTGCAGGATTTCAGTCAATGTGTAGATGTCTGTGGGCTACAAGACCTACCTTTTGTTGGATCACCATTTACTTGGTCGCGTGGAACTGGACAAGGTAGAGTTCGACGAAGATTAGACAGGCATTTGTGCACTGTAGCTTTCACGGAACTATTTGCCAATATTTCGGTCCAGCATTTATCTCGAGCCACCTCTGATCACTCCCCTATGCTGCTTAAATGTACAACTACTGTAGAAAGAGTCCATGTTCCATTTCGCTACATTAATGCATGGGCAAGTCATTCAGCTTTAAATCCTATGTGCAGCATCAGTGGGCTCAATACCCAATGATCGGTGGCATGCGTGGATTATACATGAAGCTTAATAGATTGAAAAAAGATCTTCAAATTTGGAATAAAAATGTCTACGGAAACATCTTCAACAATGTTGTGGAAGCTGAGGCTGTTTATCGGAGGCTTGAAAATCAGTTTGATATGGATCCTTCGCCTGCCAACCGAGCATCTCTATCATTGGCTCAGCCAAACTGCTGCAGGCCACTCATGCCAAAACCTCTTACTGGGCGCAAAAGTCAAGAATACGGTGGATTTCTGAAGGAGAGGCCAACACTGCATACTTTCATGCTGTTGTTAAGGATAAGCATAGACGTCAACATATTGCCAATCTTCACAATTCTGCAGGCGATCTTTTGCAGGGCAATGCAGCATTAGGAGCTGAAGCAGTCTTATATTATCAGAAACTGTTTGAGCATGAAGAAGTTGCTGGGATTTCTGATTTTATCACTCACATCCCCTCACTTGTGACATCTGAAGATAATGGCATGTTGTTGCAATTGCCAACGGCGGCTGAAATTAAGGAGGCAGTGTGGAACTTAAGTCCAACCAGTGCGGCAGGTCCGGATGGTTACAATGGTCAATTCTTTCGCACGTGTTGGGACATATTACATCTTGATGTCACTCTTGCTGTGCAAGAATTCTTTCTTGGAGTGCCTCCACCAAGATCCATGCTATCATCCATTATCACATTGATTCCTAAGAAAACTCACCCAATTACATATGCGGATTTTCGACCTATTTGTCTATCCAACTTTATTAGCAAGGTAACCACGCGCATATTAGCATCTCGCCTCAATGTGTTACTTCCTCGAATTATTTCTTCGGAGCAGATTGGATTCTTGAAAGGCCATGACATTAGTGAGCACGTCAACATGGCCAACGAGATGGTGCACATACTTGCAGAAAAGTCCGACATGGCCAAGTTATGATCAAGCTAGATATGGCCAAAGCTTTTGACCGTGTTAACTGGTCGTACCTCGAAGCCATTATGCTAAAGTTTGGGTTTGATTCTCGTCTTCTACGTATCATAATTAACAACATGCGGTTATCCAAACTCTCCATTTCAGTTAATGGCACAACACATGGTTTCTTTTCACCATCACGCGGAGTTAAACAAGGTGATCCACTTGTCACCCTTACTATTCATCATCTGCTCAGAAGGCTTTACTCGTGGGCTGAACAGATTATTCAGCTCTCAGCAACTTAAAGGATTTGCATCTGGAAGAGTCGTGCCGGTGTCTCATTTAGCCTATGCGGATGACTTGTTAATTTTTCTCAATGCCTCAACCCACAACTTGGTGCGATTTCAAACATTCCTTCAAGAGTATCAACGTGCTTCGGGACAACTTGTCAATTACACAAAGAGCCAGTTTGTATTAAGCTCATATCTCACGAGTCGGCAGCAAAATAATATCATTCAAGTGTTGGCAATGCAGCCATCCTCTCTCCCAATCAAATACCTGGGCTCCTATCTTTATCGTGGAGTCAACCGTGCTTCTTATTGTGCCTCGCTATTGCAACATTTTGACTCCAAACTTACGGGCTGGGCTAGCCGTCTCTTGTCACCAGGCAGTCGACTTATATTACTTAAATCAGTTTTAACATCTATCCCTCTTCATATTTTCGCTGCATCTCGCCTCCCCAAAGTATCATCCATGCGCTCAACAGGAAAATATCGCTTTTTCTATGGGGCGGACAGCATCAATGGACCGCTCTTGGAAAACTATGCTATCCCGAAACTGAAGGGGGTTGGGGCATCAGAAACTTAATACACATACAACAAGCTTATGATTGCAAGCTTTGGTGGAATTATCATTCAAGTGATTCTCTGTGGGCAAACTATATGCGGGCAAGATATGGTCCCAGAATGGATTACTTGGCTCGTATATACGACTCTCCTGGTTGGAAAAGAATATGTTCTACACACACTCTCTGCATGCAACTTACGACAGGCCACCCATCTCCATTTTGGCGTTCCAGCCCAACTGGACAATTCTCACTCAAATATGCGTATGAAGATGTTAGCCACACCATGCTCATTTATTCTCTCATAAATTCATTTGGTGGAAAGGAATTCAAAAAACTATATGTCTGTTTATTTGGAAACTGCTTCATTCGGCCCTACCTATGGAAGACAATGTGAAGGCTTTTCTTGCGTATGCCCAACAATCTGCCCGTTCTGTAAAAACGCCTCTGCTTCTATCTCACATATCTTTCTACTTTGTCCGCATGTTCAACCTGTATGGTCACAACTTTCTGTGTTTCTTGATGGCCCGATGCCCCAAGCAGCGAACATACGTCAACACCTTCTTCAATGGTGGCTTCTCTCCTCAGCTACATCTTTAAAAGGTAACTTTAAAGTTGTTGGTCCAATCATGCTTTGCTGGGCAATTTGGAGAGTATATACAAATCATCTATTTGGTGAATCTGATCTGCCGGTTACACACATCTTGCATTTAACTAAACAATCTTGTTTTGATTGGGCTGCCTCGCGATCTGGCACGGCCATAGCACAATGCATACCCTCTTTGATTAGCAATGGTTTCTCTCCTCGTCTTCGGCCAAAAAGAATAATACCATTGAAGTGGGCATGTCCTCCAACGGGGAAGTTAAAATTAAATGTAGATGCTTCAGCTGGACGTTCACATGCTGCGGCGGGTGCAATTCTTCGTGATACCAATGGCAAAATGATTGTAGGCCTCTCATTCCGCCTACCCATCTTGTCTCCCCTCCGAGCAGAGCTACAAGCAATTGTTTTTAGCCTATTATATTTTGGCTTGCTACATCGTAACATAATTATTGAGACGGACTGTCAGCAATTAACACAGTCATTGGACAACACAATCACTGCGCTTCCGGAATACAACAGGCTTTTACAACTCCTACGGCTCACGGGCAGTACGCTGCATCATATCCCAAGGGAGATCAACATGGTGGCACACTATCTTTGTCTACATGCTCGATTGCAGCCACTCACTTGTCTGTTCACTTCTGCCTCCCAGTTGCCGCAGATGGCGCGTGCATTTTATCACACTGATGGCCACATCCATGCGATTCGAACGTAATAAAACACAACTGGATACGAATATTGGTTGCCTGCATCTACTATATGCAGGCAACGCGGGTATATCATCTATCTCTCAAAGCATATGTCCACTGCATTTATTTTCTGTTGCCTGTAGTCTATGTACTACGGGCAACACCGGTACGATTTGGAAGTATCATTTTACTGCTGCCACTTATACTTTGTGTTGATACTAACACATCATTGTCTTTGTTTTGTCGAGGGACGTCTATATGGAAGCGGACTATCTCACTATCACTGACATGCACACTTAGTTGCAACCTCTGTTATTGGATCATCACGAATGCTCTTCTCAAAGGCTACTCCAACCGTGCACCAAGACTGTTGAGCCACATCCACAAGTACATCATATCGGTCATAGGGACGATCTATAAATTTTGAATGTACAAGCATGCAATGATACCAGTCAAATAAATATGTACGCTTTTTCCTTCGCCAAGGTTTTATCCACAAGGGTGGTTTTACTTGGCAAGGTTTTAATGCGGCATATCATATTTGATTGGAGATTGCACATTCTAGCTGCTTTATATTTTTGGTTTACGTATGATACACTCTGATGTAAAATGGTATTCTCCACCATAACGGAGCCTCAACATTATCAATAAAATTTCCTTTTAAAAAAAAATATATATATATATATATGTATATGTGTATATATATATATATATATATAAACCAAGGCTATACATCAGGGGAAAATTCAAAAAGGGGACTGACTACAAAAAAAGTAAGAAAAAGAGAGAAAATTAATAATAACTAACATATATAGAGGCACAGCCACGGGAGGAAAATTTTGATTAATTAAATTAATCATATAATATTAATATCATTTAGAAACCCATTAAATAAATTAAAATAAACTAAAATAAAGGGAAGAAAAAGGGAGGGAAAAAGAGAGAGAAAAAAAGGAGCATTACACAATATAGGTAATACGCAATATAGAACGGAGCATGCAACATAGGAGAAACGGAAATGTGGAAGTGTGCAGCACTCATGGCACGTGCATCCCTTCGGGACGAGTGACTCCACGTTACGGAGCGTGTGTTCGTTGACTCCATCTTACGGAGCGTGTGTGTTGACTCCACTTTACAGAGCGTGTGTTCATTGACTCCATGTTACGGAGTGTGCGCTGACTCTACATTACGGAGCGTGTGTTAGGATCCCAGAATATGCAATGCATACATGGATAGAAAGAGCATGACGTGTGATTTGATGCGATTGGATGTGTGACACGGTAGTGTGAAGGAGCATGCATCATGAAGTTGCGGACGGCATTTGAGTATGTGATGATGTTATATTTGTTTACCGTAATACTTACTCTGCAAGTCGGATCGGATATGTTATTTGCTTAATTTTATGCTTACTTTGCGATCGGATCAGGTATGTTTTATTTGCTTTATTTATTTGTGCATTTATTGTATTTATCATATGTTTACGTCGCGATCGGATCAAGTATGTTTTATTTGCTTTATCTATTTGTACATTTATTGTAAGTATGGTTCTTTCTGGGATTGGACGGGTAACCTATGCGTGATTTCCCAATCACCCACCCCCCTCCACTTATCCTCCCACAGGTGAGTCCGAGTACGAGTATACTTTTGTAGAGGACGAGACTGACAGTGCAAGCTGGGGCAAATGAGCTTGGAGATATTTCTTTGGGGAATACTTGATGGTTTTCACATTTATTATGTTTTATTAGACTTCTAGATTTTCATTTAACGTATTGGGTTTCGTCGGCCCTAAACTCTGATTTATTTATATTTTGGGATTATGTATGAATTGAATTTGACTTTTTAATTATCTTTTATGTGAAAAAAATTTCTATGTTATTTCTGACGGATAAGAAGTTTGAACGACGTCTTGTAGTTCTCGTAGTAGACTACGCCGAATGCACTGTTCCTGATGCTAGGGTTCAGGAGCGGCAGGCTACAGCTTGGATGTGTGAGGTTGAGATGAAGAAGAAGAGAAGTCTTCCTTTCTTTTCCTTGCAATAATTTCGGCCAAGTAGAGGAGGAAGAAGAACTTGAAAGGTTTTGTTTTGCTTGAAGGAGAGAAAAGAGTAATTTGTGTTGTGTAAGAAGTTGAATGTGTAAAGTGAAGAAAAAAAGAAAGAGGGATGCCCTCTTGATATTCTCGGCCGAGATTGGGGAGAGGGAGGGAAGGAAGAAAAAATATTGTGGGTTGGTGTAGTAGGTTATAGGCAAATGATGGAATTGGAGGAGTATGTAAGAGGATAAGCAAAAAGAGGTGTCTTGTCTCCTTTCTTGGCTCAATGTGGGTGGCTTTTGATGGTGGGGAAAGGGAAAATTTTGTCTTTTATGCCATGTCGGATAAAGTATAATAATTGGGATAAAAGTGTATAGGGTTTTGTTGTGTAGTTGAATTTGTAGTGTTATATATTTTCGTTCGATTTAATTTATCATAATATGTAAGTCGTTATGACAAATTTTAATTAAGTTTTTCTGTATGTTTGATAACGTTCTTATCGAATTTGTTAGGGTTTTAACATATCGCAAAGTTTAAAAAAATGCACAGTGACGAAATTAAATCTACGGAGCGAAAATGTTACGACGTAACGAAAAATTTTTCGGGATGTAACATTCTTCCTCCTTATAAAATGTTTTGTCCTTGAAACTTATGTACATCAAACAAAAAGCTACGAATACTGCTTTCGCATCTGCTGCTCTGGCTCCCAAGTCGCTTCTTATTCGGCATGATTACTCCACTATATCTTCATGAACGGAATTGACCTTCTTCTTAGTACTTGTTCCTTACGATCAACTATGCGTATCGGTACCTCCTTGTAGGTGACATCCTCGCTGATGATCACTGGCTGCGGCTCAAGGATGTGGCTCAGATCATGCACATAGCGCCACAACTATGATATATGGAATACGTCATGTACCTACAACAATGTCAGGGGTAACGCCAACCGATATGCAACTGCTCCAACTCGCTCTAATGTCTTGTAAGGACCAATATATCGAGGGCTCAGCTTTCCCTTGATACCAAATCTCATGACACCCTTCATCAGAAACCCTCAAATATACCTTTTCTCCAACCTCAAACTCGATTGGTCTCCTCTTAGAGTCTGCCCAGCTTTTACTCTGATCATGAGCTGCCTTCAATCGATTGTGTTTCAATTTGACCTTATCCAATGTCTTCTCCACTAACTCTGGACCCGCGATGGCTCTCTCTTCGACCTCATCCCAGTAGAGCGACGATCGACACTTACAACCATGCAATGCTTGAAATTGTGCCATGCCAATAGAACTGTGGTAGCTATTATTATATAAGAACTCAATCAACTTCACAGACTTATCCCAGCTACCCTTGAAGTCTAACGCGCATGCACGCAATATGTCCTTCAAAGTGTGTATGGTGCGCTCCCACTGTCCATCTTTCTGCAGATGAAAAGTTTACTCATCTGGATCTCAGTATCCGTGGCCTGCTGATATGCTCTCCAGAATCTCGATGTGAACCGTGGATCTCTATCGTAAACGATACTGACTAGCATCCCATGTAAGCTCACAATACTATCCATGTACATCTCCACCAACTTCGCCATAGGCTCCTGAATTGACATCGGTAGACAGTGTGCTGACTTCATAAGCCTATCAACAACCACCCAAATAGTATCATATCTGCTGCGGGTCTTACGAAGTCCAGTGACAAAATCCATCGTGATATGCTCCAATTTTCACTAGGGAATCTCAAGCAGCTGTAAAAGACCGGCTGAGGGCTGATCTGTTTTTACTTGCTGACATACAAGGCAATGCTCAATAAACTCTGTAATCTGTCTCTTCATCCTGTTCCACCAATAATTTCTCTTGAGGTCCTGATATGTCTTAGTAGCACTAGGATGAATCGACACTCTCGAACTATGTGCCTCGGACATAATCTCTCTTTAAGATGATCATCACTGCGTACGCATAATTTGCCGCGAAACCATAGACTGTCATCGCTATGAATCTAAAATTCCCTGCCCGATTCTTCTTTCAAATCGTCAGCGATCTTCATCAACTCAGTATCACTCTTATATGCCTCTTTAATCCGATCAATCGAAGTCGATGTAATCATCAGCGTAGCCAGAACATTCGCAGTTGACTCTATCATGCCCAACTCAAACTCGGCGATCTCTCTCTCAAATGATGTCTGCCAAGTGTGACTCGATTTTCTACTCAATGCATCTGCCACTTTATTTTCATTATCCTGGTTGTAATAGATCGTGAGGCCACAATCTTTCATCAACTCTAGCAGTCTCCGCTGTCTCATATTCAGCTCTTTCTGGGTGAATAGATACTTCAAACTCTTATGATCCATGTAAATCTCGCATCTCTCACTGTATAAATAATGCCTCCGAATCTTAAGTGCAAAGACAACGGCTGCTAACTCCAGATCATGAGTGGGGTAATATTACTCGTAGGGATTCAACTGTCTCAATGCATACGCAATTACCCGTTCCTTCTGCATCAATACACAACCTACAAGGAAAGGTTTAATGCGCATTTGTTTTATAAGGAATTCACAAAATTACTCATTGTGTATTCGTTTACCTAATCCATTCTTGGAAGTGTCACTATAAACCATGAATCCCTCTCCGGAGATTACTTGTGCTAACACTGTGCTGATGTCAACTTCTTCTGAAGCTCAACGAAATTTTGCTCGTAGTCAGAAGTCCATTCATATCGTTTCTTCCTCTGTGTCAGTCGAGTCAGTGGAACTGCAATCTGTGAGAATATTTCAACAAGCTTCCGATAATAACCTGCAAGTCCTAAGAAACTTCTGACTTCGGTCACATTTGTCGGTCTCGGCAATCCGTAATAGCCTCAATCTTCTTCAGGTCAACTACGATACCTTCCTCGGACACAATATGACCTAGAAATGCACAACATTGCATAGCCAAAACTCGCATTTGCTGAACTTAGCATACAACTGCTTCTGTCTCAATACATTCAGCTCCACTCTCAGATGCTCCGCGTGAGTCTCCTCATCTGTTGAATATATCAGAATACCGTCGGTGAAGACAACCACGAACTTATTCATCTGGTCTTGAAACACTGTGTTTATCATATCCATAAATGCTGGGAGCATTAGTCAAATCGAACAGCATCACTAAGAACTCATAATGTCCATATATCATACGAAAAGCAATCTTAGCGACATCCTCTATCTTGATCTTCAACTGATGATATCCAGAGCGAAAATCAATCTTGCTGAACACCTTAGCATCCTATATGAAAGGTTATGTTCATATTCATAAAACATTTATATGTTCATTATTTAAGTATTTAAATTACTTACTCTCAACTGATCAAACAAATCGTCGATCCTGGGCAGTGGATATCGATTCTTGGTAGTAATCTTATTCAGCACTCGATAGTCGATGCAGAGTCTCATACTGCCATCCTTCTTCTTAAAACAATACTGGGGCTCCCCAAGGTGATACACTAGGCCGTATGAATTTCTTGTCGAACAACTCCTGTAACTCTGCTTTCAACTCCTTCAATTCTGCTAATGCCATCCAATATGGCTTTTTGGATATTGGCTCAGCTCCCGGAACAACATTAATCTCGAACTCGACCTCTCTGTCTGAAGGTAATCCTGGCAAATCATCTGGAGAGACATCTGTAAACTTCCTGACCACCAGAATACTGTCGATCGGTGGGGTCTCTGAATCATCACTGAGAGCATACACGAGAAATCCTTCACTACTCTTCTTCAGTGCTCGAAACGCCTATGTCGCTGTTAGATAGAGACTCTGTGGTATCTTCTTCAGCTTGGAGTTTCCTTGATAGGTCACTTTTTTTGCGTTGGATCCTTAATCATAACATGTTTACCGCGACAGTCGATGTAGGCATGGTGCTTGAACAGCCAATCCATACCTAGAATAATGTTGAAGTCCCCAATCTGTGTCAAAATCAGGGTAGCCTCGAACTTTTGTCCCTCTATCTCGATCTCGCGCCTTTATATAGATGATGGAAAATGATCACCTGATCGCCAGCTGCCTAAACATGATAAGATGTATCCAACCATGTCGGCCAGCTGATAAAGTTCTTAGTGAACCTCTTACACACAAAGGAGTGTGCTTGCGCCACTATCAAACAACACGTGGGCAGGTACGTTGTTTACTAATATAGCACTTGCGGCAGTTAAAATTCAAGAATACAATTTTAAACTGGTATAGAAAATATCATATAATTTGCGAAAATAAATGTACATGTCATTACACCAAGGGCGTCCTCCACCTCTGCATCTATCATAATGTGTACTCGAGCATTGGCCGGTGGTCCATCTCTCTATTGCGGTGCAGCCTGCTATGGCATTTTCCTCGGCTCAGGGCAATCTTGAATTATGTGGCCAATCTTGCAACATTTGAAGCAAGCTCCAGTCTTCAACAAACACGCTCCAGTATGCTGTTTCTGACAATTATGGCATCTCGGAATCGTAGTCGCCTGTGGTGGATGCAGCTTTTATGGCTGAGGCTGTTGCTAAAACTGAGGTCTTGTCTGAAACTGCTGATGTGCACGCCCATCATTCCTCAGGCTGTCTTAGTCCATCTACCGGACTGTCCATCTCTAACCTCCTGGGGCCTCGTGCCATTCATCTCTACTTCACTCCTCAGAATATCTCGCTCCACGCGATAACATGCATCCACCAAATCTCTGAAATCCTTTGAACTTGCATTCACTATCCCAGTGCAGATACGTGAATGCAAACATCTCTCAAACTTGACCATCTTTAGCTGCCCGTCTCCCATAATGGGTGGGACATATCTCTCCAAAGCGGTAAACTGGTTGGTATAATCTGCCACTGTCATTTCAGGTACCTGCACTAGAGACTCGAACATCCCTAACCTCTTCAAAGTAACATAGGGAGGAATGTAGAACTTATGGAACTCCCTCAAAAATCGCTCCCAAGTGACTGGCGCTGGCAAATGCTTCAAACTCATACTCCACCAATGATCGGCCTCGCCAGCTTGAAGAGGTTTAATAACCTGGGTTTTAATCTCCTCAGGCACCTGAATCAAATCGAAATCATTATGTACCTCCTTGAGCCATCTATCGGCTATATCCGGATCAGATTTGCCCTCAAAATTAGGAACTCATGCCTTCTTCAGCTCTCCATAAAAGAACCGGGTACCATGCGGTGGTGGTGGTGGGCGGTGACAGCGGTGGAGGTGCCGCCTGATGCTGGAGTCATTATTCCCGAAAACCTGCCCTATCTGTACCAAGGCATGCAGGACGGCCTACTGAAAATCTCCCTGACCCTGCTGCTATGGAGGTGGGGGTACGGGCTCAGCGTTAGGTGGTACCAGCTCTGTCGGCGGAGGTACTTGTGGCTGTGGCGGAGGAGGAGGAACTGGTCTTGTCTGTCGGCACGCGGTCTACCTCTCAATCGTAGTCGTGAATACATCCTATTAAAAGCATTTTATGTCAATAAAACCATTACAAATACTTAATGAAAACATTGATTCAGGTCAATTTCCATATTCTTATACAGTATTTCTAATTATTAAGGTTTTCATTATATCCGTCTATTTCTTAATAAGATAAGATGGTTTTGTCCGTTATCCCTAATTCATTCTATTCAACTTAGTCTAAGGCTGAACTCTCGGTCTAAAATCATTACTTAAGTTCTATTCTAAGTGTTTACTTTACTGTTTTCGCTATGGATTTAGAGCTTAGGATCTCATACCACCTGTAGCGCCTCGTCTGAAACTAGGGTTCCAGCCCGGTGCACATGTTGTACTCAGCTAAGAGAAGTACAAGGCGTCGATACATACACGCGCATATCGTCATAAACATGAATCAAAATAGCGGAAGCGACATAAAGGTAAATATACATCATGCAATAAAGTACAAATCGTCATCATAATATACAAGTCTCAAATATCCGATGTCCAAATGATACAATACAAAATAATAATCGGTCTCCAAAACTAAGTCCTGGTGTACGTCTCCCTCAATGATACTCTAGGTGAAGCTCACCATCTACGTACTCAATATCAGGAACCCCGTCTCCTGTAAGTTATTTAAAGCAAGTGTGAGCGATAAACAACATAATCGCCCAGCAAGTAGTCCTACTAGATACGTCATATGGGTCATGCATGGGAAGACGGGGTAACAAATAATGATATCGTAATCATGAACATAATAAAGTGCATCTCTATTGACAAATAAAGTAACATAATTCAAGTATAAAACAGAACATAAAGAATTCACATCATATCGTAAGAATCATAACTTCCCTTCCTATATCCATCATTAACAAACATGTCCATTCTTGCATTCTAATCCATGGCTTAAACTAAAGTCACAACTTGCAACCATTACAACTTCATGTAAAGTCTACCTTGATCAACTTAAGTATATAATACACTTGAGGATATTCTAACCATAACCTAAGGGTACATGCATAAATGTGATGCACAAACATGGTTTCTAATAATGATAACATGCCATTTTCATAAACATAAGAATATAACATATTCATAATTGGCTATAGCACTTTCATAGGAATAATAACTCACGACATACCGACTGATTCTCCATCTAATACATGTACAACATAAGACATAATAAATATACGTACATGTACTAACCCGGACCCCGTGTTACACTCAGTCATAACATAATCGTATGCTCCTGACATCTACCACCCCCGGTACCAATGTCATACTGGCGAAACATAACATGATCGTAATCATAACATAACATATGGGTGTAGATGGAATCAATCGTCTCACAGTTATTATTTGTTACCGCATATGATATTTTAAAACACGTGATGCGATAAAATAACTTTTAAAACTTTTTATTTCATGCCATATGAATTTCAGCCAAGTGGAGGCTATTTAGGTCATTATACAACTTGTCATCAAACATCACTTACTTAATCACAAACCGCATGTCATAATTTGATAAAATACCATTGTTACCCGCAAACTTCTACAAGTCAGCCATGTCCCAAAAACAGCCCCTTTTATTGAATTTTCACCCAACACCTCTTCTTTCATTTGTATTTTCATATACCACTAATATTTCAACACTTAGGTGATTAAATACTTAATTCTAATTTCCTTCACATGTCACCGAAGATTACAAAAATTATGTTATAATCTATTCATTATTATATATAAGCATATAAATTATCATAACATAAAAATTATTCATTTTAGTCATATTTGTCCTTTGGCAGAGTATGTATGTATATATATATATTTTTTTGTTTTTTTAAACGAAATTATTATGCAAATAGCCCTCACTTGTGGCGAAGGAAAACCATATATATATATATATGTGTGTGTGTGTGTATGTGTGTGTGTATATATATGTGTGTATATATATCCATATTAATATATTTATATGGATACCGTTTATGGAGTATCTGGATGTCACATGAGGATTACCAAATGGACAGTTGCCTTTGATCCATCCGCCGATGACCCTATCGTTTCAGTGTGGGTTGCGTTGCCGGGATTGCATATCCATCTTTATCAAAAGGCTGCATTTTTTAAAATATCTCGCCCTATTGGAACGCCAATTAAACTGGATATTGCTACTTCTGATGGTTTACGCCCTTCAGTGGCTTGTGTATGTGTCTAAGTGGACGTCTCAAAGGAACTTCCAAACAAAATATATTTGCAGGAAAATCAAAAAATTGATTTTACAGCCGGTTGTCTAAGAAGATTTGCCACTATTTTATATCACTTGTCGCCGTCTCGGACATGCAACAGGTGACTGTGAGAAATCCTCACCGCCTCTAGTTCCACTTCATCGTCCATCAACTCGCTGGAACACCCAAGAAGCATCCTCCCAGCAAATCAAGTACCCCAACTGATCTGGTTATTTTATTTTCCCGGTTAGATGATAAAGCTCTATTGCCTGTTACTTCATCGCCTCATGACAATCCCTTGTCGCCTCCCAGTAATGTGCAAGACATTTCATGTTTTGATTCGGATGCTGAATATCCGCCTCAGCAAGAGGCTACTGACATCAGAGATCTTGGTCACTCTTTGGATATTAAGTTGCATGTAGAGGATCTTCCCCCAATCTGCCACCCGTTTCCGAAGAAATTACGCGTAAAATAAGGTCAATGCCAGAATCGCCATCCGAATACATATTCATATTGCGACTTATGGAACATGCGACTGATGAGGGCTTTGTCACAGTAGTTCCACACCACTGACGGAGAAGTCATAAGGAGTTGCCACCTCTGCCACCTTCCACTATTCTGACCCGTAGTGCAGAGCGTCTTCACAAAGGAGTGATGTTACACTTTCTCAATGAATATTATGGTATGGAATATTTGAGGTCTCGGTACCTCTTTCGCCTGTTTACATTACTTAGTTCAGTTCCATAAGCTTAATATATTGGCAATTATTGAACCAAAGCATTCCTCCGACAGCATCACTAGATATGGGATGGATCTCGATTTCTCCCAATCACATGCATCATCATCCGGAAACATCTGGATTATTGGCGTGATGCGATCTTTCGCCTTGTGGATACTCAAGATGCTGATTAAGTCCTCCATCTTCAGTTTTGTTATGCTCCATTAAATTTATTATTCACTTGCTCATTAGTTTATGCGCAACACACTATTACGCTTCGGAGACAGCTTTGGCAATCTTTAATGGATTATTCACAGCAGATAATAACTCCATGGTTAGTATGTGGTGACTTTAACTGAAGATTTATATGATTTTAATGATTGTATCGAGGAATGTGCTTTGATGGACTCAGCCAAGTGCAGCGGCGACTTGATTGTATATTTATTAATTCCCTATTTCAGGATGTTTTCGATATCCTGTGCCTTACACATTTGCCACGCATATCTTCGGACCACGCACCTTTATTCTTTGTTTGTGATTATTCACATGATTCTGGACGACGCATTTTTCGATTTTTAGATGCTTGGTTATCTCATCCGGATTTTGATTCTTATGCAAGGGAAGCTTGGTTATCATACCCAACTACAGGCGGCATGTATGAGTTTTACACTAAATTATCCCATTTCAGACAAGACATACAACGCTGGAATGAACATATTTTGGGAACATCTTTAGTCAGGTGGCGTAGATAGCGGTGATGGTCCGAAAGACTGAGACTGCCTAGGACTAGTCGCCAGCAGAGGGTAATCGTAGTTTATATAATCAAGCAAAAGCTGAATACATACAGGCAGATAAATATGAATTACGATTCTGAAAACAGAAAGCTTGAGTCAGATGTCTTCGAGATGGAGATGCCAATTCACGTTAATTTCATTCGATTGTTAAGGGCCGGCAGATGTAACTTCGTATTCAACAAATATATACCACTTCAGATGTGCTATGCGGCACTTCGGAGGCCATTCAGAATGAATCTGTTTCCTTTTGTACAGTCTTATAAGCCAAGGAGCCAACGCATGGTTATCATCGTATTTTGCAGTCCATTCCTCGGCTGGTGACAACAGATGACAATTTACTACTAATTTGTCTTCCGCAGACTACTGAGATTAAGGAGGTTGTCTGGCAATTAGATCCACAAAGTGCAGCTAGGCCAAACGGATTTAACGGTAACTTCTTTCGTTCATGTTGGCATATATATATGGATGTAATTTTGGCAGCGCTGGAATTTTTTCTTGGCATTCTGCAACCTTCTGTTATGGCGAATGCTCTGATCACGTACAGTTACTGATTTCAGACCAATATGTTTGTCAAACTTTCTGAGTAAGATTTGCACTCGTATAATAGAGACATGGCTGAGCATGTTTCTCTCAAAATTGATATCGCCAGAACAAACAGGTTTTCTAAAAGGTTATAATATCTCTTCACAAGTCCTGTTAGCTCGTGAAATGATGCACATGCTTGATAAGGGGGGCAGTCAACTATGTCTTAAGCTGGATATGATGAAAGCTTTCGATCATGTCAGCTGGGAATACATGGAGTTACTACTAGCAAAATTCAGCTTCTCTGCTTTTTTTGTTCGTATAATTCTCAACCATTTGCGCAGCACACATCTATTAGTTTTAATAAATGGAAATCCTTTTGGTTACTTTCGGCTCTATAGAGGGGTTAAACAAGGTGATCCCCTTTACCCTTTATTATTTATTCTTTCATCGGAGGGTTTCAGCAGGAGGACTGAAGGCACTTATGGTGACAAACAGATTACAGCCTATCATCCTGGGTCGTATACCATTCCATATCTCCCATCTTGCATACGCTGATGATTTACTGATATTTCTGCAGGATACTGTTCGTACATTGCAACAGTTTAAGGAGTTTTTTGTACGATCTGCAAGGCACCACTAGAAGGGGGGTTGAATAGTGGGTGCGAAAAATGTGGTTTTTAAAATAGTTTTAACCAAAAACCCAACTTCTGAAAACAGTTTCTGTTTTCAAGACCAGTTTTAAAACGTTTTTAAAACTAGGTTGCAGGTCTTCAAAAATTCTGAAATTTTCAGAGAACTTAGCCTCAGATGTTATGAGTGTCTCCTAAAATTTTCAGATTTAAATTCAACCTCTACCTTCAAAAATCATTGATGGTCAGATTGTGTGAATCTGCCAGAAACGGTAGACTGATTTCAAAAATTAATTCCTATTTGTCAAATGCTCTGAAATTTTAACCACTAGCCCCTTATAAGTTATATTTAAAGGGTGTTGAAACAGTTTTGAAAAATTCTTTTGGGAAGTTAGTCAAATACACTCAAAGTCTCAACCTTTGCAAGCCTGAAAATCAGACTACATTAGTCTCAGAACTTTGGATGTTTGATTGATTTATACTTGTCCAAAAGGGTTGAAATTGCGCCAAAAGAACCTTGAAACATGTGGCTATGTTTCCTGAAAGTTTCGTGATTTTTGAAATTCGTTTACTATTTTTATGAACGTGATTAAAAATAGTAAACAGTGCTGAAGCATAAAATCAGTGCTGAAAGTTAATGACACCAAAAATTTTATACTGGTTCGGTTATCAACAACCTACTCCAGTCTTCGAGGAACACCTTCCTCGGTTCACACTAATCACACAACACAAAAACTCCTTACCACAGGGTTGATGGAGTTACACACCAACTCCAACCCTTTATAAACCTTGTATGTTGAATACAATACGCACGAACACCACCACCTTGCAAGATTGAAGATTGATCATACCTTGATCAATCTTTTACAAAGATAAAGAATGTGTGGTGGTCTAAGATAAGCCTATTCAGAATATGAATATATGTACAATAGGCTTTTAGGAAGAAGAAAGAAGAGAGAGTAGAAAGAGAAGGCTAGAACACGTTTTGATCTTTTAATTTGCAACTCTTGTTCTTTTCTTGTTTTTGCTCTTCTTCCTTCTTTTTAACAAGTCTTGGCCACCCCCTTTGGTGCCTTCCTCTCTTGAAAATTATCTTCTAAGTCCTTGGGAGAATATGTGGCATCATTGTGATATGATCTTGCTTACTTGGCACCTCCTCATTGGATGAGCATTTAAATTTTGCTTACTTGGCACTCATTGATTGGTTGAATGTTGTCATCATTTGATGACTAGGAAAATCTGAAAATTCCACTAAAAACATGTGCCAAAATCATCATAAAACAATTACCATAACTTCCAAGATCATCACATAAATTAAGCAAGATAATTTCTTCACAAAAATGGATGAAAATTTCGGCCATTACTAGACTTTACATGCTAAAATTTCAGCATGTGATGCATGGATGTTTATTTCAAATTGTTGCCAAATTTTCTTTGATTTTTCTCTTAAAATAAATCACCAATTAGTAGACAATATTCTCATCATTTATGGAATAGAAATTAGACACAAACAAGACCAATATTTCGGCCAAGATACGTTCATACGCATGCTGAAATTTTCAGCATGTGTGATATTCAAATATATCACAATTTTAATACCACAACTTATTCAAATTACTTCCAATTTGTCTTCCATTTAATTCCATGTTTCAAGACACAAAATATAGCTCATGAATGATGAAAATCGGCCAACTCTTTGTGCACATGCTGAAATTTTCAGCATGTGTTTCAAATGAGATAAAATTTGAAACATTACCTTTTGTAGCTTCTTTCTTTGAATCACCAACATTGTATGATTGATTCTTGACCAATCAATATGCCAACAAGGCTCCACATAGGCTCCATCAAGTGTATTAGGCGTGTATAACATGTATATGCATGTGCTGAATTTTATTTTTTTCAAACTTTGTAAAATAGTGCACATTTAATAATACACACATGGCATATTCCAATCAACCCTTAATTTAATTTTCTAGAACACTTTAAGATGTATGACATATGTAAAAAGTGCCTAGATACATGTCGTATGATGTGCCAAAAACTTTCCATGTGTTGTGTACGTAGAAAACCGAATTTTCGATGTTTATCGATTACCCGATTTTTCTTTAATTAAATTCCAACTTTTTGCACATGTTATATATATTATATTACACATAATATACATAATATAAACTTTAATATTCAGCTTATAAGGCTGATTAAAGTGGCGCCATTTACATGTGACAAAATTAAAATTGGAATCTTCACAATTTGGCCTTAATGTGGGGTGATTTGTGTGTGCCAACATGGAATGATTTTATGGCTGCACATAACATCATAGCCACGAAATTTTTGAGTATTTTTGAAGTGTAGGGGCTGTTCATCTATTTATGTCAAGTACGTGACACGTTGGCGAAGTTTTGGTATTCGCCCGATACGACAATTTTTGGTTTAGAACCTTTTAACGTGTCGTATTTAATTTGTCATCACCATGACTTATATCATATGATATAAGACCTGAATATACTCATAAATATGAGTTAAGTATGGTGGTGTGACGTTAACGTATATACGTAAAATATATAACGTGTCGGTAGTACGTTGGAATACATGTGTATGTGTTTTCAAAAAATATGAAAATATATATATTTATAAAATGTAGGCGTGTATATATGTGGTGAAAGGAGGAGGAGGAGACTTTCCTTTCTTAGTCTTGTTGTCTTTGTGCCTTGTTCAAATGTTGCTTCCTTTAATGAACTACTTAGTTTAATTAACTAAGTACTTCACTTAATAAACTAGTTTAGTTCATTAATGGTGGCACCTAAAAATAGTATAAACACAACAAATGTTTGCCATTTGATGTAAGCTTTAACGTTTCATGGCTCGTTAGTACGACAACATTATATATGAACTATATAAGGCAAGTTTTATGCAAGAACGAGTCATTTCATAAAATATGTCATGCATTTCTTTGTAACACGTTATTTAAATCATGTATCTTGAAATCACTCAAACCCTTTTTTCTCAACATTTTTGACTTTGTATAAGACAGTCTCGGGCCAACAGGTTAACTACAATAAAAGCAGATTTATCCCCTCCTCCAACACATCATTGCTGTGCCAAGAAGAGGTTTGAAGATCTCCTATGTATGCGTTCAACAGGTTTGCCGTTCCGTTATCTTGGGTCTACATTGTATAAAGGTATCAGTCGAGCTCGTTATTGTAAGTCTCTCCTGGAACATATTGACACACGTTTAAATGGCTGGCACAATAAACTTCTTTTGCATGCAGGTAGACTGGTTTTATTGCGATATGTCATCTCTTCTCTTCCATTGCATATTATGGCAGCAGGTGGCCTGCCAAAATCAATTATTAAAATAATAGAACGGAAGATGGCTCATTTTACTGGGGGCAGAAGCGACATTGGGTATCATGGTCCACCATTCGGACCCCTTGGGGGATTGGGACTTCGAGATCTTTGAGTATTGCAGGAAGCATATAATTGTCGTATCTGGTGGCATTATCAACAGAATAACTCATTGGAGTAATTTTATGCATGCTAAATCTGGTCAACGGGAGGATTATCGTCCGCGGCTCCAAGATTCTCCCATTTGGAAACTCATTTGTTTGTATCATGAGTTTTGCCACTCGCATAGTCAGGAAGATGACTTGACTTTGCTATGGACACCTACTTCCTTGGGGCGTTTATATTGAGTTTTGCATATGACATATGCCGCATATCACATGCCTCCATTATTTAGGCCCAATTTATTTGGCACAAGCATCACCGTTCGGTTATTCGTAATTTACTTTGGTGCATATATCATTGTGCACTCCCTATGGAGGATTATATCTGTAAGTTTCTGGTTACGAGGCCCACCACAATGTTCTTTTTTTAAACAGGATTCCGCAGAGGTGGATCATATTTTTTTTGCACTGCCCCTGTATTCGACCTCTATGGACTTTTTACTCGACAGTGTTAAAAGGCCCTTCCCGGCTCGGAGTTTGTGGCTTTATTTACTGTCTTGGTGGTTTCGAGGTGCTTCATTCACACTTGCTAGTGTTTTGAAAATTGTCATACTGGGCATTATCATTTTTAATGTATGGCGGTACTATGCCTCTATCGTCTATGGTGATGGTGCATGCTCTACGACAGACTCCATCATGGCGATTATTCGTTTTGATATTTACTTGTGGGCCAAAACTAATGATGGTACTAAGCTTGCATCTGGATTTTGATTAGTGCAGCATTTGGGCATATTACCACCTCTTCACATCAAGAGAGCACAAGTAGTACGATGGCTTGTCCCTCCTACTGGTCGTTTGAATTTAAATACTGATGCTGTGGTTGGGAGCTCCTTTGCGGCTGGGGGAGCTATTTTATGGGATAGTACAATAGCATGTGTTGGAGCACTTTCTTTCAGACTGCCGCTACGCATACCAATTCTAGCGGAAATACAAGCAGCTTTATTTGGACTGCTATATTTTTTGCCATTCCATCGTCACATTATTTTGGATATTGATTGTCTTAAGTTGGTGCATGAGCTACGTCAACACACTAATGTCGCAGGTCAATATCATTTTCAGTTATTACATTCGTTGATCACCCAAGCAAACATAATAGCTCATCATACCTTTCGTGAAGCAAACATGACGGCTCATTATTTGGCTCAACACGGTTTGCAGACACCTCGAACGAGTGTTTATACATGATATACACTCTCTGCCTTGGTTCGTAGTTGCATTGCGCTGGACGTTAACACCGGACATCTTAGACACGAATGGTTATAAATGATATTCTCATTGTGTTTCATATGGATCGGCCATTCAGCACATATACTGCCTACATTCTAAGGGATGCAGGCAGGCGGGGTATGACTTTTAGCTATTGGATTTACATATGTTTTTGATTTGGTTGGTACATACGGATGTTTCTTGGCTTCCTATTTGGTTTTGCATAGACAATCATGGGCACAACTGCGGCTACCCGAGTCACTCTCCTACGATCGATCGGCCACCTACGCTCCACAAATTATTTGTCTATTTCAAAGGGGTAAATATGTACTATTTTTCCTTCATGCAAGATTTTATCCACAATGGTGGTTTTGCTTGCCAAGATTTTAATGAGGTATATCATACACCGTTTGTATACAACCTATTACAGTCTCACTTGCGATGGATTCTTGTATTTCGGCCTTCCAGTAGTTTCATTATGTTATGCTTTGACTTTATTTGCAATAATAGTATTCCTCCGCCAAAAAGTGAGGGCAACATAATAAAATTGGATCAAGGCGCTCCTTCATTTAAAAAAAATATTTATATAGATACATAACCTATATTAGGTGATTTATATACATTAAAACCCTAGAGGGCCGTGTATATATAACTCTTTATTCATAATATACCTCTTTCACATATCACATTTTATTTTATTACATTTAGGTCATTTGACCGGATATTTGTCCATGCCATATAGATACTTAAAGTTCATTTTTTTCTTCCCTCTTTATATATATGTGATATGTTGTACATTTTCATGATAATCATGTACACGTTGTCTTCCTTCATTTACTTATTCTCAAGATTATAACAAAAGAAAATACATAAACATAAACATGATAAAAATCATAAAAAATGCACTTTTTAGCCATAATCATCATCTAAATACACATCTTGAAGATGAATGATGAAGGTCAAGTGTGTGAAAAAGAAAATACATAAATATAAACATAATGGAAATCATAAAAATGCACTTTTTGAGCCATAATCATCATCTAAATAAACATCTTGAAGATTAATGATGAAGCTCAAGTGTGAAGTGTTCAAAAATGGCCATATGGCCCTATGACGTATGTATGGATAAATGAAGATGATGACTATCCAACAACACTTGAAACCATGTAAATAATTGATGCTTATGATATATACATAAACATGTTAAAACATGACCTTAAAAACATATGAACACTAAGAACACATAGAATGAAGACTTGATGATCATCGTAAAAGGAAACATAACCAAATGAACTAAAGTTGCATATTTTAAACACTTTTCCTTAAGAATGCTTATTTCTTCTCATTTGTTCATAAATTCCCATTTTTATGTGTGTTAGCCGTGTGTATATATTAGGGGTGTGTGTGTCTATATATATATATATATATATATATATATATATATATATATATATATATATATATATATATATATATATATTAGTAAAAGAGATATTTATTATGTCTCACTTATGGCGGAGGGAAACCATATTACAAAAGTTGAGCAAATGAATAATAATAGTACAATGAGCATATAATATCTAATCTCCAATCATATATGATATGCCGCATTAAAACCTTGCCAAGTAAAACCACCCTTGTGGATAAAACCTTGGCGAAGGAAAAAGCGTACATATTTATATGAAAGGAGTGAAATTTCGAATATAACATGAGAGTATGTGTGATGTTTGTTGAACGCAGCCGCTGTATGTTGCATAGTGTGGGTTGGTCCGTCCTGATGGGAGATCTCCGCCAGTGTTGTTGCATCAATAAGGACATGCATAGAAACATAAGCGAGTTAGTACACATAGTAGTATGGTATAGTGTGTGAGATGGACGAGTACATGAGTTGCAGCATAAGGAAGAGTTTAACACATTACCCAAGTTACCCATATCTAAGGATATGGGTAACTGGAAATTTGCAACTGATAAATGTAATTCGGTGTAAAGAGACAGCATAGTGCAGACAACATACCTCTTCTGATTAATATATATATATATATATATATATATATATATATATATATAATATATATATTTCACTTAGAAACATAGATCTTCCATGTTCTTATGGTAAAAACTTGAACATTTACATGATGATCCAAACTTTAGGATAAACATAAAAACTTAGTGTTTGAAAATCCATGAAGGATCTAGGAAGATTACTTACCTAGTTTCACTTTTCTTACCCTAAAAATGGTGTTTGTTCACTTGGTTTTGGAAGAAAACACCTCTTTCCCTTCTTGGTAGCCACGGTTGGGATGACAAAAGTGGGAGAGTTAGTGAACAAATTATGAAGCTAAATGGATAAAAAAATTCAGCTTAAATCACTTAAAGTTCTTACCTTGTTCTCCCTTTTGTTCTTGCTCCTACACTTTCTTGAATCACCCTTTGGCTGATGGAGGTTTATCTAGCTTAGCTTGGATATGTGAGGTTGAGATGAAGAAGAAGATAAATGTTCCTTTGTTTTCCATGCAATAATTTCGGCCAAGTAGAGCAGGAAAAACAATTTGGAAGGTCTTGTTTTGCTTGAAGAAAAGAGAAGAGAGCAATTTGTGTAGTGTAAGAAGTTGAATTGTAAAGTGAAGAAAAGAAGAAAGAGGGATGCCCTCTTGTTATTATCGGCCGAGATTGGGGAGAGGGAGGGAAGGAAGAAAAAATCTTGTGGGTTGGTGTAGTAGGGTGTAGTAGGTTGCAGTCAAATGATGGAATTGGAAGAGTGTATAAGAGGATAAGCAAAAAGAGGTGTCTTGTCTCCTTTCTTGGCTCAAGGTGGGGCTAAGAAATTGTCTTTTATGCCATGTAGGATAAATTGTATTAATTGGGATAAAAGTGTGTAGAATTTTGTTGTGTAGTTGAATTTATATTGTTATATATTTTTGTTCGATTTAATTTATCACAATACGTAAGTCATTACGACGAATTTTAATTAAGTTTTTTCGTATGTTCGATAACGTTCATTATCGAATTCGTTAGAGTTTTGACATATCGCAAAGATTAAAAAAAATGCATAGCGATGAAATTAAATCTACGGAGCAAAAATGTTAGGACGTAACGAAAAATTTTTCGGGACGTAACAAATGTTGAGCGAGAGAGAATTTCTTCTGCCCCCTTTTCCCTTTTCGTGCAGGTTTTTAACCCTCAACTTCTTCTGCCCATTTTCCCTTCGCCCATGCAGGTTTTTAACCCTCAACATATTTGAGGGCAAACATGTAATGTATAAAAGTGATTAATTATATTCTAGAACCTCACTTTATATATGTATTTCTCTATACTCCCCTCAAACTTAATGCATAGGTATATGCAACTAAGTTTGACATATGTAATTACGAAAGCTTTCAACAGATCTTCAAACAATACCAACATCTTTATCATGCACTGAGCTTTGCTGAATTACTGCCTTTTGGATTGTACCTGTACAGTAAAATACACAATAAGTTGTTGTATGAAATATTTATGACTTGTTTTACCTGCTATGACTTAATGTTGTTCTTGAGTTTCTGGAATCCGCATATGCACTTGAGTATTTGGTAAGAAATGTTAGTGAAAATCTTTCATTTTGGTACACCCGCAAGGAAAATAATTCTTTGTCTTGTAATACAAAGATTAGTAAACAACTCCTGCATTTCTGCAAAAAAGGGTTAGTGTTTAACTATGGAATCCACGAGCGCTCTGGAATGGCCTGCAAACAGTTAGGGACAATTGCAGTCCAGTGGTCTTCCTATGAAAGAAAAACTTGGAATTCTTGTTAGTTGAGAGCATTAATTTAAGAATATATAGCAACCAGTATGAGACTAGAGTAGTAGAGAGGTGTTTTAGAGAGAAAAGGCTTAAAGATTAGCCGGTCTAAGACCGAGTATCTGCACTGCGACTTCAGCAGAGTAGTAGACAGTGAGGATAGCCAGCTCACCATAGATGGTCAAGTGGTACCACAGGTAAATAAGTTCAAGTACATAGGATCATTTGTGCAGCAGAATGGCGACATAGATAATGATGTAGCGCATAGTGTTGACACAACAACACCAACTATTTTAAATTATTTTAGTGATTATCTTAGAGATTTAGATGTTATCTTGATAGTGGTTAAGATTTACTTATATGATAAGGTTTGAAGTAGTAAGCAGTTGAGGTTCCTAATTTGTAGGGAGTGGGCAAAACGTGCAGATTAGTCAGCGGACATTAGTGGTCCGAAATTATAGGAAGTTAGTGGTTAGCCGTTTGTTTCCGTACCTTTTTTTTTGTTGTCGTTTTTTAAGTATGGAAAATAGAGTAATGAGATGATGAATGTTTTTCCTCCTGCAACGTTTTAGCAGTTTGCTGCTCTATTTTTTATTGCTTTCTGTTTTTAACAATTTGGTATCAGAGCCTCTAAAATTCTGAAATCTCAAATTAACTGTTCCCAACAATGAGTGAAATGCAAGTAGTTGGTGGTATCAAGAAGTTGAGTTATCAAAATTACAATTCTTGGTCCACTTGTATGATATCATACTTGCAAGGGAAAGATTTATGGGAGGTTGTAAATGGAAGTGAAGTCACAGCACCCGAAGGAGAAGATACAATTGGAACCTTGCGGAAGTGGAAGATTAAAGCGGGGAAGGCAATGTTTGCGTTGAAGACAACTGTTGAAAACGAGGTGTTAGAACACATCCGAGATGCGAGCTCACCAAAGGTAGCCTGGGATACACTTGCTAAACTCTTTTCTAAGAAGAACGATACAAGGCTGCAAATGCTTGAGAGTGAATTACTCAAAATCACTCAAGGAGATTTGACCATTCCCCAATACTTTCACAAAGTGAAGACACTGTGTCGAGAGATCTCAGAATTGGATCCTGCAGCACCAATTGGTGATACGAGAACTAAACGGATTATTATTCATGGGCTTAAGCCCGAATTCAGAGGCTTCGTAGCAGCAGTACATGGATGGCCTAGTCAACCATCACTTGTAGAGTTTGAAAATCTATTGGCTGGGCAGGAGGCTCTGGCCAAGCAGATGGGGGCAATGTCCATGAGGAGTGAAGAGCAAGCTTTATCTGTAGGCAGGAAGAAATGGACTGCTAGACAGCAACCCAGTTTCAACACCCGATCAAAAGATGGCGGTGACCGAAGCTGCCAAGGAGAAAGAGAAAATAATCCAAATGGTGTGAGCAGCAGAAAAAAATTCGATGGCAAATGTTTTAATTGTGGGAAAAAGGGTCATCGCTCTAAGGATTGTTGGTCAAGGAAAAAGGTGATGTGAAAGCAATGCTGTAACATCAAAGAATGAGGAAGAGCGGGATGCTGAGGCTTTGCTAGCCACTGACGAAGAGGAGTATGTCAAGGACGCAAAAGATTTTGCTCTCTCTAATGATATGGCAGGTCGGATTAATTTTAAATCTGATTGCATTATGGATTCTGGCTGTTCAAATCATATGACAGGTGATAAGAATAAGCTGAAAGATATATCAGAATACAAAGGGAAGAGAGTTGTTACAGCAAATAATGCTACGTTACCAATTGCTCACATAGGCAACTCTGAGGTGCAACCACGACAGAACTCCACAACTGTGTCACTTAAAGATGTGTACCATGTTCCAGGCATGCAAAAGAACCTCTTATCTGTTGCTCAACTAACACAAATGGGTCACCACGTCTTGTTCGGCCCAAAGGACGTGAGAGTCTACCGTGATCTGGAGATCAAAGAAAAACCTGTGATTGAGGGAAAGAAAATTGAGTCAGTTTATGTACTGTCTGTTGGAGAAGCGTATGTAAGCAAAACTAGCAAAATGAAACGGCAGAATTGTGGCACATGAGGTTGAGTCATGTGAGTTACCACAAACTAGAGGTGATTATGAAAAAGTTAATGGTAAGAGGTTTACCGTCTCTTGAAGTTAAAACTAACACAGTGTGTGCAGGATGCCAATATGGAAAAGCACATCAATTTCCATATGGAGAGTCGAAGTATAGGGCAAAAGAAGCTCTTGAATTAGTCCATTCAGACGTGTTTGGTCCTGTCAAACAACCTTCTCTCAAAGGAATGAGGTATATGGTGACCTTTATTGATGATTTTTCACGTTATGTTTGGGTGTATTTTATAAAGGAAAAGTCTGAGACTTTAGCAATTTTAAAGAGTTTAAAGCTGAGGCTGAAGCCACTGCGGGTAAAGACATCAAATGCTTGCGTACTGACAATGGAGGGGAGTACTTGTCAAATGAGTTTGAGGAGTTTCTTCAAAAATGGCGGATCTGAAGGCAACTCACGTGTGCAAATACACCACAACAAAATGGTGTATTTGAGCGCAAGAATAGACACTTGGCAGAAACTTGTAGAAGTATGCTTCATGCAAAGAATGTTCGTGGGCGGTTTTGGGCAGAAGCAATGAATGCAGCGTATGTTACAAATAGACTGCCACAACAAACATTACAATATGAGTCACCATTTCAGAAGCTTCTGAGGACGACACCGTCAGTTAAGTATTTTAGAGTATTTGGTTGTGTGTGCTATGTGTTTATTCCTGATAGTGTTCGTGGAAAAATGGACAAGAAGGCTGTCAAGTGTATTTTGTAGGATATGATCCTCAAAGAAAAGGCTGGAAGTGTTGTGATCCAGTAACTGGAAAGTGCTACACATCACGTAATGTTGTGTTTAATGAGGCCTCTTCGTGGTGGACCTCAGCCAAGATATCGTACAAGAGCCAAGCAAAGACAAGAAAGAAATTATACCTGAGTCTTCCCATGTTAATTTGGAATTAAAAGAACAAGATTCAGAGAATGGAGGAGAAGAAGGAACTGAAGGTGAGTGGCCAGCCGAAACACATGTGGAGGAACAGAATGAAGACTGTGCTACTGGAAGTGCTCCGCTCAGAAGATCAGAGAGAGTGAGGAAACCACATGCGAGGTACGCTAATACAACATTAATTGAGGACTCTAATATCCTTGAACCACAAACATTTGAAGAAGCTGTAGGTAATCCTAAATGGGTGAAGGCTATGGCTGAGGAGATCGAAGCATTGGAAAGAAATCAAACTTGGGACCTTGTACCAAAACCATTGAATACAAAGCCCATTTCATGCAAATGGGTCTACAAACTGAAGCAAAGGACGGACGGCACAGTAGAAAGATTTAAAGCTCGTCTTGTTGCTCGCGGATTCTCTCAGCAGTACGGGTTAGATTATGATGAAACATTTAGCCCAGTGGCAAAGCTCACTACGGTAAGAGTTTTACTTGCGTTGGCAGCTAGTAAAGATTGGAATCTTTGGCAAATGGACGTGAAGAATGCCTTCTTGCATGGAGAATTAGATCGAGAGATCTATATTGATCAACCATTGGGGTTTCAAAGTCAAGACTATCCGGAGCATGTGTGCAAACTTCGAAAAGCGCTCTATGGGTTGAAGCAAGCTCCAAGAGCTTGGTATGGAAAGATCGTAGAATTTCTTACCCACAGTGGTTATTATGTGACCCATGCGGACTCCAGCTTATTTGTTAAAAATGCCGAAGGGAAGACGGTTGTGATATTAGTATATGTAGATGATCTCATTGTTACTGGGGATGCAGAAGAGGAAATAAATCAAACAAAGGAGAATTTGGCCGTACGTTTTCAGATGAAGGAACTTGGGCAGCTCAAACACTTTCTTGGGCTACAAGTCGATCGAACGGAAGTTGGAATTTTTTTGCATCAGCAGAAATACGCCTCAGACATGCTAAAACGGTTTGACATGTTTTTGTGTAAAGCTGCTCCCTCTCCGCTCGAACCAGGAACTAGATTGTGCGCACATGAAGGGAAGAGTCTTCAAGACGCTGTCGTATATCGTCAAATCATGGGAAGCCTCATTTATCTAACCTTGACGAGACCAGATATATCATATGCAGTAGGTGTGTGAGTCGGTATATGCAAACTCCAAAGAAATCTCATGTAGAGCGGCGGTGCGTCGAATCTTGAGGTATGTGAAAGGAACGATTGACTCTGGTATAATGTTCAAAAAGCATTCTCAAGTTAAGTTAGTTGGTTACTGTGATGCTGACTATGGTGGAGATTGTGATACTAGAAGATCAACCACTGGATATGTGTTTAAGCTTGGATCTGGTCCAGTGTCGTGGTGTAGTAAGCGACAACCAATGGTGTCTTCGTCAACAACGGAGGCTGAATATCGAGCAGCTGCAATGGCTGCTCAAGAGAGTGTTTGGTTAGTTCAGTTATTGAAAGATTTACATCAATTAGTAAATTATCCAATTCCGTTATACTGTGATAATTTGTCAAGTATCCAGTTGGCTGAAAACCCAGTATTTCATGCAAGAACTAAACATGTGGAAGTGCATTATCACTTTATTCGTGAGAAAGTGTTACAAGAAGAAGTTGAATTGCACCATGTTACTACTGAGAATCAAATTGCTGATGTGTTCACAAAAGTTTTCAATGGCAGCAAATTGGCAGTGTTCTGCCGTGCGCTTGGAATGATGAAGTTGGCGGAAGTTGGTGTTGAGAGGGGATGTTGACACAGCAACACCAACTATTTTAAATTATTTTAGTGATTATCTTAGATATTTAGATGTTATCTTGATAGTGGTTAATATTTGCTTAGATGATAAGGTTTGAAGTAGTAAGCAGTTGAGGTTCCTAATTTATAGGGAGTGGGCAAAACGTGCAGATTAGTCAGCGGGCATTAGTGGTCCGAAATTATAGGAAGTGAGTTAGTGGTTAGCCGTTTGTTTCCGTACGTTTTTCTTGTTGTCGTTTTTTAAGTATGGAAAATAGAGTAATGAGATGATGAATGTTTTTCGTCCTACAACGTTTTAGCAGTTTGCTTCTCTATTTTTTATTGCTTTTTGTTTTCAACACATAGAGTTCAAGTAGGATGGTGTATATGGAGGGCGGCGTCAAGGGTGCTGTGTGACAAAAATTTCCCAACTAAATTAAAAGGAAAATTTTATAGGGTGACAGTGCGACCGGCAATGCTATATGGGACAGACTGCTGGGCCATCAAGATGTCACAATTATAGAAGATGAAAGTGGCAGAGATGAAGATGTTAAGATGGATGTGTGGGCATATAAGGCTAGACCGGATCAGAAACGAGGTGTTTTGAGAAAGGTTGGGTGTGACTAATATAGCAGATAAGATAAGGGATGACAGAATGAGATGGTTTGGGCATGTCAAGCAGAGACAGGCAACGGCGTCGGTCAGAGCAATTGAAAGCCTCATTGTAGAGGGGAACAGGAGTAAAGGCAGACACAAACTGACTTGGGAGGAGCAGATAAGGCACGACCTACTAGATTTGCACCTATCTGAGGACATAGTCCAGGATAGGAGTTCATGGCGACATAAGATTAAGGTCAACGAGGTATAGGTCATATATAGGGACACTTTAGAGTATATTTAGGGACATATAGGCGTAGACACTATCTATGCTTTAAGTTGACTTTCCACTTGGTTGCGTATGTTATATCGTTGTTTTACATTACATGTACATATAGACGTGATGTGTGTTTTAATATCGAAAGTTCTTTCTTTGTATTTCTTGAATTTCCTCACTAACACACTAGCACAACATACTCTATTATCATATCATTTATGCAGGTACATATAGAGCCAGGGGTCTCATTGGAAGCAGACTCTCTATCCCTTGGGATAGAGGTATCGTCTGCCTACCACCTATCCTCCCCAGACCCTAACGATAGATTTTGTTGTCGTTGGGATATACTGGGTCCGGATGATGATGATGATAGCAACCGGTATACACATATTGCAAGTATACAGACTGCCATGCAAAGGAACAAAAGACACCAAACAGAACCATTTCATGAATACAAACCTGATCCTGAAGATTAAAGTCCCCACTAAATGTTGAGTTTTTTAAGGCATTTGAGCAGCTGCAGAAACTTTCTGATTCCAAAACTGAACATGAGATCATTAACCAAGACCAAATTAATGGAGAAGTTGTCCTTTCCATCAAGCAATTGCAGGAGATTCAAGATGAGCTCGAGAAACATTAAATAAATTCCTTACTTCTGTTTAACTGCTTTCACACGCCACCCTGCTCTTGATGAACTGTTAACTGAGAAAGACCATCAGATCTTCCTAAATTCTATGCAAGTGGAAGATTTGTGAAATCTGGTTACTCAATTGCATTTTAACTTCAAGGCTAACCCGTACTTTGAAGATACCAATCCCACAAAGACATTTTGCATTCCTTGACGAA
>AP025056.1:28301506-28348252 GCA_036186865.1 Eustoma russellianum
GAAAATAGATGCATCTAAGATATATGTGGCGCCTAAGAAGACGCCTGGATTCCCCGCCATGTCATCTCATCATGCTTATTCTTCATATCATATGAGATATAATTATTTGCCATACATATACAATGATCACACAACAAAAATGCATTTAGATCACGCACTATAGACACTAACACAAAGAGCATATCAAAAGCAAAGATCATACTATGTGCATGATGGGATTCTCAGCCAAAGGCCAAATGCATTTGCCCCTAACATATATTATATTGCGTCTTCATCTCTTTTCTCACCTTTTAGAAGACCTAGAAAGGTCACCCAAATTTTGGTACCAAAAGAGACATTTGCAAAGGGTTGAATAAAACCCTTAAGAACGCACTTTTGATATTATTGCACAATAGACTTGAAATGCAAAATTTTTGTTATTATACTAATTGCTATTTCTTTCTTACATGCACTTTTGATATTATTTACAAAATAAAGGGGGAGAGAAAGTGCATGATTTAAGGGGGAGAGAGAGTGATTTAAGGGGGAGAAAGAGCATGGTTGCACAAATCAAGGGAGAGATAATTCAAAATTCAAAATTTGAATTTGTGCACAATTAGAGGAGGAGCGGTTAAATTTAAATCATGAAATAGTGTTATTTTGTAAATCATCAAAGGGGGAGATTGTTGAAAAAAAGAGTTTGAGTGATTTACGAATACATGATTTAAATACAACGTGTTAAAGAAATGCATGACAATTTTATTACTTGACATATTTTTGTGGTAAACTTGCCTTATATGCTTTATATATAATGTTGCCGTACTAACAAGCCATGAAGCTATAAAGCTTACATCAAATGGCAAACATTTGTTGTGTTTGAACTATTTTCAGGTGCCACCATTAATGAAGTAAACTAGTTCATTAGGTGAAGTACTTAGTTAAATGAACTAAGTAGTTCATTAAATGGATATTATTTGGAGAAGGCATGATGTCAACAAACTTGGAAATAGAAAGTCTCCTCCCACCCCTCATCACACGTTATATATATATATATTATATATAATATATTATAATATATATTATATTCAGATTTTTTTTATAAAAAGGCACAATACACATATATTCTGACGTACTACCGACACATTACATATATTACGAACGTACGTCAACGTCACACCATTATGCTTACCTCATATTTAAGAGTATATTCAGGTCTTATATCATATGATATAAGTCATGGTGATGACAAAATAATTACGACACGTTACAATGTTGTAAACCAAACATTGTCGTATCGGGTGACTACTGAAACTTCGCCAACGTGTCACGTACTTGCCATATATAGATGGTCAGCCCCTACACTTCAAAATCGGGCAAAATTTTGTGGCTCACATGGTATATTCAGCCATAAAATTATTCCATGTTGGTACACACAAATCACCCCCAATTAAGGCCAAATTGTGGAGATTTCAAATTCAACCTATTTTGTCGCATGTGGGCACCTATGTCTCAGCCCTTATGATCTGAATATTAAATTTATTTTATGTATATTATGTGAGATATAATATATATAACATGTGCAAAAAGTTTGAATTTAATCGGAGAAAAATTGTGTAATCGACAAAAGTCGAAAATTCTGTTTTCTACGAACACAACACATGGAACGTTTTTGGCATGATATGTAACATGTATCTAGACACTTTTTACATATTCAATACATATTAAAGTATTTTAGAAAATTAAAATTATAGCTGATTATAATTTACCATATATGTGTGAATATTGTGCATTATTTGACAAAGTTTACCAAAAGAAACTTCAGCACATGTGCAGGAATTTCACACACCATTTTCAGCTTTGTTGGAGCCTAGATGGAGCTTATTTGGCACTTTAATTGGTAAAAAATAATCCATGCATGATGTGTGACTTTGAAGAGGGCAACACACAAGGAAAGATTTCAAAAATGCAACACATGTTGAAAATTTTCAGCACATGTGAATAGTGGCAAAATTTACCATTATTTTCTCCTTAATTTGCATCCCAAAGTTGAAGGGATTAAATGGTGATTATTTGGTAGTGTTTTGAATTCTTTTTGGCACATGTTTTTCAAGTTAATCTCAGATTTTAACAGCACACTAAATGGTGACATTGGACCAATCGTGAAGTGTCAAGTAAGCAAAGCCAAGACATTCATCCAATCAAGTTGTGCCAAGTAAGCAAGATTATGTCACATTTACATAAGGCATTCTTTCAAGGACATAAAAGAGAATTCTCAATGTGAAGAAATGCCCTAGGGGGCGGCCAAGTCTTGATAAAAGGAAGAGAAGAGAGCCACTCAAATGCAAGACAACTCTCATAATCTCACAAGTGCAAAAAGTGTCTTCTATTCTCTTCTTCTACATTTCTTTCTTCTCCTTCTTCTCTCATGCATATTGTACTTATATTCAAACATATTGAATAGGCTTTGTTTGTACCACCATACATGGCTCATTGTTGTAAAAGGTTGATCAAGGTGTGATCAAACCTTCATCCGCTCGGTGGTGGGTGTTTGTGAAAGGTGTGTGTGCTTGTAACGTTTGTGTAAAGGGTTAGAGTTGGTGTGTAACTCCAGCAACCCTTGTGGTAAGGTGTTTTTTTATTAATGATAACCGAAGAAGGTGTCCTCGAAGACTGGAGTAGGTTGTGTTAACCGAACCAGTATAAAATTCTCGGTGTTATTTCTTTCATTACTTTACTTTCAGTTTCCAGCACTTTGCATCGTTTTCATTGCAATAGTAAAAATACCAAACAACTTTCAAAAATCACCAAACTTTGCAGAAACATAGCCAACCTCTTAAGTTTCATTTGGCGCAAGTTTCACTCCGTTTGGATAAGTATAAGTCTATCAAAGGTTAATAGTTCTGAGACTAGTGCAATCTGATTTTCAGACATGCAAAGGTTGAGAACATCAACGTATTTGACTTATTTACCAAAGGAATTTTTCAAAAATGTTTCGACCCATTAAAATACATATCTTAAGGGGTTTTTAATTAAAGTTTCAAACCATTTAGAGTTACGAATTAATCAGAATAAATTTTTCAAATCAAACTACTGTTTCTGGCAGATTTGCGCAATCGGATCACAAACGCTTTTTCAAAGGGTTAGAGGTTGAATTTTGATCTGAATGTTTTAGGGGATACTCAGAACATCTGAGAGTAGAATCTCTCCAAATTTCAGAATTTTTGAAGACCTGTAACCTAGTTTTTCAAACGTTTCAAATCAGGATCTGAAAACAGAAACTGTTTTCAGAAGTTGGGTTTTTGGGTTAAAATATTTTAAAAACCAAATTTTCTGCACCCACTATTCAACCCTCCCCTTCTAGTGGTGCCTTACAAGTTCTACAAATTTTAATTTTTAATTATCATTTCTACGGGAAAAAAAATTTCTATGCTATTTCTGACGTGTCAGAAGTTTGAACGACGCCTTGTATTCTCCTTAGCGAGATACGGCGGGTGCACTGTTCCCGATGTTAGGGTACGGGAGCGGGGCGCTACAGATGGTGTCAGAGCCGAGGATCCAGACCTGCCTCGAAAATACAGGATTAACTAGATCACTTAGACTTAAGCTACGATCTTTTCGTATAATGATGATTTTACCCCTAATAAATAAAGTAGACTTAAGAGATGATCTTAGACTTAAGTTATGATCAGGTTAAGGGGAGTTTGAGCGTTCTTCCATTTTCTTTATTTAATTGCTGTTTTACCCCAACAAACCCAGTATCATTGTAATAAATAAAACAGGTTCACATCTCTATTTTGACAGTAATGTCGAAACGTGACTAGGTCTAAGTTTGAATCGTAGTTCTTAAGAAATGATTATAGTAAAACGATTTAAAAAAAGGATTTATTAGCATTACGATCAGTAGAGTTTAGCAAAGAATATTGTACAAGGGGTTATTAGTTATGATTAAGATGTTGAATTGTAGAGTATCCAACAAACTGAAGATAATAGTCCTATTAGAGATATTGATTGTTAGAGATAAGCGAGCACTACTAAAATAAGTACAGTAGAATAACAAAGTATTAAGCGTTGATTCCTAAGAACATGTAAGTAGTGATGTATTGAGTAGGCTTGAACTGAAATAGAATAAGTATGAACAAGTAGTGGTTTCTTTTTCGGTGATATCTAACTAAATTAGAATTAGCGGTTGAAATTTCCAGGTGAAGAAGTACAATGGATCAGTGTAGCGCGCGGAAGCATGGTGGATTAGAATTCCCTAGGTCGATCCATATTTAGTGTGCCATGCTAGGATTGGACAACTTAATTTAAAGATTTATAAGAAACGGTACATAGGTGGATTTTTCATTTGATATTAAGGGGCGACTTAGAAAAAATTATACGAATTAAGGGACTATTATTTTTCAAGTAGTTAAACGTTTTCTAAGCTCATACCCCAAGATATATATTCTATATTTCAAAAGTATTTCAAAGTTTTTTCTCTTTTAAATATTTCAACTACTTTCAATCTTTTTATACAGTATATTACCTTACAAGGCTATATTGCTTTCTAAATTCGTAAAGCCACCTAATAGAATTTCGACTACCCCTGACAAAACGGATATATTTTAAAAGAATGATGTTTTCAAGGAAAATATTTTATATTTCTCAAACTTTTGTTTTGCTATATTTGTTTTGCTAAAATAATTTTATTTGTCAACTATCGATATCGCAAACATTTTACCAGTTAAATATTTTTGAAGTTACTTATGTGCTTGCGATGAACTTATTTAATCTTGTGAAGCAGAAATAGTTTCAAAATATACATTTTTTTGTTTTCTGAAAAAGGGAGACATCTTATTCAAATTGTCTTATGAAACTTTACATTTATGGAGTTTCTAGTTGTGGTATATTTTTGCAAAATAAAAAGTTTATACTTCCTTCAAATTATTTTTACGAAATTTCATATTTGTTGAGTTTCCAAATTGTTTTTTGAAGCTTTATAATTGCTGACTTTGCAAATGTTGGATTTTGCGAAACAAAACTTAGCGTTCAGAATTTTCATTTCTTTGGAAAGAAAAGACACCATGCTCAAATCGTTTTGTAAAAAGAAACTTTAGATTGTTGTGTTTTAACTGATTTGATGCATTTTTTCAAAATACTTTTGCAAAGTAAGTTGTACCATTACTTTACGAATGGTCATTTGAGACACCGCTTTGCAAAAAAAAACAAGTATATACTGCTTTGACTCCTGTATTACAAAAAACAGGGATAATATTATTTTAAACAACTAAAGTTATATTTCAAAATGTGGCCATATAAGTTATGTTTCTTAAAAACAATGCCCAAGCACATATTTCATATATTAGGCAGCTGATGACATCACCAAAAAAGTTGTAGGATCTGCAAGGCACCACTAGAAGGGGGGTTGAATAGTTGGTGCGGAAAGTGTGGTTTTTAAAATTTGTTTAAAACCAAACAACTCAACTTCTGAAAACAGATTCTGTTTTCAGGACCAGTTTTAAAACATTTTTAAAACTAGGTTGTAGGTCTTCAAAAATTCTGACATTTGGAGAGAACTTAGCCTCAGATGTTATGAGTGTCTCCTAAAAATTTCAGATTTAAATTCAACCTTTAACCCCTTCAAAAATCGTTGGCGGTCAGATTGTGCGAATCTGCTAGAAACGGTAGACTGTTTTGAAAATTTTATTCCTATTTGTACGTAACTTCAAATGCTCTGAAATTTTAACCACTAAGCCCTTATATGTTATATTTAAATTGATTGAAACAGTTTTGAAAAATTCTTTCGGAAAGTTAGTCAAATACACTCAAAGTCTCAACCTTTGCAAGCCTGAAAATCAGACTGCACTAGTCTCAGAACTTTGAATGTTTGAGCGACTTATACTTATCCAAAAGGGTTGAAACTTGTGCCAAATTAACCCTAGGACGTGTGAATATGTTTCTGGAAATGTTCGTAATTTTTGAAAATCGTTTACTATTTTAAAGAACGTAAACAAAAAGAGTAAACAGTGCAGAAATAGAATATAAGTGCAGAAAGTAAATGACACCGAGAATTTTATACTGGTTCGGTATAAACAACATACTCCAGTCTTTGAGGAACACCTTCCTCGGTTCACACTAGTCACACACACGCAATACATCTTACCACAGGGCTGATGGAGTTACACACCAACTCCAACCCTTTACAAACCTTGTACGATGAATACAATTTGCACGAACACCACCACCTTGCAAGATTGAAGATTGATTACACCTTGATCAATCTTTTACAAAGATAAAGAGTATGTGGTGGTCTATTACAAGCCTATTCAAGGATAAGAATATAAGTACAATAGGCTTTCAAGAAGAAGAAAGAAGAGTGTAGAAGAAGAGAAGGCTAGGCGTTTTTTTCACTTGAAAATGCAATGCTTGTTCTTGTCTTTGTTTTGCTCATCTGCTTCCTTTTTAACACATATGGTCGTCCCCCTTGGAGTCTTTCCCCTCCTGAAAATTGTCTTCTAAGTCCTTGGGAGAATGTATGGCATCATTGTGACATGATCTTGCTTACTTGGCACCTTCTTATTGGATGATCATTTAAAATTTGCTTACTTGACACTTCATGATTGGGTGAATGTTGTCATCATTTGATGACTTGGAAAATCTAAATATTTCACTAAAAGCATGTGCCAAAATCAACTTAAATTAGTTGCCATAACATCCAAGATTATCACATAAATTAAGCAAGATAATTTCTCCACTAAATCAAGTCGAAATTCGGCCATAACCACTACTTGACATGCTGAAATTTCAGCATGTGTTACTTAGTGAGATAATTCAAATAACTTCCAAATTTCCATTGATTTTTCTAATAAACTAAATCACCAATTAGTATCAAATATTCTTATCAAATTGGAAATGAATTTTGGACACCAACAAAGCCTAGAAAATGTTCAAGATACATTCCACACATGCTGAAAAATTTCAGCGTGTGATATTCAAGATATCACAATTTATGGCTTTGTATTTCATTCAAATTTCTTCCATTTCTTCTTCCAATTATCCACATAATTCAAGACACAAAATATATGCTTTTTAATCAGAAAATTCGGCCAGCTATATTCCCATGCTGAAATTTTCAGCATGTGTTCAAATGAGACAAAGTTTGAAACCTTATCATTTGTAGCTTCTTTCTTTAAATCACCAACATTGTATGATTGATTCTTGACCAATCAATATGCCAACAAGGCTCCACATATGCTCGATCTCAGCTGTAGGTGGCGTGTATACATGTATATGCATGTGCTGAATTTTATTTTTGCTAACTTTGTAAAATAGTGCACATTTAATAATACACACATGTTATATTCCAATCAGCCCTTAATTTAATTTTCTAGAACACTTTAAGATGCATGACATATGTAAAAAGTGTCTAGATACGTGTCATATGATGTGCCAAAAATGTTCCATGTATTGTGTACGTAGAAAACCGAATTTTCGATATTTATCGGTTACCCGATTTTTCTCTAATTAAATTCTAACTTTTTGCACATTATATATATTATGTTACACATAATATATAATATAAAATTTAATTCTCAGCACTTGGCTGGTCTAAAGTGGCGCCATTAACATGTGACAAAATTAAAATTGGAATCTCCACAATTTGGCCTTAATGTGGGGTGATTTGTGTGTGCCAACATGGAATGATTTTATGGCTGAAATTAGCATCATAGCCACGAAATTAATAATGATTTTTGAGGTGTAGGGGCTGGCCATCTATTTATGGCAAGTACGTGACACATTGGCGAAGTTTCGGTATTCGTCCGATACGACAATTTTTGGTTTAGAACCTTTTAACGTGTCGTATTTAATTTGTCATCACCATGACTTATATCATATGATATAAGACCTGAATATACTCATAAATATGAGTTAAGTATGATGGTATGACGTTAACGTACGTACGTAAAATATATAACGTGTCGGTAGTACGTTGGAATACATGTGTATGTACCTTTTTCAAAAAATCAGAAAAATATATATTTGTATGTATGTATGCGTGTATAATCATGATGTAGGAGGAGGAGGAGACTTTCCTTTCTTAATCTTGTTGCCTTTGTGCATTGTCCAAATGTTGCTTCCTTTAATGAACTACTTAGTTTAATTAACTAAGTACTTCACTTAATGAACTGGTTTAGTTCATTAATGGTGGCACCTGAAAATAGTATAAACACAACAAATGTTTTCCATTTGATGTAAGCTTTAAAGCTTCATGGCTCGTTAGTACGGCAACATTATATGTGAATTATATAAGGCAAGTAATATGCAATGTATCATGCACATTTATGTCATGCACGTTTTTAAGCACATTTAAATCATGTATTTGAAAATCACTCAAACCCCTTTTTCTCTACAAAAGTAAGGGCATGATCGTAGAGCTAGGTCGTAAGTATAAGAATTGATTTTGAGAATATGGTTCTATGTTGAAGAAGAGTAAGGGTTAGCGTATTAAGGGACTCGATGGATATTTAGCTTGGTTATGTATCTAGAAGATTAATCATATGTAATGAGCCTAAGAATTCAGAATTGTAGATTACAATTATATAAGTTGAATGATACATGTCAAGTGATGTAAGTGGAATGATATACGTTAAGCGGTATAAGTGGAGTTGAGGGCTTAACAATCTAAGTGTATGGTTGGTATAATGATATCCATAGGGTATACTAGGTGAATGGATCAAGTAGAATTTCATTAAGTCATTGATCACGTGATACACAAGTTTCGAGGGCGAAGCTTATTGTAAGGGGGGAGAAATGTTATACCCCTCCTTGTGGGGTGTAAAGAATAAAGTAAAAGGAAAAATGAAAATAAATATTAGGAATAGATAATAGCTATCCTAAGTTATTTGAATAGGAATAGGAAAGGTGGGATATAGATGAACTCTTAGGTTATATACCATAAATACAATTCTTATTTATCCTAGGAAAATTACCTATACATATATTTATATATATCTAACCATAATCAAAAATCAAACCCTACCCATTCCCACAAATTCCAACTGGCCTGCATCCCTTACACGCACAAAAAAAAGTCGACATTCCCCCCTCCCACGCTACAATAATCGGCTGCAACACCAAGAAAGAGGGAGGGAGAAATTCTTCTACAAAACCTTAATTCCATAATTAGATATATGCACACACATCCTAAATCTATATCACACCATTATACACACGTGGAAATCGGCCACCTTCACTCCTTTTGGAAGCTTTCGGCCAACACAAGGAAGAAGAAGGAGAAAAAGTTGCATAGAAAATTATTCTCCAAGACAATGTAGGTTAACTTCCCCTCTTTTCGGATTGCCCGCACCTCGTGTGTGAATCATACCTGTGTTGATTTTTACTTCATTTTTTGTTTGATTTTCGTTTTGTTTTATATATAAATGCATGCTTTTGATGTTGTATGATCAAGTATATGTATGTGTGCGAAAGATGTTGATCGTATGTGTTGAAATAAATTTAAAAGGTTGAATCTTTATGCGATTAGGGAAAAAATTACATGATTAACCTTAGAAATAGGCCACATAACCAGAAAATTAGGTCGGAATTGATCTGGAAATCAATAATGGGTCTGGACGGTTGCGCGCGTTTCATGGTTACGCGTGGGCCCAAGCGCGCCCTTGACGGTGCGTCCCAGACATGTGCTGATGTGTCCAGTGCCGTTGGGTGCGTCTCGTTATAATGAGAAAAATGCAACTGGTTTGAGGTCAATCGGAGTTAAAACGAAGAAGTTATGAATTTTTGAAGAAAATTAGAATTTAAGGAATTAAATTAAAAAGACCCAGAAGGGGCTGACCGGGCGGGCCACCTGCACGATTTGGGCCACGGACCAGAAAAGGGAAAAGGCCCGGTTTTATAAAAAATTAAATTAAAATTAATTAAATTCTGAAAATGAATAAATTATAATTAATTAATTAAAATTAGTTGAAAATTCTAGAAAAATATAAATTATTTCTAGAAAATTATAATTAATTATAGAAAATATAAAATACCAAAGATAAAATTTTCTCACCTAATTGCTGAATTTGTATTAATTTAATTAATTAAATAATTAGGTAATAAATATGAAATAAATAGGGAAAATAAGGAAAAATAGTATAAAGGCACGGAAAAATTAATATAAGCTATGTAAGAGATAAGTGATGGCTAAAAATATTTTCGTGACATTTTCAATAATCAAAGTGATGGAATTGGATGGGAAAAAATAAATAAATAGTAAATAATAATGGAAAAACCTAAGAAGATTATATTTAAATAAATAAAAATAATACCAATAAAATGGGGGTGTTCATACAAATATATATGCACGTGTATGGGCGCGAGTATCTATATAAGTACGAATACACTGTAATAAAATGGGGGTATACATGTAAGTATATATGCATCTGTATGGGCACGAGTATAAATAGGAGCATGGATGCACCGAATTATGGATTATGTGTGTGGAGCATTCATGGCACGTGCATTTGCATTGCATCTCTTCGGGGCACTGACTCCATGTTACAGAGCGTTGTCCGCTGACTCTACGTTACGAAGCGATGTACGCTGACTCCACGTTACAGAGCGTTGTCCGCTGACTCCACGTTACGGAGCGTTGTCCGCTGACTCCACGTTACGGAGCGATGTCTGTTGACTCCATGCTACAGAGCGATGTGTGCTGACTCTATGTTACGGAGCGTTGTTCGCTGACTCCACGTTACGGAGCGTTGTCCGCAGACTCCACGTTACAGAGCAAAGAGTAGGACCCGGGTCATGCATTGCATATCATGGAAAAAGAAAAGAACATATTATGTGGGATAGTGATGTTGTTGCGTGTGACACGATAGGGAGAAGGAACATGCATCATGAAGTTACGCATTGCATTCGATTGGACAAGTGAGTGTTTATTTGTGTTTTGGTTATTGTTGCTCTTTATTTCTTTATATATTTGTTGTTATTTTCCTTACGTGCTTATGTATTTTGTGAGTATGGTTCTTTTCTGGGATTAGACGGGTAACCTACGGGAGATTTATCCAAATCACTCACCCCCCACTTATCCTCCCACAAGTAGCCCGAGTACGAGTACACTTTTGTAGAGGACGAGTCTGACTGTGCAAGCTGGGGCAAGTGAGATTGAAGATATTTCTTTGGGAAATACTTGATGGTTTTCGCACTTGTTTCGTTTTATTAGACTTGTAGATTTTCATTTAACGTATTGGGTTTTGTCAGCCCTATACTCTGATTTATTTATATTTTGGGATTATTTACGAATTAAATTTGACTTTTTAATTATCATTTCTACGAAAAAAAATTTCTACGCTAATTCTGACCTGTCAGAAGTTTGAACGACGCCTTATATTCTCCTTAGCGAGATATGGCAGGTGCACTGTTCCCGATGCTAGGGTACGGCAGCGGTGCGCTACAGTCAGAGGAAGCTCTCATTCCAAATGTAAGGCCAAAATGAAATAGCGGCATCATAAAATTGCCTCTGACTATTATACCTTAGTCGACGCATTCAAATTGGAAGCCTGCTGAAGATATGAACTTCTTTGGGCAATAGAGTCTTCTTGTCTATGCCTATCTGAATGCTTGATTGTTTGGATTGATGGAATATTACAGGCTCTGTATTTATAGGCTAGGCTAGTAACCCTTTTCATATTTAACTGATAATTAATTACTTTCATCGAGGAATTATAATGATTGTCAATCAATCAGAATCAAATCTTATCATCAACGCAGTCAATAATTGCAACATATTTAGCGTGTAAACCTATGGATACGTTTACCCATGTGATCCAAATTATTAATTTAAATAAATTACATGATTCTTGGAATCAATTACAATTACATGGTGTTCTATGTCTTGCTCAAACTCATCTCAATGTCGTCGTCCTCTTCTTTCACGAGATCTCTTATCAATGGTTGTATTCTGATTACTCTTTGTGCCGCAACATGTCATTGGCTACACCTCCTTAGACACAACCACCCATTCACTCAAATTAGGCAGCTCTTTCTTATCCGGAGGTTGGGAAGCTAGTGCATTCTCCGTCTTGCAATCGACTTTGGAAAGATCTAGCCGACATATGATAATTCCCACCATTTGGATAAGATGTTCTAATGTTGGATTGTGCTTCATGTCTCGTTGGGCTTAAGCAAAGGATCACTCCCCTTGAAAAGAGTCTGGGTTCTTTCTGTTGTCATTCTATCTCTTAACTCAGCTATCTGAAATTAAACTCATAAAAAAAAGAAAATACAAACTCAAATACCAAACAAGAAGGCTACATTAGTGATGAGGTCAAAGGAGTGTAATTACAAAAGAAGATGGGCAGCGGAATGGAGTGGGAGGAAGCACGTCCGTGGTGTTTTACATGGCCTTATTTTCAGACAACATGGCTTATAATCTTATCAACATATTTTAGAGTCATTTTAGATTTTTTTAGAATATTTTTAATGTTACAAATGTTTGTTAGAAGATGGAAAAGTAGGGAAATCGCCTATTTTATAGAGTTTTCACATGATGACCGTATCTCAGTTTTTCGACCATGACTCTCTCATCCAACATTGTTTTGAGATGATTCAAAATGGTATAGAAACTAGACATCTAGGGCTGCAACTCTCTAGAAGATTTCATTGTCAAATTTGGCTTCTAGATGACCGAGATTGCGCATGAAAGATCGGATAGCTGCTGAAGTGATAGATTTCAAGTGAAAGTTCTATCTTTTCTTTTGTATATTAGGGGTTAGCCTAGTTTAAACTATAAATAGAGATGCACAGCCACTTGTATTACTAGACTTGAATAAAATTTGATGTCATTCTTGTCCAAGGCTGATAAGCAAGGAGTTTCCTTGTGTTTCATTTGATCTTTAATCAAAAATTAGATTCTATATCAACATCTTGAGCAAATGTTGTGGGACAATCGAGTCCTACCAACTTGGAGACACGTACCAGGGGTGAAATGTCGTTCAAAAGCACGATCCAAAACAAGAGACACACGGCCAGGGTGGATTGGATCCGTTCTTGTCAACCGAACAAGGCATCTTGCAGCGGATTTGGTTTGAAAGAGGAAATTTCAGAACTTTTGCATCAAAACACGCATCAATTTAGTATCAGAGCTACAGTCCGCAAACATCATTACAAAAAAAATTATGTCCACACAAAAAAATACATCCACATAAAAACAGTCCGCATTCTTTTTGTTTTCATCTTTTTGATCGTCTTGAATTGTATTGCCTCCTAAATTGGAACGTAATCTACATGAACTTGTTGCATATATTTTATGTTCTTGAACCTCGGGCTTGCATCTTGTTGTTTTCAATCAACCTACACTAAAAGACCAGGCACTTTTGCTAAAATTGCCATCGAATCTTGAATTGAATCTTGTTGCTTGAAGCTATTAGTTGAAATGGTTGTGTTTGTGATTGGATATTGTTGTTCTTGGTGGGTTAATTTGCATCAACTCGTTCCTGCATACCCTACCCCCTTCCAAAATCACTTCAAAAGAACCAACTATTTTTCTACAAGTAAACGGAACCCTACTTGTGGTCTAAACCCTAAACTTTCTCCAAACACCACACACATCCGCCCTTAATAGAGCCACCTCCAAACGTCTAAACCCACAAATTTCAAGCCTTTAAATCTCCACAAAAGTCCCCAGACAAGTCCTTAGATATCTGGGCTACAACTCTCTAGAAGATCTCATCGACAAATTTGGCTAATAAATGACCAAGATTGAGCGTGAAAAATCTAATAGCTACTGAAGTGATCGATTTCAAGTGAAAGTCTTATCTTTTCCTATGTATATAAGGGTTAGCCTAGTTTAAACTATAAATAGAGATGCACACCCGCCTGTATAAGGGTCAGCAAGGAGCTTCTTTGTGTTTCTTTTGATCTTTGATCAAACATTGGATTATATATCAACGACTTGAGCAAACATTATGGGAGAATCAAATCGTACCAGCTTGGAGACACGTATCAGGGGTTAAATGTCATTCTTGGAGTTCGAACAAGCTGCAAGTGGAAGGATCTTGTTCGATCCAAAACAAGAGGCACACGACCAAGGGTGGATTGAATCCGTTCTTATCAACAGAACAAGACATCTTGCGGATGATTTGGTTATAACGAGGAAAGTTTGGAACTTTAGCACCAAACACATATCAATCGGATTATGAAGTCAAAGGAGCGTAATTGCAAAAGAAGATGTGCAGCGGGATAGAGTGGGAGGAAGCACGTCTGTAGTCTTTTGTATGACCTTATTTTCGACAAACTGTAGGATCTGCAAGGCACCACTAGAAGGGGGGGGGGTTGAATAGATGGTGCAGAAAGTGTGCTTTTTAAAATTTCTTTAAACTTGAACAATTCAAGTTCTGAAAACAGATTCTGTTTTCAGGACCTGTTTTAAAACGTTTTTAAAATCAGGTTAGAGGTCTCCAAAAATTATGAAATTTTGAGAGAACTTAGCCTCAGATGTTATGAGGGTCCGCTAAAAATTTCAAATCAAAATTCAACCTTTAACCCCTTCAAAAACCGTTGGCACTCAGATTGTGCAAATCTACCAGAAACGGTAGATGGTTTTGAAAAATTAATTCCTATTTTTGTGAATGTTCAAATGATCTGAAAATTTGACCAATAACTCTTCACACACTATATTTAAATAGGTTGAAACATTTTTTGAAAATTCTTTTGGGAACTAGGTCAAACACAACCAAAGTCTCAACCTTTGCAAGTCTAAAAATCAGACTGCACTAGTCTCAGAACTTTTGATGTTTGACTGACCTATACTTGTCCAAAAGGGTTGAACTTATGCCAAATTAACCCTAGAACGTTTATGTATGTTTCTGGAAATTTTTATAATTTTTGGAAATCGTTTACTATTTTTACGAACGTGAACAAGATGAGTAAACAATGCAGAAACTGAAAAGTAAATGCTGAAAGTAAATTGCACCAAGAATTTTATACTGGTTCGGTTATAAACAACCTACTCCAGTCTTCAAGGAACACCTTCCTTGGTTCACACTAATCACACACACGCAGTACACCTTACCGCAGGGTTGATAGAGTTACACCTAACTCCAACCCTTTACAAACCTTGTATGACAGGTACAATTTGCACGAACACCACCACCTCGCTAGAATGAAGATTGATCACACCTTGATCAATCTTTTACAAAGATGTATGAATGGTGGTTTTTATGAAGCCTATTCAAGATTGAAAGATGCAAAGTACAATAGGCTTTTTACAAGAAAAGAGAGAAAGAAAGTGTAGGAGAAAAGAGGCTTGACACTTTGATCACTTTAGAATGCAAATCTTGGTGTTGTATTTGTTTGTTCTTCTCTTCTCTCCTTATAGCATCCAGCCGTCCCCCCTTTAGCCTTCTCCCCCTCTTGAAAATTTCCTTTTGAGTGCTTGAGAGAGTGTAAGATATCATGGTGACAATGCTTTGCTTACTTGGCATCATTCCATTGGATCATCATTTAGTCTTTGCTTACTTGGCACCTCTTTATTGGCTCAATGTTGTCATCATTTGATGACATGGAAAATCTGAAATAATCACTTAATATTTGCAAAAAAATCAACCATTAAGTCATACCATAATTCACAAATTCTCTCATAAATTTCAAGACAAGAAAATATCTCCTTTCCAAGCTCAAGAAAATCGGCCAACATTATATTTTCAATGCTGAAATTTTCAGCATTTACATCATGGAATAAATTCGGATTATTTGCCATTTTCCTTTGAATTTTTGTCATAAAAATAAATCAATTTCATATGGTAAGTCTAGCTAGCAAATGAAGAGTGAACTTGGACACAATGTGAGGTAAATTTCGGCCAGCACACCCTTCACACATGCTGAGAAATTTCAGCATGTGTGATATGTAAAATATCACACTTAATTACCTTACATAATTTTCAAATTATTTCCATAACTCCTTCAATTAATCCTTTAAAAAAATTGACAAAATATCTTGTCTTAGCCATGAAGAATTCAGCCACCATGTGTGTAACATGCTGAAATTTTCAACATGTGACATAAGAGAGGTATATGTTGAATACTTACCTTTTGTAGCTTCTCTCTTTGATTCATCAACATTGTATGATTGATCCTTGACCAATCAACATGCCAACAAGGCTCCACATATGCTCCAAATCAGCTGTAGGTGGCGTTGAGTGTGTTTGTACATGTGCTGAAATTTATTTTTGCTAACTTTGTAAAATAATGCACATTTAATAATACACACATGTAATATTCCAATCAGCCCTTAATTTAATTTTCTAGAACACTTTAAGATGTATATTATATGTAAAAAGTGTCTAGATACGTGTTACATGATGTCCAAGAAAAACGTTCCATGTTATGTGCGTAGAAAACCGAATTTTTGATATTTATCGATTACCCGATTTTTTTCTAATTTAAATTCCAACTTTTGCACATGATATATATATTATGTTATACATAATATATAATATATACTTTAAATTTCAGCACTTGGCTGATTTAAAGTGGTACCATAAACATGTGACAAAATTAAAATTGGAATCTTCACATTTTGGCCTAAATGTGGGGTGATTTGTGTGTGCCAACATGGAAAGTATTTTTGCCTGATTTTTCAGTGATGTGCACGAAATTTACATCAATTTTTGATGTATATGGGCTGGCCATTTATTTATGGCAAGTACGTGACATGTTGGCGAAGTTTCGGTATTCGCCCAATACGACAAATTTCGGTTTAGAACCTTTTATCGTGTCGTATTTAATTTGTCATCACCATATCTTATATCATATGATATAAGACCTGAATATACTCATAAATATGAGTTAATTATAGTGGTGTGACGTTAACGTACGTACGTAAGATATATAACGTGTCGGTAGTACGTTGGAATACATGTGTATGTGCCTTTAAAAAAAATCTGAAAATATAGTATATATATGTATAAAAGGCGTGTGACATTGAATGTGGGGAGGAGGAGAAAACTTTCCTTCCTTAGCCTTGTTGCCTTTGTGCCTTTTCCAAATGAATCTTCCTTTAATGAACTACTTAGTTTATAAAACTAAGTACTTCACTTAATGAACTAATTTAGTTCATTAATGGTGGCACCTGAAAATAGTATAAACTCAACAAATGTTCGCCATATGATGTAAGCTTTAATGCTTCATGGCTCGTTAGTACGGTAACATAATATATAAGCTAAATAAGGCAAGTAATGACAAGTTATCATGCATACATGTACACACTTATACACGTTTGTATATATGTATATATATTCAACGTTTCTTATTTTGAAATCACTCAAACCCTCTTATTTCTACACAAACATGGCTTGTACCTTTAGCAATATGTTTTAGAGTCATTTTAGAATTTTTTACATATGAAAAATGTTTGTTAGAAGATGGGAAAGAAGACTTACCAAATTTGAGAAATCGACTATTTTTTAGGGTTTTCATAGGATGACCCTATCTTGGTTTTTCAGCCCTAACTTTATCATCCAAAGTTGTTTTGAAGTGGTTCAAAATGCTATGAAAACTAGGCATCCAGGTTTATAACTCTCTAGAAGACCTCATCGACAAATGCGACTTGTAAATAACTGAGATTACGCGTGAAAGATTAGATAGGTGCTGAAGTGATAGATTTCAATCAAAAGTCCTCTCTTTTCCTATGTATATTCGGGTTAGTCTAGTTTAAACTAAATGGGATTGCATCATTGTGTAACCAAAGTTAAATAAAATTTGATATCATTTTTGGCCAAGGCTGATCAGCAAGGAGTTTTCTTGTGTTTCTTTTGATCTTAGATCAGAAATTAGATTCTATATCAACGTCTTGAGTAAACGTTGTGGGGGGAATCGAGTCCTACCAACTTGCAGACGCGTACCAGGGGTGAAACGTCATTCTTGGAGCACGAACAAGCTGCACGTGTAAGGATCTTGCTCGATCAAAAACAAGAGACACACAGCCAATGGTGAATTGAATCCATTCTTATCAACCGAACACGACATCTTGCAAAGGATTTGGTTAGAACAAGGAATGATCAGAGCTTTTGCGTCAAACACGCATCAATTAGCAAATTCAAAATCAACCTTTTTTCTGCCTTTTCATTATTCGTGTATGTCACACTTTGGCTTTTACCTCCTCTCAATTGATCTCACCACACGCGATGGCTTTTACCTCTCTTTCTTGAAGAATTGAAGCTCACAATGTCAAATCCACTACAGCAAGTAGTATTGAAATTGGTTCAAACTTGTCTTGTGCTTGAAGTAAACCGCCTGGAAGCTTGTGTTACAACAAGGATATGTGTAGAAATAATAAACCATAATTGGCCTAAAAAATAATTCTAAAGGATTTCCTTGAGCAAATATTAGTTCAACCAGCCTAGAAGGAATCAATCGCACGCCAATTTCATACAAATCAAACGACTCAAATAGGTCTTAAAAAGAATTCAAGGGTTTTTGTGCGTGTTCAGAATTTGACCAAACTCGTTCTTGATCGATGCAAACTGACTTTTCTCAAGAATGAACACAATACTCAATCAATTTTCAAGTTACTAGCTACAATATAGATACAATATATAGAGGTTTGAAGATGGCATCTGACAGTTTTTGAATATTTTTGAATTTGGATAAGAAACGGCTCTTTTCTTGAAGTTCTTAACTTGAACTTTTTAGTTTTCTTGTTCATGATTTTGACTTTCTTGATATTTCTACGCTCAAACATTCAACAACGGGAAAGAGCTGATGTTTCTGTTAGCACTGTAATCAGAAAAGTGCACTGTGTGCATGTGAATAAACTGAAAACAAAAACGCAAGCAAAACCGAGGCGAGCGTAAGGACTCTGTCCTTAAGACGAATTGCTCCGGTATACTGTGCCCAACCGGATGGAACAAACGTCTCCCAGGATACAACGGTTTTCGTTCATACGAGTGGCACTACAGCGTAGGAACAGCGACGAACCTGTTAAAGGTGTACTGATTTCTCGAGTTGACTGTATCGTGATGAAATGCAATGGAGAATGCTTTAATAAAAAGGATCTCGGTACTGTAAAAACAGTGAACTCGTATGCATGCATGGCTACAGATTATATAGATGTAGGGTGGTTGAAGGAGGTTGAAGGAGGTTGATGGTCTGAACGAATCTGGACCGTTGGATTAAACCAGTTAAAGATCTCCACCGTTAGATCATAACCTTTGTCTGAACAAACGTCAACCATTAGATCAGAAAACCGAAGATAAGATCAAATCTGAGACGTAGGATCAGCAAACCGCGATCAACCGCAGATCAGACTTGATCTGCACCGTTGGATCACGCGATCAACCGCACCATAGGATCAGACTTGATCTGCACCGTTGGATCACCGCAGATAATCGTAGACCGTAGGATCAAGTAATTATTTTTCTGGAAAAATTTAAAAGAAATTTATCCAAAAAGATAAGAACCGGGCCACGAGCCATGAGCCACGAGCCCGAGCCCGAGCCGAGCCGGCCGGCCAGACGGGCGGGCGGCGGCGGCGCGCGCGCGCGCGTGTGTGGTGAACCTTGCCTGAGCTGCGTCCTGACTCTGTCAGAAAACTTCTCATGCCCAAGGGCACATTTTAGAAAGCTCCAACTTGTAACTTATATGGTGGCCTTTCTCTCTCAAGTGGGCAATGTGGTATACAAGCAAATTGGTGATGTGTTCACTCCTCAAGAGGCCACATCACCAATTTTTCTAATTTCCACCAATTTTACTCCAACTTTGAGCATTAATTTCTCATTCACCCAGTATCGGAATCGAGTGATTCAAAAGCCAAAAATCATCTACTCGTTACGTAGATAATTTAGAAATTTTTAGTTTCCGTTTTTGATTAACGAACACTAATCATAATTAAGCTCAAAGTATGGTGGTTGTCAAGTTTTGACAAACCCACTTGCAATCCAACCTTTTCCCATTTCATTTCTCCAACAATCCCCCACATGAATGAAAATTAATGCAAATGTGAATGCAGACTCTATCGAGAAATCAGACAAAGAAATGTTGCATCAGAAGAGGTAGCTTCTGGCCTTGAACCTTTCTTAGTGATGTATCATCGGATCCACTCAGCTGGTTAGTGACCTGATGTCTTGAACTATCAGCCTTTATTGTGAACCTAGACAATGATACTCACACAACATTTCCTTTGACACCCCTTATTGGTTCTCATGGTTGTGTTTATTTTGGCCATGAACAACCTGGTTTCAGAAAGTGTATTAGAGAATTCTTGCCTCTCAGAAATCTCATAGAAGCGGCCCCACTTCACACTTACATAGGTGATTCCTATCAAAAGTATTCTGCCATACCCCACTTGATTTATCAAGATATAGGACATCATTAAAAGCATTAGCTTAACCTAACGGTTCTCTGCAGATAGCACTTTTGTTTAACAGAATGAGTAAGTGCTAACTGAACCCTTATAACTTAGTTTTCCCATTGAACCAAGATTCTGGGATCTCCAGTCAACAAGGTTGGGTTACCGTTACAAAGATTCATGCTTTGTAGGCTTAAGTCCCATTCCGTTTGTCAACCTTGACATTTGATCTCTAGGCAAAGCTTTTGTAAGCGGATCCGCAAGATTCTCCTTTGATTTTATGTAATCAATGGAAATCACGCCATTAGAGATCAACTGCTTAATGGTATTATGTCTCCGACGTATGTGTCGTGACTTACCATTATAGATGCTGCTTTGAGCTCGTCCTATAGCTGACTGACTGTCACAATGTATGCTGATAGGAGCGATTGGCTTAGGCCAGCATGGAATGTCTTCTAGGAAATTTCGAAGCCATTCAGCTTCTTCCCCAGCTTTATCGAGTGCTATAAACTCAGCTTCCATAGTTGACGAGCTATGCATGTCTGCTTTGTAGACTTCCATGACACAGCACCACCACCTACAGTGAATAAGTATCCACTGGTGGATTTAGAATCCTTACAATCTGATATCCAGTTTGCGTCGCAATATCCTTCCAATACTGCTAGATATCTTGTGTACTGTAATCCAAGATTCATTGTGTATTTCAGATATCTCATCACTCTATTTAGAGCTTTCCAATGTTCGTCACTTGGATTACTGGTGAACCTACTCAATTTGTTTACTGAACAAGCCAAGTCAGGTCTTGTACAGTTTGTTATGTACATCAGACTCCCAATGACTTGTGAATACTTTAATTGAGCTACAGGTTCACCCCGGTTCTTCCTCAAGTGTATACTTAAGTCCAGTGGGGTCTTTACCGGTTTTACATCAAGCATATTGAATCGTTTAAGAACAGACTCAATGTAGTGACTTTGAGACATGACCAATCCTTCTGCTACCCTAGAAATTTTAATTCCTAGAATAACATTGGCAACCCCCATGTCTTTCATGTCAAAATTTCTTGTTAACATCTTCTTGGTATTCAAGATGATGTCGTGTGTATTACCCATGATTAGCATATCATCTACATAGAGACATACTATCACATAGGCGTTTGGTGTGTTTTTGATGTAAACACACTTGTCACATTCATTGATCCTGAAACCGTTTGAAATCATGGCTTGATCAAACTTCAAATGCCACTGTTTTGGTGCTTGTTTAAGTCCGTACAAAGACTTAACAAGTCTACAAACTTTCTTTTCTTGTCCTGGGACAGTAAACCCTTCAGGCTGTTCCATATAAATCTCTTCTTCCAGCTCGCCATTCAAGAAGGCAGTCTTTACATCCATTTGATGGATCTCTAGGTCGTAGACTGCAGCAATAGCAACTAGCATTCTTATGGAAGTAATCCTAGTTACTGGTGAATAAGTGTCAAAGAAGTCAAAACCTTCCTTTTGTCGATAGCCCTTAGCTACCAACCGGGCCTTGTACTTATCAATGGATCCATCCTCTTTGAGTTTTTTCTTAAAAATCCACTTGCATCCAAGTGGTTTACTCCCTTGAGGAAGATCTACCAGCTCCCACGTGTGATTTTGAAGAATTGATTCTATCTCACTGTTTACTGCCTCCTTCCAGAAGGGAGCTTCTGGAGTTGACATCGCCTCTGAAAACGTTCTTGGATCGTTTTCTACCAAGTATGTTAGAAAATCTGGTCCAAAAGATGTTGGTATTCTAGTTCGTTTGCTTTGACGCAGTTCCTCACTTTCTTGAGGAGTCGTCTCACGCACTCGCTTACTAGTGCTTGCTTTTTCGCTGTTTCCGTCTTTCTTTGGAAAGACATTTTCAAAGAACACTGCATTTCTTGATTCCATGACAACATTCTCATGTATGTCAGGAATGTCGGACTTGTGCACCAAGAATCGATATGCACTACTGTTAGTTGCATATCCTATGAATATGCAATCAATTGTTTTAGGCCCAATTCTAACTTGTCTTGGTTTGGGTACTGCAACCTTTGCCAGACACCCCCACACTTTCAAGTATTTGTAACTAGGCTTATGGCCTTTCCAAAGCTCGTATGGGGTCTCATCCATCTTCTTTGGTGGAATTCTATTTAAAATGACGTTGGCGGAGAGAATTGCTTCCCCCCACAAGTTCTGCGGTAAGCCCGAACTTATCAACATAGCATTCATCATCTCTTTCAGAGTACGGTTTTTGCGTTCAGCAATACCATTCGATTGAGGTGAATATGGTGCAGTCATTTGATGAATAATGCCATGTTCTGAACAGAATTCATTGAACGGTGCATCATATTCGCCACCTCTATCACTACGAATTGACTTAATTCGTTTGCTAAGTTGATTCTCAACTTCATTTTTATAATCTTTAAAAGCATCTAAGGCCTCATCTTTGCTACTTAGCAAATAAACGTAACAGTATCGAGTGCAATCGTCAATAAAAGTCACAAAGTACTTTTTACCGCTTCTTGTTTGCACAAACTTTAAATCACAAACATCTGTGTGAATTAAATCTAACACTTCAGTGTTTCTTTTGATTGAAGGAAATGGTAACTTAGCCATTTTTGCTTCAACACAAACTTGGCACTTTTCATTATTGAAACTTAGTTTGAGTAATAAGTCGAGATTAATCCTTCTTTGTAATGACTTATAATTAACATGACCCAAACGTAAATGCCATAAACATGAAGACTCAAGCATGTAAGCGGAAGTAGAAGCAGTTTTATTAGCCTCATCGGGCGTAGTCTTCGTTGGTACAATAGTTATAACACTAAGTTTAAACATATTGTCCATCAGGTACCCCTTCCCTAGAAATACACCATTCTTAGTCAGAATACATTTGTTACAATCAAATACTAGCCTAAATCCATGCCTGACTAGTAAAGCACCAGAGACTAAGTTCTTGCGAATGTCGGGAACATGCAGCACATCCTGCAACGTCAATTCTTTCCCGGAGGTCATCTTCAGAATCACTTTGCCCGAACCTTCAATTTTCGAGCTATCTTTGTTTCCCATGTACAGCCTTTCATTGTCTTTCGCAGGAGTATATTCCTTGAACATTCCCCTGTTTGCACAAACGTGTCTAGTGGCGCCAGTGTCCACCCACCACTGGCTAGGATTACCTACAGCATTACATTCAGAAACAATAGCACACAAGTCCAAATCATCCATTGCACTTACAAGGTTGGCTTTGGCTTTCTCTTGCCTTTTCTTGGGCTTCCTGCAGTCAACACTACGATGCCCTTGAATTCCACAATTGTAACATTTTCCAGTGAACTTTTTGGCAATCTTCTTGCCCTTTGCGTTCACTCCGACAGAATTTCCTCTCTTCTTTTTCGACGCCTCTGCAACGTGAGCTTTTGCATGGCCAGAACTGGAAGACGGCTTCTTGTCTGCCCTTCGATTGTCTTCCTCTATACGGAGTCGGACAATCAAGTCTTCCAAAGACATTTCCTTTCTCTTGTGCTTGAGATAGCTTTGGAATTCCCTCCACGAAAGAGGAAGCTTCTCAATCATAGCAGCAACAAGAAAATATTCACTGAGGGTCATACCCTCCTCTTTCATCTCAGCAACAAGCATCTGAAGTTCCTCAATCTGAGAAACAACAGTCCTGGAATCTGTCATTTGAAAATCAAGAAATTTTCCAATAATAAATTTCTTAGTACCGGCATCCTCAGTGCGGTACTTTTTGTCTAACGCCTGCCATAAGGATTTCGCAGTTTTATAAGTAGAATACAATCCATACAATGAATTATCTAAACAACTTAAAATGTGACTCAAACAAACATAATTGCTGTAACTCCACGCTTCAGCAATCAGATTGTTTTGCATGTTCACATTTTGATCTTCCACCGGCACCACCTCCGGAGGATCCTCAGTCAGCATCTTAGCCAAACCCAACGTGGTCAAGAAGAACAACATCTTCTGTTGCCAGCGTTTGAAGTAACTTCCTCCAAACTTCTCTGGCTTTTCAACCTGTCCAACAGCAGGAACAGGAGCAGTGACTGGAGCAGCGGGTGCAACAAGAACAGCATTGTTCTGTTCCTCAGAAATTCCCAGATGCACACCGTTGAACGAGTTGGAACTTTCGCCTTCCATATTTCAGTTTCTGTTAAACGCAATACAGAAAACAGAAACAGAAACCGATTAGTTTCGTACAAACAGACGCAGTAAACGCAACGAGAGAACCGAAACAGATTACAGTATATATCAAAATATAAATTCGTCTTAAGAATGTTAGCACTGTAATCAGAAAAGTGCACTGTGTGCATGTGAATAAACTGAAAACAAAAACGCAAGCAAAACCGAGGCGAGCGTAAGGACTCTGTCCTTAAGACGAATTGCTCCGGTATACTGTGCCCAACCGGATGGAACAAACGTCTCCCAGGATACAACGGTTTTCGTTCATACGAGTGGCACTACAGCGTAGGAACATCGACGAACCTGTTAAAGGTGTACTGATTTCTCGAGTTGACTGTATCGTGATGAAATGCAATGCAGAATGCTTTAATAAAAAGGATCTCGGTACTGTAAAAACAGTGAACTCGTATGCATGCATGGCTACAGATTATATAGATGTAGGGTGGTTGAAGGAGGTTGAAGGAGGTTGATGGTCTGAACGAATCTGGACCGTTGGATTAAACCAGTTAAAGATCTCCACCGTTAGATCATAACCTTTGTCTGAACAAACGTCAACCATTGGATCAGAAAACCGAAGATAAGATCAAATCTGAGACGTAGGATCAGCAAACCGCGATCAACCGCAGATAACCGTAGGATCAGACTTGATCTGCACCGTTGGATCACGCGATCAACCGCACCATATGATCAGACTTGATCTGCACCGTTGGATCACCGCAGATAATCGTAGACCGTAGGATCAAGTAATTATTTTTCTGGAAAAATTTAAAAGACATTTATCCAAAAAAATAAGAACCGGGCCACGAGCCACGAGCCCGAGCACGAGCCGAGCCGGCCGGCCGGCCGGACGGGCGGCGGCGGCGCGCGCGCGTGTGTGGTGAACCTTGCCTGAGCTGCGTCCTGACTCCGTCAGAAAACTTCTCATGCCCAAGGGCAAATTTTAGAAAGCTCCAACTTGTAACTTATATGGTGGCCTTTCTCTCTCAAGTGGGCAATGTGGTATACAAGCAAATTGGTGATGTGTTCACTCCTCAAGAGGCCACATCACCAATTTTTCTAATTTCCACCAATTTTACTCCAACTTTGAGCATTAATTTCTCATTCACCCGGTATCGGAATCGAGTGATTCAAAAGCCAAAAATCATCTACTCGTTACGTAGATAATTTAGAAATTTTTAGTTTCTGTTTTTGATTAACGAACACTAATCATAATTAAGCTCAAAGTATGGTGGTTGTCAAGTTTTGACAAACCCACTTGCAATCCAACCTTTTCCCATTTCATTTCTCCAACAGTTTCTTGACTCTTCTTTTAGTAATCTCAAATCTGAAATTTGAAACAAGTTCTTGGAATTTCTCGAACTTGTTGTGGCTGTATTTCTTGCACGCACACCCCCGAAAAGACTTTCTTTTTTTTTGGGGGGGATTTTCTGTTTTTCTGAATTTTTTTTAAGACTCAAACCGTTTTTGACTAGGAAAAGCTCCAAATCGGATCAAAAGCACAAAGCCTAGGCCTTTTTGTAACCTTAGGTTGAACAAGACCAGATTTGATTCAGCTTAGTATTGTAAGAAGAAGAAGAGTCTTCTTCTTGGTGAGATCATATTGTGAGAGATTGGGTAAATTGTTGGTCAAGGAGCAAGGGTGCTTCTTGTTTGAGATTTCTAGACTTTGAAAGATTAGTTGATAGTGTGTGGTGCACTATTCTCCCTACAAGATTTCTTTGAGGGCAAAGAAGATCTTTGGAGGCTAAACTTCAAAGGGTTAGACTTCTTGGTTGTGGTCTAGGCAAGGTGCCTAGTTTTTGTATTTTCTGGATTTTGTTTTTGATTGTTGTTTTCCCCAAAAGAAATAACAATCCCCATTTCAAAATCCTTCTTGTGAAACATCAAGAAGGTAGAGGAGTAGAGTCATTTGACTTGAACCTCTATACATACTTGTGTTCTTTATTTTCTTTCAAGTCTTTATTCTTTCTAAAGAACACACCCAAGTATTGGTTGCACTTCAAAATGAAAAATAGCCATAAAATATCCATACTTGGTGAACACACTATTCAACCCCCCCTTCTAGTGTGTTCTAAGGGACCTAACAATTGGTATCAGAGCCACATCTTGCTTATTTGAGTCCAAATACAAGATTTAATCATTCTAGTATGGATCCCTTCGTTTTTGATGATGTGAGTTCTCCCAGTGCTGATGCCTCTAGAAAAAGGAGGCAGGAAACCCTACTCCCTTCTATCTCAAATGTCCATGTCAAAGTTCCAATGTTTGACCCTCTAAACTACCCACTATGGAAGTCAAATATGGAAACCTACTTACGTTCTTGTGGGCACAGAATATGGGTTGAGGTCTCAAGAGGATCTATGATTCCCATTGATATTGATGATCCTACTCCTGAGGAGGAGTTTCAGTTGGCCATAAATAGCAAGGCTCTTGCTATTTTAAACAGCTCTCTTTCCTCAAATGAGAGAGCACAGATTCAAGGTGTCCAATCCGCTCATGAGGCTTAGACAAAGCTTGAGATGATCCATGAAGGAACATCTCAAGTAAGAAAGGCCAAAAGGAGACAGTTGATAAAACAGTTCTACAACTTTACTGTCCCTAAAGGTGAAAAGATTGAAGAGTCCATCCAAAGATTCACCAAGCTTGTCAACCTTCTCAAAGCGGTTGGCAAGAAAATAGAACAAGAGGATCTAAATCATTGCTTCCTAAACAGTTTAGGAAGAGAATGGAACGCAAAAGTGACGGCTATTGAGGAGTCCAAGGATTTGGAAACAATCACCTTGGACGAGTTATACGGGAATCTCATTACTTATGAGATTCATTTGGATGCACAAGAAAAGAACGACCCTATTCGCCACTCCTCTAAGGCGCTAGTATGCGAGTCGGATGACTCGGACGATGAAATCAGACTTCTTGTCAAAAGATTCCGACGGTTTGCGAGAAAGAATGGTGATGAAGCCAAAAGATTCATCAAGGAGAAGTACTCCAAGGACAAGGTGAAGGACCAAGAGAATAAATGCTACAAGTGTGGGAAGCTTGGTCACTTCATGAAGGATTGTCGGGTGAAGGAGCCGCAACTCAAAGACAAGAAGGCCATCTACCAAAGGAAGAAGGCCTTGCAAGCGGAAGTAGCCCATTGGGAGAGCATTCTTTCCGGGTCCGAGAGCGACAATGGCGATCATGATGATCTTGCACTCACGGGGGTGGTTCAAGATGATCTTGAGAAGGAGTTCTTTGCACTCATGGCCATTGATGACGACATGGAGGTATGCAATATCTCATCTCACTATAGAATTATTGATGAACGAGATGATTTAGTGCAAGAAAATGACCTCTTAGATTTAAAATATAAACGTGTCAAGAAAGAGTTTAGAGCATGCTTAAATGAATATAATGACACGTTAGAAGATCACATTGCATTGCAACTTGAGCATGATATATTTTTGACTATGCATGTGATTGCACTTGAAGAGAAACATGATTTGATGAAATCATGTGCTCAAGCCCTTGAGGATAAGAAAAATGATTCAAGGGTAAGTGCTACAAAGGTAGAGGTTGAGGATGCATCTAGGCCAAGCATGAAAACAAAAATAAAACCTAGTGCCATGTATGCATCCAAGAAGGGAAATAAGAAGGAACAAGCACAAGTGATCAAGGAGTCCAAAACCTCCTTGAAGAAGCAAAGGCACATGCCTAAACAAAAGGCTAATGCACCAAAGGCATCACAACCTTTGGTTCATGTTGTGAAACAAAAACCTTCTTCTATTCCAAAGAAGGTGGTTCCTAAAAAGGAAACACGACATGTGCCTGCGCACAAACATTCGCACAAGCATGCACCAACTCACAAGCATACTCCTACATGTTTTTATTGCAATAGGAAAGGCCATGTAGAAAGAGTGTGTAGAGCAAAAAATAATAAGAATTTTGTGTGGGTGCCGAAAGGCGAGATGAAAGTGACTAACCTTCAAGGATCCAAAACAAAAGGGGTACCAACTTCATATGGTTCTTTTGTAGGCCCTAGCACTCAATGGAGAAAGCGAAGACAAGATGGTCAAATGGGTCGTGGACAGTGGGTGTTCCAACCATATGACGGGAGACAAACGTCTCTTCTATAGACTCACTATGCAAGACGGAGGAGTTGTCCACTTTGGCGGTAGCAAAGGCCAAATCAAAGGACATGGTATTGTGGGTAACGATTCCTTCTCTCTTAGTGATGTCTTATATGTTGTAGGTCTTAAGTTTAACTTGATAAGTGTCAGTCAACTTTGTGATGCTAATTATGAGGTAACGTTTTTGAAAACAAAGTGTGTTGTGAAAAAGGAAGAAAAGATCTTATTTGAGGCTTTGCGTTTCAAAAATATTTACAAACTTAGCATCAATGATTTAGTTTCTCAAAATGTATCTTGTCTAGTTGCTAAGAATGATTTGACGCAACTATGGCATAGACGTCTCGGACATGTATGTTTCAAAACATTTAAATTTATTTGCGAAAATGATAAAGTCCGAGGCCTTCCAAAAATGAGTTTCGAAAACCATGACTTAAGTGACACTTGTCAAAAGGCGAAGCTTGTGAAAACAAGCTTCAAACCCAAGACAACTATTTCCACCTCCAAGCCCCTACAATTGCTTCATATGGATTTGTATGGGGATGTTGGAACAAGAAGCTTGGGTGGTAAACATTATACCTTCGTGGTAGTAGATGACTATACTCGTTATACGTGGGTGATGTTTCTAACTAAAAAGAGTGATGCATGTATTGAGTTTATAAGTTTAAGTAAACGATTGGAAAATCATGTGGGTGACACCATTAAAACCATCCGTAGTGATCGTGGTGGTGAGTTCGATGGTGATTTCGAAAGGTTTTGTGTATCCAAAGGATACTCTCATGACCTTTCGGCACCTAGAGCTCCTCAACAAAATGGTGTGGCCGAACGAAAGAATAGAACTCTACAAGAAATGTGTAGAGCAATGTTGAATGAGTTTGGTTTGCCTAAGTATCTTTGGGCCGAAGCGGTAAATGCCGCTTGCCATGTGATCAATCGTGTCTATTTGAGACCATACCTAAATGTGACACCCTATGAGCTTTGGAATGGAAAAGTTCCCAATATTGGGTATTTCAAGGTCTTTGGTTGCAAGTGTTTTATACTTAATACCAAAGATACTTTGGACAACTTGACCTCAAAGCGGATGAGGGTATCTTTTTAGGTTATGCCTCAAATAGTAAAGCATTTCGTGTTTTCAACAAAAGAAGTCAAAAGGTGGAAGAATCAATCCATGTTAAGTTTAATGAGTCACTTAGTGACGAACCTAAACTTAATGAGGACAGTGAAGAGGATGAAGATGTGACTCCTCAAGAAGAAATTCTTGAGGATGTTCCTATGGTTGTTCCTCAACGAGAGATCGTTGATGATCCTCCAAATGGAAACATCTTCATTGATTTGAGAGTTGAACCTATTGAAGGTACTCCTCCACCTTGTGTGCATGAACTTAGTGAGTCAAATAGAAATATTTCTCATAATCATGTTGAAACACAAAATGTAGATAATGCATCACACACTCCGGAACATGAGGTTCATGTAGATAATGAAGGTTCATCTCTTCCGAAACATGATCAAGAGGAAGTTGGAGGAGATGTCTCCAATCTTCCTAGATCATTTAAGCACAAAAGTTCTCACCCTCAAGAGTTGGTCATAGGTGATCTAAATAGGGGTATCACCACACGAAGGCAATATAGAGACAATGCATTTGTTTCTCTTATAGAGCCTAAAAATATTAAAGATGCACTTCTTGATGAAAATTAGATCTTGGCTATGCAAGAAGAATTAAACCAATTTGAAAGAAGTGATGTTTGGGAGTTAGTTCCCAAACCACACGATCATCCTATTATTGGTACGAAATGGGTTTTTCGTAACAAGATGGATGATCAAGGTAATGTCACTAGAAACAAGGCTAGGTTAGTTGCTCAAGGATACCGTCAAGAAGAAGGTATTGATTTTGATGAGACATTTGCACCCGTAGCACGGCTTGAAGCTATTAGGATGTTATTAGCATATGCTTGTTATAGGGATTTTAAACTTTACCAAATGGATGTTAAATCCGCTTTCTTGAATGGTGTTATTCAAGAGGAAGTGTATGTTGCACAACCTCCCGGGTTTGAATGTCATGATTCACCCATCATGTCTTCAAACTTAAAAAGGCTCTTGACGGCCTCAAACAAGCTCCAAGAGCTTGGTACGAGAGGTTAAGTACTTTTCTTCTTAATAATGGTTTTTCAAGAGGTAAGGTTGACACTACTTTGTTCATAAAAGAACAAGGTAGGAACCATTTAATTGTTCAAGTATATGTTGATGATATTATTTTTGGTGCTACTAACAATTGTCTTTGTGAGCAATTTACTGGTCTTATGCAAGGTGAGTTCGAGATGAGCATGATGGGCGAACTAAATTATTTCCTTGGATTACAAATCAAGCAAACCGAAGATGGCGTGTACATTTCCCAAACCAAATACACAAGAGATTTGCTCAAAAAGTACAACTTTGGTGAAGGAAGAGAGGTGAACACTCCTATGAGCACAAGTGCCAAGCTTGACAAGGATGAAAAAGGAAAGCATGTCGAGGTAACCTTGTATCGTGGCATTATAAGTAGTCTACTTTATTTAACGGCTAGTAGACCCGATATTTTACATGCAGTATGTTTATGTCTAGATTTCAAAGTGATCCTAGGGAGATGCATTTTATTGCGGTAAAACGCATCCTTAGATACCTTAGAAGTACTTTGAAATTTGGTTTATTTTATCCTAAGAATGCATGTTTTGATTTAAGAGGATATTGTGACTCCGATTATGCGGGGAGTCTAGTTGACAGAAAGAGCACCTCCGGAACTTGTCAGTTTCTCGGAGATTGTCTCGTTTCTTGGTTCTCCAAGAAACAAAACAGTGTGTCTCTTTCTACGGCGGAATCCGAATATGTGTCGGCCGCCTCGTGTTGTACACAATTATTATGGATGACAAACACGTTAAATGATTATAACATTCACTTCTCAAAGGTGCCAATTTTGTGTGATAACACGTCCGCTATTAATATTGCACAAAATCCCGTCCAACATAGTCGGACCAAGCACATTGAAGTGAGATATCATTTCATCCGCGATTGTGTACAAAAGAACTTGGTAAGTGTGGAATTCGTTCCTACACGAGACCAATTAGCGGCCATTTTCACGAAACCTTTACCTAGTGATGTCTTTGTATCCATAAGAAGTAGGTTGGGGTTGCTCAACATGGGTTGATAAAACCATCTTGAGTTTTAAGCACGAAAATTTCAAAAATTTTCAAAGATCAGTGCACATAAAGCGCTTCATCACACTTGCTTCAGGCGTTCAATGTCACATCAAGCGCTTGATGTTAAGGATGTCACTTGTTCAAAGTGACATCAGGCGCTTTATGTCCCTTTACAAAGGCGTTCGATGTAGGATTAAGTGCTTTATCTAAGTTTGCTCACTCGTTCAAAGTGACATTAAGCGCTCAATCTGCATCTCCACAGCCGTTCAATGTGACTTTAAGCGCTTCATCCTCTTTTGTGAAGTCGTTTGAAGTCACTTGAGGCGCTCCAACCCTATTTTCATTATCTTTTCCACCGTCTCTTCAGCTTTCGCGCCATTCTAGAGCCATCAATTTCTGCCGCCGCTTCTCCTTCTCTTCTCTCTCCCACGTCTTCCCATTTTCCCACATCTTCCCTCTTTCCAAGCTCTTCTTCATTCTCATCTCTTGAACTTCCCCACTAACTCCTTAAAACTCACCTGCCCTCATCATTTCTCCTCATCTTCCTACTCATCCTCTTCTCAAAATCAAATCTTATCATTCTACAATGGCGTCTGCTGGATCATCCCAAAATGTCCCTATGGGTCACCGGAGAAAGAGACCTGCCGGGATCAGAGAACCTTCTGAACTGAAAGATATCCGAAAATCTCTCACAAAGGAGAACTTACCATGGATGAAACGAAAACTAGATCATGATGTCACAAAATCTTCCCATCACACTGCCATGGGTATTCATCTATCTCTCTACTCTCACATGCTTTATGAAGAATGGAAGGGCAAAAACAGACCAGTGGTACCGTTAAAATTGGTTCAGATTGATGATTTTACCACTGCCCACAATGCAAACCAGGTTATTGCTCTTCTTAAAAAACAAGGATGGACTCATTTGTGGCATCGGTTAGATATGAAATCCTACTCTAAAACTCTTACACGCAAATTTTATGCAAACATGTGGATTACCCCTGCTTCTGAAAACTCCTCTTTCTCCTTAAACACTGTCATAAATGGTACTCCTCTTAGTTTTTCAATTCAGGAAATCTGTACCATTTTAGGAGTTAGAAATGAAGGCTTAAGTGATTTTTCTGTGTTCGATTGGAGCGACCGATAAGGCATCAGTGAGCAAGATGTCAAATTCCATCTTCAATACTTTCCTACCAAAAAGACTCAAAACATGCCTTTAGTAAATCGAATTTTACTTGCTGTCGTTACTTACTGTATGAACGGGAAAGCAACTAGAAATCCGAGTAATATGGATTTCTATGTTACCTACCGCATTCTGCAAGAGACACAGTTAAATTTTGGTTGGATTCTTGTTGAGGTTATGATGGCTGCGCTAAGGAAAGGCTCTAAAGCTTTGCCTTTCGCAAACATCGTGACCATGCTGATAAAATCTAAAGGCATTGAAATTGCTGACGAATCCCTCACGAACGTAGCCAACACTGACTACTATGATAACTCAAATATAGCTCAGGCAGTTGATTCTCAACGACGAAAAAGTACCCTTCTTCCTGATCTTGCTGATGAAGGTCCTCAGGACGGTGATGGTACTAGTACTATTGCTGAGCTGCTTGCACGAATCCAGTCTCTGGAACAGTCTGTTCAGCAACTTCAACTTAGAGATGCACGCCATGAATATCGGTTCGGCGCTCTTAAAGCAGCTCTTCTCCGAGAATTTCCATGGGCCTACATTTCTCCTGATTTTGATGATTTAGAGGGAGAAAATGTTGCTGCTGCTGGAGATGCAGGGACTGGTGTTGGAGATGCAGGGACTGGTGTTGCTGGTGTTGGTGGAGTCGAACATGCCGGCAGAGGTGGTCAGCAAATGGGTGGCTTTGCAGAATATGCATCAAGCCGGTTCAGTTTCGGGGATTTGCCCCCTGGTGGAAGCGGTGCTGGCTGCGGCGGTGGATTGTAGACTTTTTATTCTGTTGGATTGCAAAATTTTTATCTTTAGATGGCTAAAAACTTATCTTTCATTTCGGTGCTATTTGAAACATTTCTTTACTGCGTTTAGCTTATGTTAATGATAATGTTTTTCTTGCATCACTTTTTATTGGATTATATGGTTCTCTTCTTGAGAAGTAATTATGCACTTTGTGAGGAGGAGCATGTGTTAAGGGGGAGTCAATTTAAAATAACGCACGTTGTGAAATCATCAAAAAGAGGGAGAATGTTAGAATATGTTTTGGTTTTGATGATTTGCACAAGGTTGGCACTTGGAAAATCAGATTAGGCGCTTAATGCTGTGTGTTTGAAGTCAGTGTACTTCGAACACTCACTTCAGGCGCTTAATGTACCTTGGTGGAGTCTAGTACACTTCGAACGCCTGCATTAGGCGCTTTATATGAAGTGTCTGGATGTGCGTACACTTCGAACGCCTAGATTAGGCGCTTCATGTGAAGTGTATGAAAGTCAGGACACTTCGAACGCCTACATTAGGCGCTTCATGTGTCCTGATGAAAAGTGCGAACACTTCGAACGCCTACATTAGGCGCTTCAAGTGTTTCACCAAGTCAAAAGTACTTTTCTCTAAATGGACACGTTCTCCCAAAGTCCTTTTCTGAGAAAATGTCAGTTTCAGTTCGAACAAGCATTAAGTGCTACATTAGGCGCTTCATGTGACTTCAAACGGCTTCAGTTGCCAACATAAGACGCTTAGTGTGACTTCGAACGGCTGTTCTTTTTCACATTAAGCGCTCAATGTTACATCGAACGCCTATACACTAGACCCATTAGGCGCTTCATGTGACCAACGGTTCAAAAGTCTTTGTGCTTCATTTTCTAACCAGTTGACTCTTTTGTACCCTCTTCTGTTAGTGTTATTTCCACAGGTTTTCTCTTACACTCAGAGTTGCCAGTTTTCCATTCTTGGCCATGGTTCTGGATTTTCTCCAAAGAGTTTTGCTACATGCCAAGAGAAGATCTCTAAGAATGATAAGGTACCATCACAAGCTGCCAAAGCCCATTATTGGCTGTGCAGAGGCTTTCAAACGGGAAGAAATTTGAAGGTTGATAAAAGAAGGGTTTCCTCCATTTTCTTCTCCAACTTTCTACTTTGCAAGCTCTCAAATTCTCTCAAGCTCAAGCTCTCAAAATACTTGTAATCTTTGTATATTTTTACTTTATTGTTGAGAATGATTATTGTAAGAAGAAGAAGAGTCTTCTTCTTGTTGAGATCATATTGTGAGAGATTGGGTAGATTGTTGGTCAAGGAGCAAGGGTGCTTCTTGTTTGAGATTTCTAGACTTTGAAGGGTTAGTTGATAGTGTGTGGTGCACTATTCTCCCTACAAGATTTCTTTGAGGGCAAAGAAGATCTTTGGAGGCTAAACTTCAAAGGGTTAGACTTCTTGGTTGTGGTCTAGGCAAGGTGCCTAGTTTTTGTATTTTCTGGATTTTGTTCTTGATTGTTGTTTCCCCCAAAAGAAATAACAATCCCCATTTCAAAATCCTTCTTGTGAAACATCAAGAAGGTAGAGAAGTAGAGTCATTTGACTTGAACCTCTATACATACTTGTGTTCTTTATTTTTTTCAAGTCTTTATTCTTTCTAAAGAACACACCCAAGTATTGGTTGCACTTCAAAAGAAAAATAGCCATAAGATATCCATACTTGGTGAACACACTATTCAACCCCCCTTCTAGTGTGTTCTAAGGGACCTAACACTTAGAATGAACTTAATGCAGTAAATTACCTACTAATAAAACTAATCAAACTAGATGCTCAATCATGCAACAAGATGAATTAAGGACACGATTAGCTTCTCAACGTACGAAGCTAGCTTTTTGTAGATGATGAAATTTGAAACCTGAGGCTTATTAACGCTATAAAATAATTCCGTAATTAATCATACTTACTTCTACATATGATAAGTAGTGTTCAAATTCATAGAAACAATAGGTTTTACAGTTATTTTTCTTAGACAACTTATCATTAAGTTACTTTAAATTACTCTACATTAATTCATGTGGGAACAAGTGCGAATACAAAATCTAATTGTCGAGATTGGTTTGTTTATACCTGTTGAACATAAAATAAACAAGCCGACATAAATAAATCTTAAACTATGAAATTGATAAAGTAACTAAACTTAAAAGATGAGTAATTAAATTTAAGATAACATTTTAATTTCTAAACAGAAGATAACAGATAAACTAAATACGAAAGACATTAAACCTAATAATATATATAAATATAGAGAATAAGACATAAGTTGACTTGGTCTAATTAAGTTAATTAAAGCTAAGACTGAGCTAGACTAGGGCTTAACTAAATTAATTAACTAAGTCGAGACTAGACTAACCTAAAGCTTAAACTGAACTAAATGCCAAATCCTAAATTAATTAAACTAACTAGACACGAAACTTAAATTAATTATACCAAATAAACGAGAGACATAAATCTTAAGAAAAAAATAAATAAATAAAAGATAACTTACTTGTTTGCCAGAAATGATAAAATAGAAAGAAATATAGAGCACTCGGTTCACGTAGAAAATAAATACAGCAATAACAGCACGGAAGGAAGAAAGAAATAAAGAAAATTGCTTTTATTGGAACATAAAAGACAAATCATTTGAAAAATATAAATAAAAAATAAAAATATTAAAACAAAAGAAATCTTCTACTCTAAATAAGAAAAAGATGGTGGAAGATAATCATGAGAGAAGCGAATAGAATGGTAGTATAAGTGTACAAAGTGGGGCATCTTAAGTGAATAGAATCCGCTTTTATTTATAGGATTGAATCCGAGCTGCAGAAATCGATTTTCAACACTGGGGAATCGATTTCTATGTGTTGGTTTCAAGATAGAAATGACAGAGATGAAGATGTTGAAGTGGATGTGTGGACATACAAGACTAGAACCGGATCAGAAATGAGATATTTCAGGAAAGGTTAGGGGTGACTACTATAGCAGATATGATAAGAAAGGGGAGACTGAGATGGTTTGGGCATGTCAAGAGGAGACAGACAACGGCGTCTGCCAGAGCAGTCGAAAGGCTCATTGTAGAGGGGAAGAGGAGTAAAGGCAGACCCAAACTGACTTGGGATGAACGGATTAGCCATAACCTATTAGATTTGCACCTCTTCGAGGACATGGTCCAGGATAGGAGCTCATGGAGCCGGAGGATTAAGGTTAACGAGGTTTAAACAGGATATAAGAGCACCTTAGAGTATTCTTAAGGGCTTCGATATTATCTACGCCTTGAGTGGATTTTTGCATTTTTTTTCTGGTTTTTTTTGGCTTGCATTATATGTACATATACACGTCTATGACCATTTTTATATCGAGAGCTTCGTATGTGTATTTACGAAATTTGCTCACTAATACAATAGCATGTCATATTCATATTATTGTGCCATTTATGCAGGTACAGCCAGAGACGGGGGTTTTACTGGAATCAAACTCTCTATCCCTAGGGATAAAGGTATTGTTTGCTTGCCGCTCACTTTCCTCAGACCTAACAAATATCATTGGGATATACTGGGTATGATGTTGATGATGATGGTGATGATCATCATAACTTGAAAATCGGTTTCTGTTTGTTGACCTTTATTGACTTTCCTTGACTTCTTCGGTTTTCACTCCCGTAGACTTACATGTAGTTTTCGAGGCTCCCACATGCTTCCTTATCATCGGTGATCTATGGACAAATCTTTAAACATGTAAATACACCCGAAAGTATCTTAAACAGCAATAAATTACAAAAACGACTCTAAAAAGGAAAAAAAATATGCAAATAAGGGGTACAATAGCTATATATATTCTAAAGTGACTCGAAATAATATCTAAAAATGTACCGAACATGGATTTATCACATTATCCTACACATAGACTATGCACGCCCTCGTGTAAAGAAACATGAGACCCAAATGAAAATAAAAATAAACAACGCAAATGATCCGAGGTTGCAATAATTAAACTTGGTAGTCACATTGCTCAACACCCTATGGAGAATACTTCCTAGAAAAGCTTATATCCTTTTGTCATAAGTAAATAAACAGATAACAATACATAGACACATATTAACACATGAATAGCATAGACATTAAGCTTAAACAAGTGTGTAAATAGGAGAAGAGAAAATAATCAAGAGTAAATAGAGTAACAACACTTCCACGACTCAACTATGTAATCTCAATGAACCAGTATGTAGTGTGCGTATATTTCCAAGTTCATCACATATAATTAAATAGTATTATTCAAACTTTATTCAAATGCAGTTCTCGGTGCAAGTACTCATATGCCACAATACCTCTCCTCTCTCTACTCAAGTGGCATTCTAATATCATCCCAGGTCAGTATTATGCCCCGCACCCTCCGTAGAATAATTTGTTATACCCTGACGAAAAGTCATATTGTACTTGAAGGCTCGTATAAGTAAATTAATAAAGTGCATCCTTCAAGTGCATTTCACTAAGTTTCCTTAGTGCTTCTTTTATTTTATGTTGATAAGCAAACAATATAATCATTCAAGCATGAGTTATGGACCATGGCCAATTCACCCTAAGGGCTTAAGAGATTTCAGCCATAAGGTTCAAAAAGGGCCTTAAAGGGTTTTTCCCAAATTATAAGAGAGGTTAATCTTAAGGGCCTCCTTAAAATAAGCCCAAATAAAAATTAAGGAGTTGTAAGTAGTGGGCAATTTTCCCCCCAACTCTTGCAAAAAAAAATTTCGGCCCTTTAGCCCAAGAGGAATCAAGATTTTTCTAATTTCATTTTTAAAACAAAAAGGTAAAATAATTAGTAAAAAGGGGGCAGTTACCTACATAGCTTCTCAGTAAACCCACTTGGAAAGAGAATTAAGTATGTTAAAGGCCCCTTAAAAGCCCTATACCGCCGGCCCCTTCATGGTTAACCAAGGAGCAATTCAAATATTACCATGGTTACTTTATATTAACCACAAGGTTAAAGTAACTCAAGTTAACCCATAAAGTAACTCTAGTTGGATAAAGTAACCTAGGTTAGCCTTAAAGTAATCATAGTTGAATTAAAGTAACTCTACTTGCATCAAAGTAACTCTAGTTGCATTAAAGTAACTCTAGTTGCATTAAAGTAACCTTGGTTAGAAGTAACTTAGGCTAATTAACTCTAATTAGCCTAACCAAGCCAAGGTAAACCCTCCTTCTCCCTTACTATACCCACGGCTACACCCCTTTAGCCTAGTGAAGAAATCTCTCTCCCAAGAAACTCTAGAACACCCTCCCTCAAGAATTCACAATGGAGCAAGAGACATTCCTATTTTTCATTTGAGTATACGGCTAGTTGAGCCAAGGAGCTCAAGATCTTCAAGCTCCAAGAATCCTCTAGGTAAGTTGCATGTTGAATATCCTAAGTAATTTCCACCTTGCAAATGATAAAACTCACATTGTATCTCTTATTCCATGCCAAAAACGTGACACTCAAATGGTCACTAGGAGAAGATTTGTCAAGCTACTAGGGGGAGCTAACATCTTGGTGGCTTGAATCCATTTCAAGCTCCATCCAAGTTTCATTTTGGTAAGGAGATCATAGCCTCAATATAGTTGTTTCTTCATTAAGATAGTAACTAATGTTCATCCTTCTTCCTCCTCTCAAAACCGTGTGCTATATGTGAAGTTGGAGGAAGACTTCACTCCATTTCAACCAAGGAGCAAGCTCTAAGGTTCAAAGAGGCAAGTATACTCTAACCAATCTTGCCTTATTTGTGACATACATTCTTGAATGGCTAGTCATTTTTAAGCTATGAAACTTAGTTGAAGAGTCTAAGTACAAGACATGAAAACTAGTTGTGATAAGAAAAGTGATGACATGAGTGAATGATTTGTTTTATGAATGTGTTGTGACTGTCTTGATATGACTCATGAACAGTTGATCTATGGTTTAAAGCATGTTATGAGGCTTGGAAGGATTATGTTGAAGTGTGTATTTGATAGTTATTAAGTCACTTTAAAGAATGAAGTTGATTGGAAATGCTTGAACCATAAAAAGTGATGAAGTGCTGAAATCATTGGAGCTGGACAGTTTTATGTGTCATGTTGTACGACCTGAAAATGAACCATAGAGGTGTTCAAATTGGCTAATTTTTGTTATGGTGATAGCCTTATGTGTGTAGTAAATGTTTGAGTTGGAATTTTGGTAAAAGAAGTGGTGGATTATCCTTAATGAAGTTTTTGGTAAAACTGGTCAAACAGAGTTGCTGGAACAGGACAGTTTTGAGTAGTAAGTTGCTTGTCTCGAAAATGCACCATAGGAATGTGAAAATGAGCTGATTTTTGATATGATGATATTTTGGTGTGTGTAGCAACCTTTGAGTTGGAAGTTTAGTAAAAGGAGTTGTGGTTTGATCATAATGCAATTCGTGGTAAAACTGGTAATTCCGGGTTCTACATGTACCTAGCCTGGGAAAGTAATTAGATGACCCCCTTAAACTTATTGGATTGCCTTAGAATTTTTATGGTAATTACCTAAGGCATAGATGTACATGTTCATGTAAAGAAACCAGCATAAAACTACCATTTGGATGGTTAAAAACTGAGTCGAAGTTAGTGGTATGAAAAACAGGACAGATTAATGACATAAGTTGTAAGGCTTTGATCTTGCTCGTTCAGACTTGAATGTGATGTTTAGCCTTATGAATATTGTTCCTTGGTATCTTGGCTATGTTTTCCATGTGAAGGCTTATATATGTATAAGGTTTTATGATCTATAAAACTAAGGTAAGACGGGTACTGCCCTGCTGATTTCAGCAGTACCCTTTGATGATAGTTGATGTTTTGAGCTCGTTAGACATTTCGTAATGTCACGGAATTTTTATGGCACGTGTCTAAGACTTCATGATGCATGTGTATGGCGTGAGCTTATGAAAATGAGCACGAATTGATGAGCACGAGGCTGTATGAACAGAATGTGATTGCTGGACAGTTTTTCCAGCTTAAGAGACAAGTTATGCATGCATGTTATGATGTATTTGTTCATGAGTCGCATGTTTCATGTCATGCATTGCATTGTTCATGTTCATACAGTTTAAGGAAGCTGATTTTATGACACAGAATGATGAAAAAGCATTTTTTTAAAGGAAAGTTTTCAGTTTTGAAAAAGAACGCTTTCCGCCGGTACCGTGTGTTTTCTGGCCAGTGAGGACCCGTTCCAGATTCGGGGTTAACTGATCTGATGGTATGGATTGTTCAGGCCCGGAGAGAATAGACCTGATATCGACCGTTCAGATCCGGAGAGAATAGACCTGATAAGTGATGACGTGACCGCTCTGAATCCGGGAATAATAGATTCGAAGAGAAATAAGTGACCGCCTCAGATCTGGGAGAATAGATCTGAATACTCTCTTGTTTCCTTAACGATGATGTTTTGAAAGAAAGAACGAAAAGAAAAGATTTTCATGGTTCCATTATGCACTGCATTTGCACATTCATACGCATTGCGTATGGTCATGAGCATGATGTTGAGTCTATTTGTACTGAGCTGTGTTATTACTTGCTTCATGGCTAAGTATGATTTTATTGCCTTAGTTGCTATTGACTGAAAGGATGAGATGCTAGCCCAATGATAGATGTAACGTTACGTAGGTTATGATCCTCTTATCTTTCGTTACCTAAGTTATGATCTTATTTCTGTTGTTACATAAACTATGATCTTATTTCCTTTGTGACTAAGTGATGATTCTGTTACAGTGGCGGCATTTGAATGGAAAGACAGGTATGATGGAAAAATTCCAAATTTTGGGGGATTTGGTTTTTGTGTGTACTTTCCATATAATGCATGATTATTTATGGTATACTTGTTGGTGACGTTGTCACTCACCTTTTATTTTTCCTCCCAGAACCCGCAGAAACTAGGGTCGAGTGGATCGAGGACGAGCCTAGGGTGTCTTATCCGTAGGAGAACGATTGAAGGATGATTTAAGGACTTATGACGAGATGGTCATGATTGAGGAACTTTTATGAATTTATGTCGAAAAAGATTGGATTTTGGATTTCCGCATTTTAAGAACATGTCTATAAGACTTATGATGAATGTTTAGACGCATTCGTTTGTAAAGTTTGTATTCTGACTCGGTTTTGCTTACTTGTTGACGTGTAAGCACGAAAGTCTACACATTTTAGTCTGGACTAAGATACGTTATGGATCGACGCCTGGTACTCTCCGAAGTGTAGTACGGCAGGCGCATCGTATCCGGCTAGGCCGGGGTGCGGGGCGCTACAGGTGGTATCAGAGCTGAGGCTCCAGATCCGGACAGGATATAGAATCAAGTTATGATCTAGTTAACTAAGTTTGATCTTAGATCTAAGTCATGACCTTAGAAAGGGAGTTGACCTTGGGATAGGATGCTTTAGGCTGAAAATTAGGGTTTTTGACCGAATGATAAAGCCCTAGTCGATGGCAATTTATCGAACGTAATTATGTCTGCCTGCGTGACCTGAAGATCTTATTTGGATTTTGAATTAAATTCTGTCGCTTAATCTGAATATTTATACCTTGAGTAAGAGCGCAGATACAGGTGAAGTTGAAGGTAACGTCATGCTGATACAGGTGCCGAATAGGATAAGAGCGCAGATTATCCGGCCGTTTTTGAACGGTAAGGACAGCCAGTGGTGGAGGACTTGTCCCCAGCCACTACCCCGACCAGTAACTTGGGCAGAGTTTCTAGAAGAGTTTTGTGAGTTCTTCCTCTCTCAAGACTTAATCGCAAGAAAGGTGAGGAATTTGACTCATTAAGACAAGGGTTAGGCATCACTGTCTCAGAGTACGCTCATCGGTTCACTACTTTGGGTCAGTATGTTCCTTTGATCATGGACGATGAAAAGTCTAAGGTGATCAGATCTGTGCACATTTTAGACCTCCAGATCAAAACTCGGCTAGTTAGGGCAGGGTAAGGGAACGGAAGGACGAAATAAACGACTTAATGAGCGTACTACGAAACGAAGTAGGAAATGGGATCCGTATCCGCATAAGGCTACCTTATGAGGATAACAAAGAAACAACCAAGGTATGAGTTAAATATGAAGTACCTATGACCTATTTCCTATTAACCAAGTATGCGTGATTGTGATAGTTTTCTTTAAGTTATGATGAGTAGACCATAAGGAAGTAAGTGAGGTTATTAGTGGTAGTATGACTGAGTATAACACCGTGTTTGAAACTCGGGGTCTCTGCCATTATGCGTCACCGTTAGCACATGTACATATTTTGTTGTGCATGGACTATATAGGGAATCGATTAGCATGTCGTGTGCTATTATTCTTATCAAGAGTGCTATAGCCCAATTTGAAAACGTTAGGACATCACGATATGAAAGTGTCATATTAGGCAAGCTATGAAAAGCAGGTCATGATTATGAAAATCATGTTTTATACGATTGGACCATTATAGGATGATGATTAAGGGTCGATTATAGGATGATGATTAAGGGTTCCCTAAGTCTATAAGACACTTCACCATAGGACGCCTGCTGAATTAAAAAAAAAACTAAAAGGGACAATTGCGGGAGCTTTCAAGGAAGAAACTTATCCGCCCAACGTACCGCCAGGGGTGCTCCCATGTTACTCATAAAGAAGAAGGATGGAGGCACGCGTCTTTGCATGGATCATAGAGAACTCAACCTGATCACTATAAGGAATAAGTACCCTCTGCCTAGGATCAATGATCTATCTAACCAGCTTCGGATAAGCAATTGACAAGTGGTGTATTGATTGGGAGTCAGGTAATTTGTCTAGAGAACCTGTATGTTGGTGTTTCTTATGGAAGAATTCGTAGAAATGTGATAAGATGATGAAGTGTTACGGGACTGTTAGGAGAGATCTAAAACAATGGCCACTTGAAAGGCGGAATGGGGAATCCCATAAGATATAGTGTTTGGATCAAGAAGTTATAAGTTGAGAATATGTAACGCACTCTAACAGTGACGTTATGATTGGGCATATTCTCATTTCGTGTGTATAGGATGATGTTTTCTGATATTTCATGAACAAACAGACAGTGACACGTGCACGTCTTCAAGTATCAAAAGAGAAAACAAGGATATGGGATGAACAAGAGACATTTGAAATGTCATAAATGATACATAAGTTTCAAAGGAGAAACCATGACTTCTAGTCCAATTTTATGAGGTGATTGCTAAAGAAAAGTTATTACGTACTAAGACAATCAGCGAGACGGATGAATGCGGCACATACTTTGTGAAGAGCTTGATATGTGTATTTGATGAGAATTATTCCAGATGACGTTGGATGCTGCTTCATACGTAGGATGACCGTTACATGATTACAAAAAGGATGTTTACAGAAAAGAGCTAATGATCTATATTCTAGAGTTAATGATCTCTGCCAAGTTTTATGAAAAAGGAATTATAAGCATTTCATGATCATGTTAACACGGAATAGATATCATTATCAGTACATAGTATCAAGATTGCAAGTGCTTAAGATATGAGATAGGTTACGATAACACCTCTAGAAAATTAGAATAAGTTCTAATGGGACCTCTAAGAGGAATTGAATGAAGCAGTTCTGAGGGAACTAAATAGACGCCTAATTCTATCTTATTTACCTAAAGATAAGAAAGGAGCCCCTGAAGGTCGTTGAGTCGAAAGAAAAGGAGTTGAGAAAGAGATCCAAACCTATGGTAAAGGTTCAGTAGAAGTACCATCCTGGAGAAGAAGCCATATGGGAAACGGAAGGAAACATGAGGAGTCGAACCCCCCATCTTTTTGACTAGTCTCTCAAGTTTCGAGGACGAAACTTATGTTAAGGGGGGAGAATGTTGTACCCCGACGAAAAGTCATATTGTAATTGAAGACTCGTATAAGTAAATTAATAAAGTGGCATCATTCAAGTGCATTTCACTAAGTTTCCTTAGTACTTCTTTTATTTTATGTTGATAAGCAAACAATATAATCATTCAAGCATGAGTTATGGACCATGGCCAATTCACCCTAAGGGCTTAAGAGATTTCGGTCATAAGGTTTAAAAAGGGGATTAAAGAGTTTTTCCCAAATTATAAGAGAGGTTAATCTTAAGGGCCTCCTTAAAATAAGCCCAAATGGAAATTAAGGAGTTGTAAGTAGTGGGCAATTTTTCCCCCAACTCTTGCAAAAAAAAATTTCGGCCTTTTAGCCAAGGAAGAATCAAGATTTTCCTAATTTCATTTTTAAAACAAAAAGGGGAAATAATTAGTAAAGAGGGGGCAACTACCTACATAGCTTCTCATTAGACCCACTTGGAAAGAGAATTAAGTATGTTAAAGGCCCCTTAAAAGCCCTATACCGCCGACCCCTTCATGGTTAACCAAGGAGCAATTCAAATATTACCATGGTTACTTTATATTAACCACAAGGTTAAAGTAGCTCAAGTTAACCCATAAAGTAACTGTAGTTGGATAAAGTAACCTAGGTTAGCCTTAAAGTAATCATAGTTGAATTAAAGTAACTCTACTTGCATCAAAGTAACTCTAGTTGCATTAAAGTAACTCTAGTTGCATTAAAGTAACCTTAATTAGAAGTAACTTAGGCTAATTAACTCTAATTAGCCTAACCAAGCCAAGGTAAACCCTCCTTCTCCCTTACTATACCCACGGCTACACCCCTTTAGCCTAGTGAAGAAATCTCTCTCCCAAGAAACTCTAGAACACCCTCCCTCAAGAATTCACAATGGAGCAAGAGACATTCCTATTTTTCATTTGAGTATACGGCTAGTTGAGCCAAGGAGCTCAAGATCTTCAAGCTCCAAGAATCCTCTAGGTAAGTTGCATGTTGAATATCCTAAGTAATTTCCACCTTGCAAATGATAAAACTCACATTATATCTCTTATTCCATGCCAAAAACGTGACACTCAAATGGTCACTAGGAGAAGATTTGTCAAGCTACTAGGGGGAGCTAACATCTTGGTGGCTTGAATCCATTTCAAGCTCCATCCAAGTTTCATTTTGGTAAGGAGATCATAGCCTCAATATAGTTGTTTCTTCATTAAGATAGTAACTAATGTTCATCCTTCTTCCTCCTCTCAAAACCGTGTGCTATATGTGAAGTTGGAGGAAGACTTCACTCCATTTCAACCAAGGCGCAAGCTCTAAGGTTCAAAGAGGCAAGTATACTCTAACCAATCTTGCCTTATTTGTGACGTACATTCTTGAATGGCTAGTCATTTTTAAGCTATGAAACTTAGTTGAAGAGTCTAAGTACAAGACATGAAAACTAGTTGTGATAAGAAAAGTGATGACATGAGTGAATGATTTGTTGTATGAATGTGTTGTGACTGTCTTGATATGACTCATGAACAGTTTATCTATGGTTTAAAGCATGTTATGAGGCTTGGAAGGATTATGTTGAAGTGTGTATTTGATAGTTATTAAGTCACTTTAAAGAATGAAGTTGATTGGAAATGCTTGAACCATAAAAAGTGATGAAGTGCTGAAATCACTGAGCTGGACAGTTTTATGTGTCATGTTGTACGACCTGAAAATGAACCTTAGAGGTGTTCAAATTGGATAATTTTTGGTATGGTGATAGACTTATGTGTGTATTAAATGTCTGAGTTGGAATTTAGGTAAAATAATTGGTGGATTATCCTTAATGAAGTTTTTGGTAAAACTGGTCAAACAGAGTTGCTGGAACAGGACAGTTTTGAGTAGTAAGTTGCTTGGCTCGAAAATGCACCTTAGGAATGTGAAAATGAGCTGATTTTTGATATGATGATATTTTGATGTGTGTAGCAACCCTGTGAGTTGGAAGTTTAGTAAAAGGAGTTGTGGTTTGGTCATAATGCAATTCGTGGTAAAACTGGTAATTCCAGGTTCTACATGTACCTAGCCTGGGAAAGTAATTAGATGACCCCCTTAAACTTATTGGATTGCCTTGGAATTTTTATGGTAATTACCTAAGGCATAGATGTACATGTTCATGTAAAGAAACCAGCATAAAACTACCATTTTGATGGTTA